>SKCR01001176.1:0-389705 GCA_019454045.1 Zanthoxylum bungeanum | reverse complement strand
TCATATCATCACAAGTGACATAAGTAAGGGACCATTCTGAACCCAACGGTTTGAGGTCTTCCCTTGCAAGGGGTGAGTGCGACCTTAAACCTTTGTCCCAGTTCACACTGGGTGCGACTCCATGTTATTTCTCCGGTTTAGTTCCCCCGCGGACTATTCCGTACTCCCAACCGGGCCACGAGCCCGGAACAGTGTCGTCCACCGTCTGTGTCCTACATAAAGTATAAAGGATAATAGAAAGCTGATAATTCTAAACTCATAATAACTTGATAATTCTGAAAAACGTGTAATGTGATTGACTTATATGTTCTGTTTGTAGTACTAGCGTAGTTACTTACTGAGTTTTATAACTCACACCAAACCAGTTTGCAAGTTTTACAGGTTGGCTTCCAGATTGGGCAACCACGATAGATTTAGAAGTGATGCTCGAGAAGTGAATCACCCAAGCAGCAGTCACCCTCAAAAGTATCATGGGAAAAGTCCTAGAGGTTAAAGTTCATTTGTTATTATGTTGTTCTCATGTTGAGCACGCTGGGTTGTATTAATAGTTTAAAGACTTGATTTGCATTGATGTTGTGGGCACATAGCCCTTAAATGTTGTTTAATGTTGTGGGCACGTAGCCCTTAAGTGTTGATATTGATGTGTTTTGTACGGACCTAGGGTCATTTTGTTTGTTTGATATTTTTTTGAGATTTTGTTTTGATGTTGGACCATGATCCAAGTTGTCCAGTTATAGGATCCAAGTTGTCCAGTTATAGGATACATCATGCCCGATGTTCTGTAAATTTGGAAGCTTTTGGAGATGGGTTAATCATGTCTCTTGTCGGTAGCATCTTTGCCTATAGCGGGGTGTTTTACAATGTATCTTGTGGTATGTCTGTTTGATCCCTAATTCTTGGAGAAAATATTTTATCCACAACATTTCTTTTCATGCTTCCGCTGGTACAATTTACTCATCTTCTGTTGTGGATAATGTAATACACCTCTGCAATATTGACTGTCATGACACAGCTCCCCCTGTAAAAGTGTCGAGAAAACCTGATTTAGATTTTCTACCATCAAGATCCGCTTCCATATTTGAATTTGTATCGCCTTCCAAGATTGGATCAGCTCTTACGTAGCACAGACATAACTTCGATGTACCCTTGAGGTACCTGAGAATCCATTTGACTATCTCTTAGTGTTTTTTCTTGGATTAGAGAGAAAACAACTCACTACACCTACTACGTGAGCAATATCTGGCATGGTATGTACCATAACATATATTTGGCTTTTAAGTGCTGAAGCATATGGTATTGATGACATCTTCTCTATCTCTTTCTTAGATGAGGGGTACAAACTCTTACTCAGTTTGAAGTGGTACGCTAGCAAAATGCTGACAGGTTTGGTATTCTGTATATCGAATCTCATGATTAATATAATTCTCCAATGAAAGCCAAAACCTTTTGTTCTATCTATCTGAAACTATTTACATTCCCAAAAATTTTTGAGATGGTCCTAAGTCTTTCATGTCAAAAGATTTAGAGAGTTTATTTTTTAGCTGGCTGATCTTCGTTGCATCTTGTCGAAAGATTAACATATCGTCTATATATAATAGAAGAGCAACAAAATATCCATCTGGAAACCTTTTAATGTAAATACACTAGTATACTATATTTTTTGTAGCCTTGACTCATCATGAACGAGACAAACTTCTGGTACTACTGTCTTGGTGTTTGCTTGAGGTCGTACAAGCTCTTCTTCAGCTTGCAAACAAGGTTCTCTTTTCTTAAAACCTTGAAACCTTCTGGCTGCTCCATGTAGATCACCATGGAGAAATATTGTCTTAACATCCATCTGTTCAAGCTCTAGGTTCAAACCGACTACCAATCGTAGGATAATTCGGATTGAAGCCATTTTTACAACTGGCGAAAATCTTTTATCAAAGTCGATTCCTTTTTTCGTAGGAATCCTTTGACTACTAATCGGGCTTTGTGTTTCATATTTCTGTCGCCATCTTTGTTAAGCTTGAACACCCATTTGTTATTCAGTTACTTCTTGCCTTGCGGGAGCTTGACTATCTCATAAGTATTTCTTCTACAGAGATTCCATTTCATCATGCATTGCATGCATCCATTTTCCTTTGTCTTTGTGAGATATAGTTTACTTGATCATTTCTGGTTCCCCCTAGTCAGTAAGCAGAATATAATCAAATTCTGAGTATCTGGTTGGTGGAATCTGGCCTCGTTCAGATCTTTGTACTTGAGGTTCAATGGTTTCTGAAGGTCTCTCATCATCCAAATCTACTGATGATCCTGTAGCCTCTGATAGAGCGGGTTGCGGTTCCCTCTACTCAACACCATCATTTTTCTCCTCTAGTTCTGCTTCTGACATATCATGAACCCCATCATTATCTATGGCCATTCGTGTGTGGTGTGGGGTTGTATCTAGATTTGAATAAAATTTTTCGGCACTGGAATTAGAATACATCTTGGGCTTTTCAATATCTTATGTTGTCTTGGTCATCAAAAAATACTATATCCCTGCTTCTGATGACTTTATTTTCCTTCAGGTCCCATAACATGTATCTGAATTCCTCTTCTCCATAGCCTATGAAGATGCATAGAGTAGTCCATACATCAAGCTTCTGTTTGAACCCATTGGATACGTGTACAAAGGCTAAACGGCCGAATGTTCTAAGGTGAGAGTATAAGGGATTCTTATAATATCACATTTTCTCGAGAATCTCAAAATTCAACGGTATAGATTGTGATCTGTTGATCAGGTAGTAGGTGACGCTAACAGCTTCTCCCCAGAATTTCTTTGGCAGCTTAGCCATGCTAATCATGCTTCTGACTTTCGCCGTAATGGTATAATTCATTTTTTCAGCGTCACCATTATGCTGTGGGGTACATGGAACAGTCATTTCATGTCGAATGTCATGTTTTTCACAGTAGACATCAAATTTTCTGGAAGTGTACTCGCCTTCATTATCTGTACGGAGGCACTTCAGTTTCTTCCACGTTTCACGCTCTACCATGGTATAGAACAGTTTGAAATGATTAAGGACCTGAACCTTTATTTTCATGAAATACACCCACACTTTCCAAGAAACATCGTCATTGAAAGTCATAAAATATTTATTATCGCCTAGTGAATTAACCTTTAAGGGACCACAAAGATCAATGTGTACAATGCTGAGCAACTCTGATCTTATTGTATAATAGATATTAAAAAAATCAATGTTGCTTACCGAATAGACAGTGATTGTAAGCATCTCGAGAAATATTCTTCGAGACAGTGATTAAATCATTTTTTGTCAAGGTAGACAATCATTTCTCACTCATGTGACCGAGTCTCTGGTACCAAAGATTTTAAGAAGCCTCTCGTTCAGCAATATTGAGAATCTATGCACACATCTTCACATGAATTTTGTATAAAGTGCAACAAATATATTCTCGGGCGACAACCATTGGACATTTTATCATTCTCCATGTGTCATTGCTAAAGTGGCTAACATAGCCTTGTTTGTCAAGGGTTTCCCCTGAGAGCAGATTGAGCCAAAGTTTTGGAAAATGTCTAACATTCTTAGGGATATTTTACATCCTGCATTTGTCTGCATCTGAATATCACCAATTCCCACTATCTGAGAGGAACTGGTATTTCTCATCTTCACTGCACCAAAGTCTCATGTTTTGTATGTTTTGAAGAAATTCCTGTGAGGGGTGACATGGTAGAATGCTGCAATATCTACCACCCACTCAACATCTTGAGTTACGGTGTGAAGGCATGTTTCTTCCTGGATGGAGCAGATGACTACATCTTCTAAGACAACTACTAGTATCTCAACATCATTTTTACTCTGCTCTCATTGTAGCTTTTGGAAATTCTTATTTAAGTAACTTTCTATGCCACAATAGTAGCACTTGTAAGTATATTTTCTTCTGTCTGTGGATTTTCCTCTAATTTTACTTCTACCTCTCTCTCGACCTTGATTTCTATCTTGTTGTCTTCCTTGATTCTCCATGATAATGGCTTGTGTCTAATCTGTGCACATGCCTTTTCTTATGGCCGCCTCATTTGACAGTGTATCTTTCACCATAGGCATGGTAAGTTTGCTTCCTTGAGCCGAATTGCTGAGAGTAACCACAAATGTCTCCTAGCTATCAGGAAGATAATTGAGTAGTAGAATGGCTTGTATTTCATCTCCCAATTGCATTCTACTGTAGACAATTAGTTCACTAGGCTCTGGAACTCATTGGTGTGCTCTGCTACTGAAGTTTCACTCCTTAAATTCAAGTTTACCATATGCCTCATTATTAATTCTTTATTCCGAGCTGTCTTGGCATGGTACATGCCTTCTGGGTTCATCTATATTTCGTAAGTATCTGTATTTTGTGCTATGTAGTGGAAGGCGCACTGACCGATCCACTGTCTAATCTGACCTAGAGTTATGTTGTTGAGTTTGTTATAATAATTCTCTTTGATATAATTTGTTTTCATTCCTTCTTCCTCGATCACATCGTACGGATCTTTGTACTACAAATAATATGTCATTCAAGGTGTCCAGAGATAGTAATTAGTTTCTGTCAGCTTAATCATTGGACCTGAATGCGAATCTTCCATTTCCATTTTAAGTTTAACATTTAAAATGAAAATAAGATAAAATTGAGGCTGATTTTCACAAATCGGAGGTTACAATTGCATCCTAAACAGTCAAAAATGGTGGATTTGACTCTTCATTGGTCCAAATCCGATATAGGGATCGATTTATAAATTTTAAAAATTTACTAAGCTAAACTATAAATTTCAGAGACTTTAGTGAGCTCAATGAAATTTACCATGTATACTGACGTGGAAAACATGTAGCTATTGACGTGGCAAAGTGGGATTGAAATAATGACATGGTTGATGATGTGTTCGATGCATGGCTGACACATCGAAGAGGATGTGGCAGCTGACTGGACTAGAAAAAGTGATGTGTCTGATGATTGGATGCTGATATGGTGATGATATGTGTTGGAGTGGCGCTGTCGTATGCTGACATGGTGATGATGTGGCGGACAAGTGTGTAGTCTTTGACCTCTAGAGCGTGTGTGGCGCTTGGCAGCGCGTGGGATGTCCTCTGAAAGGTGCGTGAGTCATCCTTATTGCTTTATTTGATCATCAAAAAATACCATTATGCTCATATCGACGTGAATAAACTGATGGTATGCTCAAAATTTATTTTTGTGAACATTCTCAAAATCAGAATTTTTCGAATTGAGTTTCATTCTTCGGTTTTATGCCCCCAATGTATAACCGAAGCTCATAATACCCCTTGTTGTGATTCTCTGATCATTTAAGAGTGTTTATGATGAAAAATTGAATTCTATTACTATAAGAACATAATTTACAATTGTTTGAAATTCTATAAAAAAAAAATCTCACTCTTTACACTCTCTAAGCTTTCTTTACATAAGCCTTACTTATTATGGATGGGTTTGAACTCTCAATTTATGAAACTCAAGCTCATTATTACATCCACTCAATAAATACACCTAATGCTATTTTTGTAGTTTGCACCATTGTCAAAAGGTGGTGATCTCCTTTTTGAAAATGGTGGCAATAATCTTTGAAATTGTATGTAAGTTGATGCATACAAGCTGGATACTACATTTTTGTTGCATATATTTAGATTTGTGCCTATCTCCTCGCTTTCGCCATCATTTGTGGCTATCTCCTGGCTTTTGCCATAAGTGAAACCTCTTATGTAATTGGGATGTACACAAAGTTCATTAATGCATGTGTGTCCATATTTTTAAATTCCCATACTTATTTATACAATAGCCGAATATATAAGTTCATCAATCATTATAATGGAATCAAAATAATGAATTTGACTATTACCTTATATGCAGTCTAATTAATTATTGTAATATCTCGAATTTTTGAAATATTTCTGAAAGGTTCCTGGATTACAAACAAGGTCTCTGAAAGAGACAGTGTTGGAAAATAAGAGTATAAGTATTGAATAATATGTCGAAATATTTTAAAGTGGGATCTCGTTGGATTGGAATCCGTGAAATTCGAAAAAATTGGTTGCACGATTTTTAGGTACGGAGAAAGTTTTATTTTTTCATCTATAAAAATAGCAAACAAACTCTGATTAAGGTGATTCTTGAACCTTTAGACTCGTTCTTTTAAGACAAACAACTTTCTTGTTGAACATTTTTCACAATTTACATCAGAGAGGCCTCGAAATATGAATTTTTGAAATGTTCCATATTGGTGACCATTTTGGCCATGTTTTGCCTACTGCTGGCTTATGGGGTTGCACCCCCTGTCGATTGGTGGCCGACGACCAGCCAAAGGACGTCGGAAACTATGAGAAAATAGAGAAAAATATGTGACCTTCCTTGTCCCAATCTCGGCTCATTATTTCGATCCACATGTCGAGAAACTAGCCAAATTGAAGCCCACATGGAGTATTGCAAGGCTGTAGAGTTGGTTTTTGCAATTGGTGCTTGTTTTCATGTAAAACGAGAAAATAACATTCGGTGAATTATGAAGCTCGTTGCAATAGTAGTTCTTATTTGAATTCTTCAATTCCTATGTGTTTATGGGAGCGTAAGGAGCCCACCGGTACCCTCGGAATATCGGTAAGTCTTACCGATAAAAATTTACTATTTTCAAGATTCTCGTTTTGTATTCGGATGCTTCTAGTAGTGTCGTAGACTAATTTATTGACTTGTTTTGAATTGGATAAGCTAGAATGTATTGACTTGGTACTATAGGTAGAATGCAAGTTAAATCATAGTGATTTGGATCAATCCGATAGGATTAGCGAGTTTCAGGTAAAACAAAAATTTCGTGCGTTTGTGCTTTGATGAACACACATATATATTAAGTTAAAAGTATGTCGTTGATGTGTAGGTGATATGATTTCAATATGAACCGATATATGAGTTGATTGGGAATGCTTAGTAATCTTGAAATGTATTGTGTGATGTGCCCGACCTGTGGACTTCTTGTTGAAGGATGATGGATAAATGTGTGTTTTGTGATGTCTCTGAAACGTGAATGTATGCTTTGTATTTTTTATTTTTATGATGTTCTTATTTCTTGTTCTACTTTTGATTGATGTTTTGATGATATTAATGGTTTATGATTTTTAAATGAACAATGAGTAAAGACTTCGGAAAACTTGTTTTGATCATTAACGATAAAGAAATATTTTTGTCTCGGTGCTTGTTTATGTTTTGAAATTTTATGATTATCATTATGTTTACGCCAAGACGCTTGTTAATGAAATATTTATGCATAGACACTTGACCTATATTTTCAAGTTTTATGTCTTAACTTTATGATTCCGTTGAGGCGTTTAATGATATGTTTATATCCCAACACTTGACTTATGTTTCATGATTTATGGCTTATAATTATGTTTCCACCAAGGAGCTGGTTATGGGGACCTGACCATCAATAAATGATTGGCCCACTACTTTGTCGACATGGTCCTGTTCATACACTATCCTATCTGAACGTACGACTCGGATAATGGATGTATGATAAGTGTTCTGAAATATTTTTTCATGAAAATTATTTTGAATGATATGAATTCGATTTTCGCTCTCGTTCTTAAAAGATTCATTTTTTTACTAAGACATATTTAGCGTTTTGGAAAAGAGTGATGTCAAATGAATTATGTTTTGAATGAGAAACATTTGAGTTTATTCATGCTACGATATGATATGTTTCTGCTATGGTGCTTGTACTATGTTCTTATGTTTTTATGGTTTTTTAATCCACTGTGGCATTTTTTTATGGTTATGTCCCTCTGTTGACATAAGCTTGATTCGTTCATTTTTGGTCTGTGCGCGTGATTCAGACATTGGATGCTTGTTATATTTTGTCCAGTTGAGTTGGTCATGGACGCTTGATAAAGATTTATGAGAAATTTGATTTCAAAAATTATTTGTTTACAACAAAAGAGTTTTATAATCAATTTTCGAAATGATTTTAAAGTGAATATTTTATGTTCTCCGTTTTATTATGTATAAGAATGTTGGGATAGAATCCACGTTTGTAAAGAGTAATGAATGAATGTATTATGATCGCTTGTCCTTTCTGAATTTGATGATGTATGTAATTTTCTTACGCAAGAGTTTGTATTCGTTATATGTATATGTGTATGGGTATTGAGTGATGAATTATAGTGCATAAGTTAGCACATATGTAGGTTTATAACTTAGTCATATGTTCTTGAGCATTTTCAAGGGACGCGTATATTGTTGTTGTCAGTTATACAACATTATATATGTTTAAATATGTAGATGAATGTGTTAGTGTGGTAGCGTTTCAGGTATGCATGTTTTGTAAGTGAAAGATTTGAAAGTCAATAAAAGATAAGTTTCTCTGAAACTGTATAGGTATTAATATATGTTAGATATTTGAATATTTATGATTGGTGTGTTCGAACTTGTATGTATATAAGCTCTGGTGCTGAAAGTGTGGGCAAAGGTAAGTAAAGATTCTAAAAATGGATGTATACCATTATTAAGTGATACATCTAAGAGTTAATATAAGAGACGTTCTTAAGTTTGTAAAGGTATATGTAGTTATGAAATGGTTCTGATATATGATCAAAAGAGAATAAGATTAGTGTATAATTGATTTCGTATGGACAACTAGGAAATGATGAATGGGAGTTTGAGGGATTATTGGAAAATTGATAAAATCAGGTTACACAGAGGTTCTGAATTCGTAACAATATGATAGTTCATATATGTTTAATTATTGAATGTTATATTATGTTTGACTTGTATGCTTTTGTTATGTATTGTACGAGCATGATTACCTGCTGAACTTCTAGCTCACATCAAATCAGTTTGCTAGTTTTGCAGGTTGGCAACTGGCTCAATCATCCATCAAGTTTGGATACTCATGTTTTAAACAAGGGATCTCCCAAGTTACGGTTACTTACTGTAGAGTCTTAGGAATATATTTGTGTATAGAAGCTTGTACATATTGTTTATGTTTTCGATTGTGCAATGCATGATATCATTTGTATGGAGTTAAAGTATTGGTTTGTATGCTTTGATTCGGGTACAAAGTCCTGAGTATTGATGATGTGATTTGTTTTGTTTTTAGTTGGACCAGAGGTCCTTTATGCTTATTTGATATTTTGACAGGTCGTTTGTTGCTGGACTGTGATTCAAGTTGTCCATTTTTATGGTGCGTCATGTCCGTTTTTTGTTAGTTTTGAGGCCCGTAATGTCTTACCTTTGACGGGATGTTACAATAATTATTTTTTTATTCAGAATTGTGGATATTGCAGGTCAATTCGAAAAAACAATTACAGAAAAAAAAAAACCCTAAAATTTTATATAATCAATTAAATAGATTGCTCAAATATTAAATTCAAACCGTATGTAAATTTATAAATAATATTAAAGAACACAAGAATCAAACGCTACCCCAAATGAAGGAAACATGACAAAACTTCTCCATAATAAGTATTAGAGGGGCAATTGTTGTTTATCATAAATCCAATGTTGTAGGTGATGTGTTTATACACATAACAGCAATGGACTTAGAAATCCAATATAAATGGAAAAATATTTTCTTGACCTTATGTTACAGCAGGTGCATATGGGGAAGAAGATTAGTCAAAATTTTAGTGATCAAGCTTGGGCCTGGATGATCGCATCATTTAATGAAAATTTTGGGCTTGTCTGTGACAAAGAGGAATTGAAAGAAATGCATTTTAGTTTGATGGAATAAATGTGTTATTATTATTTTTATTTATATATAATATCAATACCTTATTTTTATTAAGGTATAAAGTCTAAGCCTAGTGATTGATTACATTTTATATCAATAGTATTCAATATCTCTAAAATACTCGTATTCATTTTGTGATGTATTAAAATTGTAACATTCCCTCCTCAGAGATGCTATCTGTAGAGGATAGGCCACTCTATCCCCTGAGCCTCTGACTCTTTGACTATAATCAATATTACTAATGTCATCTCATGTACAAACTCATGCATAGGGACCATTACCCAACTCAATAACATGATATGCAATCTTTCAAATTCATAACTGTATATTCAATGAAACTTTTCTTTACATCACTGTTCATGGACACTATAAGCACATTATAAATGACTTATATAATACCAATGGTTGACATGCAACTTTAATTTGACTCTGAATGTATTGAACCTCTATACTCGACCTGGTAGACTATACACCCTAGTGACTGTCATCAGTATCCATCATCTCGAGCTCGTCCTACAAGTAAACCTATAAAACAAAAACACTGGGAGTGGGGGGTTAGATCGTTTGCATGACCTGATGAGTGGACAATTTTAAAACTGAAAAATTGAAATACTTTACGATAAACTCATGGTTCTAAAAATTGAAATTGTCTCAAGAAAATAATCTTTTCTAAAATCTCTTTCTTATCTGAAAATACAACTTTTTCTGCAAAACTATTCTGGAAATATTTTCTGTCAGTAAAACTCTGAGTCTTTTTGTAAAATTGAATTCTTTCTAAAACTTTTTTCGTAAAATAGCTCTTTCTAAATCTCTTTCATAAAAACATCATTTTTGAAAACCATATCTCTGAAAATTTGTCTCTGAAAAACCTAACGTATGAAGGCGTTACGTCTCTCCATCCCCCCACATGCCTAAACTAGTGATCTTTGGGCATTACGTCTCACCGTCCCCAAATCCACTGAACTAGAGCTAGACGTGCTGATTCATGCTATCATTATGACCCTGAATCTAGGGTCTGGGGGTGTTACGTCTCGCTGTCCCCCTAGCCCTGAAATCTAGGATCTATGGTCATCTGTCATCCCTAATCCTGAACTATGTGTGCACACTTTATCTGTGTCTATCAATTCCTGTAAGTCACAATTGAGGTGGGTTTTTTTCTATGCCTCCAAAAATCATCAAATCATACATTTAAAATCAAGCTTTCTAAGATATTTTCCATCATTAAACAACTGAAATAAACTTGGTTAATGCCCTATGTGCTGAAAAGTAAGTCTTAAATCAAAAGTAAATAAGTAAAATCAATTTGAGAAAAGGGGTCCACTCACAGATTTACAACTATTGCCAATGATCATGAATGTGACTGAAATGATTCATGCAGAAAAGCCAATACAACATGTATCTGAGTATTGTTAGGATATTTAAACTAAGAGGATAATCATAATCATGGATACGGTGAATGCACATGTGTGTAGCATACGTGTCGGGATAACTAATCTTGTTAACTGACTTTAACGTCCTAGAACGAAACTAAAATGAGATGAAACTGGTCTTGTTTCGCATCGCGACTCCAGGTCTTGCGCGTCGCGATGCTCATACGATCAAACTGAAATATAGAGCATTTCTTATTACGCGTCGCGACGCCATATGTTGAGCGTCACGAGTTCTACACGACTGACCCGAGTCTTCCACATGACCGACCCGATTATGAGAGCACCTTCCTAATCAGCGTCGCGACACCCACACAAACAGAGTCGAGGCAGTGGGCACCTCATTGTTACGCGTCGAGACGTTGGGTGTTGTGTATCGCGACGCTAACTCGATTTCAAGGCCAACACCAACTCTTCTAATGCCAATACTCAAGGTAATCTCAACTCCACCATCTATCTTCAACAAATATCAAAACTCATCTTATATCATCAACCCAACACAAATTATTTATTCTAGTATCATAATATCCCAAAATAAAATCCTCCAACACATTCATACACAAAAGACTTCATTTCATGCTAATATTATCAAGTCACTCCTCAAAATGCATGCTAACAACACCATCAAGGCTAATTAAGCAAATCCAAATCATAGGGTATGCAAGGTGCGAATTTGGGGCTTTATTTTCTTTGCCTAAAACTGAAAAATAAGAAGATAGAAAGAGAAAAGAAGCTTATCATGCTTGGAATGAAGCTTGAATAAATCAAAAATGATTTGAGAAATGATTATAAGAGGAGAGATTGTCATGAGAAGATCCACATTCCTTGCTTTTAGTCTATAAATGTTAGAAAATTTAAAACAACACAATCTCATAGATCTATTGATTTTCTTGTATTAAATTGATTGTATGTTGTAAAATTTTGTATGCAATATATGTATTATGTATCTCTGCTATTACGAGAAACACATAATACATAAATTGTTATTTATATTATTAGGTTTTATCCTAATTAAATTTGAATTTTAAGAAATTCTAAATTTATATTCGAGATATTATGATCGTTCAATTACATCCTTATGATGTATTGAAAAAGAAAAAAAAAAAAGGAAACATTCTACCACAGGATCCTGCGCGTTTTATTTTCTTGTTGAGAAGTAGACATTTCAAATTAAAAATCACTTTCAGTTTTTGCTGCTTTCTGAAACATTCAGTTGGACTTCCCACCAACTCTTTTTCTTTTCTTGTTGAGAATTACACATTTCAAACAAAATAGATTAAGCTTTTTACTGTGAATTAATACATTTTTCTTCACAACTATTTGTTTTTTCAAACTAGATTTTTTTTTAAAAAAAAATAATAATAAATTAAATACACTCATCGGCGTGCGAAGTATCAAAGTAATGATATCCAACATTCAAGATATGTTATAAAGTCCAATCGAGAGTAATTTATTAATAAAAGATAAAAAAATTAATACAGAAAGTCAAAAAATAGACATGAAGGTACCAACCTCGTATTTCATGATCAGTCTATATTATTTACCTCCAAATTAAACATAGCAATCACTTAATGTTAATTCCCATATATATACACATTCAAAATGGCATTGGCAACGAATTTTCCAAATATATACATAACGAAAAAATTATATATACGAAAAAAAGATGAACTCAAAGTAGATCATCTATATATTACTACATTAAAGGGTGAGTTTGAGGTCTAAATTTGCATCTCCTTGTTTGTTTTCATCTTTATTTCTTGTTTCAAGGGCTAGGAAAGATGGCAAGTGACTTTCTAAACTCAATCTCCTCTATAAAATATCCGCGTTTGGTGGTAATTTTCGAAATATTTATATTAAATTTTGTTTAATGCATCAGGTCGAACTATCTGATCAGTTCACGAGATTCGATAAATTTCTGTTTTAAAAATATAAATATGTGTTAAATATCAACTTAATTTTGAAGAAACACTGTAATGTGAAGTTTGACATAAACGTATCAAACAGAAATTGGCAGTTTGAATCAAAGAAGATGCTTTCTAAACTTAATGTTTTACCATGTTTTAGCCAACCACGTTTCATTTCAACTAAAAGCCAAAAAAACCAGAAGATACCCACATCTTTTGGTAACCACTTGATCATTAAAAACTAACAATTATTACAATAATTAAACAAAAGCAACTTAATTAATTAATCCCATTAAGTTTCCTACTGCCCTTAAACATTTATTTTGCAAAATAACCAACAAAAGTACAAGAAAATATTAACTGATTACAAACATTTTGAAGCATTAAAGTGAAAGCTTAAGGTCTAATCCTTCTTTAATCTCTTCTTTTTCAGTTCCTTCTTGATTGCTTTGAGTATGAGAAGAAGAAGTAGCAGCAATAACACTTACATGATGATTAGGGTCTAGTAGAAAATCTTCACGTTCAAATGTTGGCTTCCAAACTTGAACCTCATCAATCTTACTTAATTTATCAAATCTCACATTCTCTATTATCTCCTTCTTCGCATTTGAGCCTCTCATTAGATGATCACGAGCTTCTCGTAAATTTTTTAAAAGAGCAAAGAATTTTTCCATCTTCTCTTCTTCATTTTCTTCATCTTCAAAATGTTTCCTTTTCTTGCTTGTGGTATTGTCCATCTTTTGTTGCAACGAGGCAGAAAGACTCTCCCCCAATCATGTAATAAAGAGCATATATACACAATAAGACAAATTATACTGCTTTCTAGGTTGCTTCTATGTTGCTTCTTCACGACTCTTTGTATAATTTTCTTAGGTGTCCGTCAAGCTATATATCATGTTATTTCTTTCCGAAGCCACAAAAGGTTTTTTTTTTTTTTTTTTTTTTTTTTTTTTTTTGGAATCGTTAGAAACCCCGCCGCCAAATCACCATTTCGGCTTAAATGGAGCAGGTAAAATCCGCAACTGTCCTAGGCTCTTACAAGAAACGCACTCCCCTGTATTCGAACACAAGATCTCAAGGTGAGATTCTGAGCCCTACACTATCAAGCCACACTCATTCGAGACAACATTTCGAGATCCTTATCCGTTAATTATTTAAGAATTATAATAAAAAAATTCTATGCACAAAGTTATTGGCCCAGTATCAAGGTCTTTTTGTCCGCGTTAAGTACTGTAATTAGGTTTGAGCAGGGGTGAAGTCTCTTATAAGTTAAGGGGTCAGCCGATTCCCCTCAATTTTTTTTTTCCAACAGTTAATTTTAAGTAAATAATAAAAAAACCACTCTGAATTTATAAATAAAAAATTTGAGAAATCCACCCTCAGATAACCTTTTGGTTTCGCACATGGATTTGAGTTTATAGGCTTAAGCCCTTTCATTTAATTTAAGAAATAAAATCGTGTGGGACAACTAAATTCACTATAGTTTATTAAAAACCAAAAGCATACAAAAAGAACTCAATAGTGTATTTTTTGTGTATTATTACATGTACTCTTTTCTGAAAAATTATTACTAACATGAAAGAGAATATTTTCTATTATACATAAGTAGAGTTAAATAAAATAATAAATAATCAAAAGAAAATTAAATAAATAAAGAAACACAAAATAAATAACAATAAATATAAAAAATATAAAAGATTTATTAAACAAATAAAAGAGAATAAATATATAAAGACAACATAAAAAATTGAGATAAAAAATAAAAGAATTAAATTAAAAAGTAAAATAAAATAAGAAAATAAAAAAGTAAATTATTTAAAAGAATTGGATGTTATTGTCATTTAATATGGGAGAGAAAATTTTGGAGGGGAACTAGGGAGAAGCAATTTTCGTAAAAAACATTTCATATGGGAATCTCGATTGCAGTGATGTGTCGTCATCTACTTACTAAAACGTGACGTGCATCTTATGTCATTGAATAATAAAAATAAAAATAATTGTATAGTTTTGTTCTTCAATGTCTCTCTTGCTCGCTCAGCCTAAACTTAAATCATTATCAAAGGTTGTTAAACATGTTAGAAAAATTAAACCGTATTGGTCGATTTTTAAATTTAGAATTAATAATTAAATTCAATTCGTGGCTTGTAAAAATATTCGCGAAAATTGCATAAACATAAAAAAAATAAAACAAAAAACAAAAAAAAAAGGTTTTGTAATATGAGTCATGTTAAAGAGTGGCCTTATTCGCGTAGTTTGCATAAACATAAAAAAACACTGGTTTTGTAATATGAATCATGCTAACGAATGTTCTTAAGATATTCATTAAGAATTCATTTTAGGAAAGTTTTGAAATCACTTTTATGGAAAATGAAAAAACTATTAAAATATTAATTACTTTTTTCTCTTTTTTTCCATCAAAATTTTCCTAAAATATATTTTTAAAGAGTGTCCTTAGGACACTCGTTAGCATTTTCCCTGTAATGTTAATAAATTAATTAAAGCAACAACAAATTGAATAAAATTGTACTTATTAGAGTTGGTTTTGAGAGTCGGTATTGAGACGATCGATATATACAGTTGATTGAAATTCTGAAATTTAATTCAAAATTAAATTTCAAGTTTTTTTTTAATATTTAATATAATTTAAAGATTTTTTTTTATTTTTTTATCAATATAAATCTTATTT
Organism: Zanthoxylum bungeanum; assembly: GCA_019454045.1. Classification (NCBI taxonomy): domain Eukaryota; kingdom Viridiplantae; phylum Streptophyta; class Magnoliopsida; order Sapindales; family Rutaceae; genus Zanthoxylum; species Zanthoxylum bungeanum. The sequence goes on along the minus strand of SKCR01001176.1, from coordinate 373,940 downwards.
TAAAAATTCTTCTAATAATAATCATATTGTACGTAGTGTGACTGCCGACATTCATTGGAGGTAGACTTCTCCACAATGTTTACCGAAAAACATTGATTCACATTTTCACAAGACTCGATAAAGAAACCAAAGAAAAAGTTTTGAAGCACGTCACTTTTTTAGCTATTGATAATTAATTAATGTGTCCATTGTAATTCTTTTCAAACCACGAAGAGAAATTTCTTAGCACTAGCTAGATCAATTCATTGTCTATTTAGCGATTAATTTTTTGATGCAACGGAGATACGGTTGATGTGGTATCATCAATAAGTTAATATCTATATTTTTTATTGTTTTTTTATTTTTTAACATACGTGACAATGAATTATTGGATTATTATACGGATGACGTGATACCTCCGTTGTATTATATATTTTCTCTTATTCAACCTAGAAAATTATTATTCTTTTGGAAATTAACTTGGAGTTTTGTTTTCCCTGGTATTCATCATGAAAGAGCTGAAACTTATATGGAAATTACCAAGAGCTTGTCATGATCAGAAAATATAATGAAACATACATTTAAGGACATTGCTATAATACTCTGGTATTGATAATTTTTTTTTAATGTATTTAATATTAGTGTCAAATCTTGTCTTAGGGGGGTGTATTCAATTGAGATTTTAAAAGACTATTTATGAATAAATAAGTTCTGTAGATTTTAAAAGACATTTAAAGAATGTAATAGACATTTAAAGAATGTGATGACTTATAAGATTTTATTAGATTTCTTTTAATCAAGATTTTTTACATATTAGATTTTAAAAGACTTATTTCATAAGAATTTGTAAGATTTGAAATGACCATTATATTTTTTTTTTCCTTTTTTATAACCGATATTATATGGAACGTAACTATAAATAAAAAAAGTTAATGAAAATCAATTGGTTCAAAATGTCCGAATGTCATTTCTCTGACTTAGGAATATTTTATGAGTTTCTATGACAAAATATCATTTCTCTTACTTAGGAAAAAAAGATAACACTTCGGCATCAATGATCTTAATAATTGATAAATAATTTTTTCCTTAAATTTGGGTTTTTTTTAAAAAAAATAAAATACAAGTAAAATTTAGCGAGAAAATTAGGAAAAAAAATCATTATTGTGCTAAATTCATTTTGTACATTATTATCTATCCGAATGAAGAAGTTATGTTGGCCTCAATTAAAGAAAATCTAGGAAATTATCTTTAAATGTGATAGAATTTTCCATTATCTTTAAATTATTTTCGAAAAATTTCAGATTCAATACTCATATTATAATGTTTGCCGAATATTTAAGTAGTCGGTTTAATAATTTTTTTAATATTCAATTTTAATCGCATCCATTGGATATGAATATAGTGGTGGTAGCTACACCCAGTACTCATACCAATTAGTACTGTAGCAACCCCTAAATTTCAAGTTGCTACTCAATACACATTGGATTTTTATTTATTTTTTCATTTTTCTCCTTTTGTGTCATGAATCATACCAAGAAATTGTTGACTATTCCAAGTTCATTGATAGGATAAACTATATTATGGTCTGGTCTTTCACTCATTGGCGTCATACAAAGACTTTGTTAGCATCTCAAAATTGGCCATTATGGGCTCAAATGGACCATTTTGATTTTTGACCTTACAAAACTTTGCTCTTTTCTTATTATTCAAGCATGGCAAATAAATGGGTTACTTTTACGTGTGATTTCATGATCTCATGTCACAAAGCCAAAAAAAACAAAAAGTGGGGGAGTGGGTTGGTGAGATGAGAGTAATGGGGTTAGTGTGATTTGGAGCTAATGAGTAATTTTAATCGTTTATTTCTATTATAACACGCGTTTAATAGAAAATTATGAAAAATTTAACACGGTTCACTTTAAATATACACATATTTAAATAAAAAAATCTTTCAAAAAAATATAATAAAAAAATTATCCTGATTAGTTAATCATGAGTTTGATGATAAGAACTTGATTGTCAAAATCTGTGGTTATAGAAAACAATAAGTGTTTGTGTAATCCAGGTTCAATGTTTTGAGTGAATTTCATCTAATCTAAACTAAGTAGAGCATTTTAAATATCCTCAATGGTTTAGAACTTGAATTAATAACCAAAGTGACTAGTTGATGAAGTTGATTGATAATGAGTGACTATTAGTTTAGATAAATATCTCTACTTTGGAATTTAATATAGGCTAGTATCTTAGAGAAAAGTTACCTATAAACTTTAACTGTGAAGCCACTCTTGAGTAAGCTTGTGATGTGTACTAAGGGTGTATTCAGAGGATGCTTTACCTTGAAGAAAGATCTGCATTAAAAGCCTCAATTCATTAGATGAAATTATTAAAAACATAGAGATCTTAAGATAAATATGTTGGTTTAACTCATTAGATTTCATATTTTGAGACGAAATCACTAAGTTAATTAGTTTGGGGGATAAATTGTGAAAATATCGTCTTTATTTCCTTATCCTCTTCAACCACTGGAGTTAGCAAAACATCAAATCTCATATTGATCTTCTCTGAGCATCAAATCTCTTAATGATCTTAGCCACTATAAGAGCTTGCATTCCGTCCTCTAAAGAATTCATATGAAATACTATATTTCATTACGAGTATATAAAAAAAATTGGGGCTGAAACAGATTCCGGAAACTCAAAAGGGGGAAATAAAATTCAACGCGCACTGTAGCGCTTAGCATTAAATCAATTTTTTTCATTTTTTTTCAGCATTTACATTTCCTTCAGCTCTCTTTCCAGAGAGCCCTCACAGTGAAGTTGTTATTGGTCTTGTGCCCAAAATCTTTATGGAAGGCACAGTAGAGGTTCGAGTCTCGAGATTCTTTTGGGGTTTTAATGGGGTATGGCTCTTTGAATAGACCAGAGTCTTTATTGTCTGCTCAGATCTTGGTAGGGTTTTTGTTGATGGGGGATATCATTGGATCGTCGGGTTTGGCTAGTGTTCTAGGTTTTTTTATTGGATTTGGGTTCAGATGATTTTTTTTATAATGGTTCAGATGCTAATCTCCTCTTTGAATGAGGTTTTGGGGCGGCTTTTTGGGTTGGCTTAGGAGGTTCACATTTTCCCACAGTGTTGCAGCAGCATATATATCCTCTAACTACTTGAAAGCTTCACCATCTTCAATTCTGATCCATCCACTGTTGAGCCTTCAAATTGACTTCCTCTATACTCTGGAAGTCATTCATTACTATGTACTCCGTACAACGTGTATTCCTCTATAGAGCCTTGTTGTATATTATTACTGCAAGCTTCATATCACAATCATTTATTTGCAATAAGGTCTGATTGAACCTGTAGGAGAAGCTCTTGATAGTTTATGTCTGCTTTTGCTTCATGTCAAAAATACTATCAATGGTCTTCAGAGGACACCTAAAATTTGCATAGTGTGCCAATTATTGGGGTTTTAGCGCGGACGCAGCGGAAGCTCGCGGTTCGGGCGAAATCGTAACTTTAAAAACTTTTAAAATTATCAAATAAATTATTCAATATCCAATATGAATAATTCATTCATATTTCACCTAAACGTATTTATTCGATATCAAATAATGACATAAATAGGTTAGAAACATCGCGAAACATTTATTTACAATAAGGTCTGATTGAACCTGTGGGAGAAGCTCTTGATAGTTTATGTCTGCTTTTGCTTCATGTTTAAAATACTATCAATGGTCTTCGGAGGGCACCTAAAATTTGCATAGTGTGCCAATTATTGGGGTTTTAGCGCGGGCGCAGCGGAAGCTCGCGGTTCGGGCGAAATCGTAACTTTAAAAACATTTTAAAATTACCAAATAAATTATTCAATATCCAATATGAATAATTCATTCATACTTCACATAAACATATTTATTCGATATCAAATAATGACATAAATAGGTTAGAAACGTCGCGAAACGTTTACGAAAATGTTTTTCCGCAAAATAGCATAAAATGTATTTTTGTCCGAACCGACCAACCAATACACATAGGGGCTATCCAGGTCAGCCCTAATAGTACTTGGGCAGTTCATGGGCTGCCCAAACAGTGATCAATTCACTGTTTGGACAGCGGACACCCGGTAAGCCCGAAACTCACCTGGTAACATCCTTTTTCGTTGTTTTCGCATATTTCAACTCCGATACAATTTCCGACAATTTTTCCAATGCCCAAAACACATCCAATAAATTTATACAACATACGTTTCATCACTAAAATCACAGAATTTCCATATCTTATTTGGTAACCAAAAATATCATTTTTCATGCTTTAAATCCAATTTTTTCAATATTAATCATATTAATACTAACACCAACCAAAGTCACCACAAATGAAGAAATCAAGAAAAATTCTAGAGTGGTCATAACACTCTAGAATGGCAACAAGTCATCAAATGATAAAATTGAACTAATATTACAATAATATTATCTAATCCAACTTCACACATGCATTAAGCCTCTAAATCCATCCTCCAAATCAAAAAGCCCCAAAATATAAGAAAGGAAGAAACCCTAGAACTATTCTAGATGTTCAAGAACATGAAACAAGTTTTCTAAATTTAAAATTATTGAAGATTACCTCAAAATCTTATAATTTCCTTAAACTTTTTCTTGAATTTCTTCACTTTCTTCCTTGACTCTTCAAGAAAATTTGGGAGCTTTTCTCTTGGTGAAGGTTTCGGCTATGGAGGTGAATTGATGAAGAAAACAAAATTTTCCAACTTAAAAACAAGGCTTGACCGACTTTTAGGGGTAAAATGGTCATTTGGTCAATTTAATCTAATTAAATAATAATAAACTTTAAGTAAACAAATCTAATTTGTAAACTTTAAGTTTAATAAAACCATGTCACATGTAACCAATAATAATCAAACATATTGCATAACATTTATGTAATATTGAAATAATTTAATTATCTAGATATTTAACATTTAAATACCTAAATAATTAATTAATGCGATTATTATTAATTAAATAACAAATACATATATTAATGGCATGTGTCAAAGTCTCATTTGATAATTAATTAATATGTATCAAATCAAATTTTGTATCAAATACAAATACACATTAATTATTAATTAACCGAAATGCCCATAATGCATGTATTTTCGTTTAATCGATTAAACGATTCGAATTAACTCATTTAATCCAGTGAAGTATTATGAATAATCTATATTATTTATAACGTGTTGCCCAAGTTCTCAACGAGTACACTTTATATTATGGACTCTCTAAGTTTAGGTTTATCCGTCACGGAATCCAATTTCGTGTCCATAATTCACCCACTCATGAATTATGATGACCATGGATAATCTCGCTAAACTATGCAAGTCGATGTCATTGCATACGTATAATCCTTTCTGCACAGGCTATCAATATTATACCGGAGATATAGATAAGAACGTCAAATCCCTAAGGTATAATATATTCGACTTTTAAATTTACGATCTCTGGGAGAGTCCAAGCAGCTTTTGAGATCTATCCCGTTAGATCTTTATTCCTAGAATAAAGGCTGCTTCTCCCAGATCATTCATGGAGAATTTTAATGAAAGCCAAGCTTTCACCGATTGTAGCATGGGAATGTCATTGCCTATTAGCAATACATCATCAACATAAAGGACAATGAATGTCAGTGCGCTCTCACTAACCTTCTTATATACACAAAGATCATTCTCGTTTTGAACGAAATCATATTATTTTATGATCTCATCAAAATGTTGGTTCCAAGAACGCGATGATTGCTTCAATCCATAAATGGATCGATTTAACTTGCAAACCTTGTCTGCATATTTTGGTACGACAAAACCGTCAGGCTGTTGTATATAAACATCCTCCAAAAGGTTTCCGTTAAGGAAAGCAGTTTTGACGTCCTTCTGCCATATCTCGTAGTCGAAATATGCAGCAATAACAAGCATTATCCGAATGGATTTAATCATGAAAATATGTGAAAACGTTTCATCATAATCGACACTATGTCGTTGATGATACCCTTTCGCTGCAAGCCTAGCTTTATACGTTTGTATGTTGCCATCCATGTCGGTCTTCCTCTTGAAGACCCATTTGCAACCAATAGGCTTTACGCCTTCTGGTGCATCAACCAGTGTCCAAACTTGGTTGGTATACATGGAATCCATTTCGGATTTCATGGCATCTTGCCATAAACCGGAGTCGATACCTTGTATCACTTCCTCATATGTAGCCGGTTTGTCTTCCTCAATAAGATTAATATCCACATGAGGTGAGATCAGAACACATACCTCTCAGGTTATTTTTTGACTCTCTCCGACCTACGCGGTTCTTGTGTATTCGAAGATTGTGGTACAGCCTCATCCCTGATGAACTGTTCATGTTCCGTTAAGGATTCTGTGACAGGAACAGTATCACTCCGATTTTCATCGAGTTCTACTTTCCTCCCACTAACCACTGCATTTAGGAATTCATTCTCAAGGAAAATCGTATGTAGAGCAACAAATACTTTGTTCTCTTGTGGGTTGTAGAAGTAATATCCTTTTGTTTCCCTAAGATAACCTACAAATAGGCATTTATCCGATTTGGGTTCTAGTTTGGTACCATCCAAATATTTAACGTATGCCCAGCATACCCAAATCTTTAGGAATGAGAAACCTGGTTTCTTTCCTGTCCATATCTCATACGGAGTCTGTTGAACAGAATTTGACGGAACCTTATTCAAAATAAGTATTGCACTGTTCAATGCATATCCCAGAAGGAAATAGGTAGCTCTGTGCGACTCATCATAGACCTTACCATGTCCAACAAAGTTCAGTTTCTCTGTTCGGACACACCGTTTAATTGAGGTGTTCCGGGAGGAGTCAACTGTGAAAGAATACCATACTCTTTCAAGTAATCAAGAAACTCATTGCTCAAGTATTCTCCACCACGGTCCGACCGTAATGTTTTAATACTTTTACCGGTCTGTTTTTCAACTTCGTGTCGAAATTCTTTGAATTTCTCAAAGGTTTCCGAGTTGTGTCTCATAAGATACACATAACCATAACGCGATGCATCATCCGTAAAGGTTACAAAGTATTCATATCCACCTCTAGCCTGGCTAGACATGGGCCCACATACTTCACTATGAACGAGGGCTAACAGTTCGGTGGCACGTGCACATTTACCGCTAAAAGGTGTTTTAGGCATTTTGCCTAATAAACATGATTCACAGACGTCATATGAATTTGGATCAAATCCGTCCAAGTATCCACTCTTCGAAATTGTGGATATGCAAGTATTGTTAATATGTCCCAGACGACAATGCCACATATAAGTTTCATCTTTGTTACTTAATTTAAGCCTTTTGTTTGTTACATTATATGTTTGAGATTGATTTATATTTAAAATATAAAGACCATTATTCACATCAGCACTGCATATCTCCATATCATTTTTATACATAAACACCCAGTGTTTCTAAAAATAAAAGTATAGCCACATTGGGCCAATAAAGATACAGATATAATATTCCTAGTCAAACTATGTACATAATAACAGTCTGAAAGATTAAGTACATGCCCCGAGGGCAGTTCCAAAATATAAGTCCCAACGGCCAAAACGACGACTCTAGTCCTATTTCCAACGCGGAGGTCAATCTCTCATGAGGCCAGTCTCCTACTAATCCGCAGATCCTGCACATCAGTACATATATGAATACCACAACCAGAATCAAAAATCCAAATTTTAAAACTAGAAGTAGACATGTTTATATCTATAACAAACATACCTGAAGCCGGTGCCTTGCCCGCTTTGATTTCCTTCATGTGCGCCTTGTACTCACGGCAGTCACGCTTCCAGTGACCCTGTTTGCCACACTGCAGAAATACATCTTGGGATTTGTCATTAGCCTTCCCATAAGACTTTGACGATTTGGCCTTGCCCTTCTTCTTCTTCTTCTTCTTTACACCTCCAGTTGCCTTGGGCCAAGCCCTCGGAGACTGAGATGTTGAAGCGAAGTGCGCCTCGCGCTTTTTGCCCTTCAATAGCCCTTTTTCTGCTTCACGCAACATTGCCATCAGCTCTCCAAGAGTATGGTCTTGGTTCATCATATTGTAGTTCATGATGAACCCACTCCAGTTGTCAGGAAGAGACTGCAAGATCAAATCTATAGAAGTCTCAGCCTAAAAGGTTATGCCTAGCTGACCCAGCTGTTCAATGTCAGCAATCATCTGTGACACATGGTGCTCAACAGATGTAACCTCTGACATTCATGAGCGAAAGAGCTTCTTCTGTAATTCATACCTTTGCGATCTAAGGTTAGATCAATGAAGGTCCTTCAATTTTGCCATCATAGTATAGGGATCCAATCCCTTGTTTTGGCGACGAAATTGAGGGGTCATCGCAGCGAGCATGACGGATTGAGCAGTTGAGTTGTCATCGCTATGAGTCTTCCAAAGCTTAAATGGCTGCTTATTTCCGGGCTTAGGCCCGAGGGGTCTCTCTATCATATAGTGCATCCTCTCAGCCCCCAAGACAACCTGAGGTTCATATCCCAATCAGGAAAGTTCGCACCATTAAAGACATTTTCACCCATGATAATTTCTCTAACCCCGATCTTTCCAGTCATCTTAATTGCAATAGTCAAACTATTCAATTAACGGTATTTGGGTACAGTCCAACTGTTACAAGAAAAAAATAATAAAATATTAGTCCAACTAATAAATATATATAATTGACGAAATTATTTGAAAGCGTGTAATGCCAAGTATTTGAACAAAATTGCAAATTCAATACTGGCCTCCCACTATTTTTCGGTGAGCCTCTTACCCTCTGTTGAGTACTCGGGAAACCTAGTTTCCTAGTGGGATAGGATCCCGTTAAATAACACACAACCTTGTCTTTGGCCAACAAGCTGTATGATATTTAACTAGGTAGATCTCTAAGATCAATTGGATCTCATCCAATTCCTAGATCCGGTAGGTGGACTTCCAAGTCCGAAACATATATACAATATATATGCCAATATATCCAATATAATTTCCTAACCTTTTCTCTGAATCAACTAAGCCTTGGCTTTGGCTCAACAAGCTTAATGATTCAAGTTAAGCGGAGCCCATTGACTTTGGAAAGCTTCGTAATCGATGTCGATGAACAAGAAGTGATCTTGACTTTGGCCAACAAATCACAACTTGGGCAAGACATACGATATGGAACAAAGCCTTCATGATTCAAACACATCCGCGATGGACAAAGGTCTTGACTTTGGCCAACAAACCAATGCCAATCTTCGATCTTGAGAATGAATCACTCAATGGAAGGAAAATACTGAATATTTGTTGAGGGTTTTTCGCGTAAATTGGCAACCAATTTATTATCTTTGATTAGGTCTCATCATACACCCTTAAGCATGCATTCTAAAAGCATAATAAGGCGCGATAAATAAATTCATAATGATATGCGGATGGATATCTCACAAATTATTCCTAGAACAAATCACTATATTTCCTCTCCCCGGCTAGCACTATTCAAACTTCTTCCCAATTACATAATACATCAAAGAAACCTCATTACATTGAGGGGAATTGGTGAGAAGAGAATTGTGGGACACAGGAACTGGGCGACGCATGCTGTTCCGGGCTCGCGGCCCGGTTGGGAGTACGGAGTAGCCCGCGGGGGACTAAACCGGAGAATAATGGAGTCACCACCCGGTGTGAACCGGGACAAAGATTTAAGGCCGCACTCACCCCTCACAAGTGAAGACCTCAAACCGTTGGGTTCAGAATGGTCCCTTACTTATGCCACTTGTAATGAAATGATTTGTGCAATAATTTAACCAAGCCTAAGCAACATTTATTTCCAATGAGTATTCTACTTTTAAGTTCACATGCATGAAAGTAATCATCATAGCGACAAACATGTAATAGCACACGGCAATCTCATGAACATGTTTCGATCATGTAATGCGGAAAACAAAGAAAAACCTAAACATAATGCAAATTCCAAACGCAAAATAAAGGACTAATCATGCTTGAAAATGAACAACTAAATGGGCTAAATCATGCTTAAGAACCAAGTAGCATACTAACGGCCTAATCATGCTTGAATACCATCTCATGAACACATCAAATAAATAAATGCAGGAATTCAAATAGTATGATTGATTACATGATACAAGAGAAATCACCTAAGAAACAATTATGCATGACATGTGATGAAAATGACTCAGTTCAGTGTATGGACGTTCGTGTAGCGTTCGAAAACACGTTCGAACGGTAAAAATAAGGTTCTCGTTCGTGTGGCGTTTGATAACGCGTTCGAACGGGACCAGACCTGATGAAACAAATACATGCGCGTTCGAGTAGCATTCGTAAACACGTTCGAACGGTAAACAGAAGGTCCGTGTTCGTATAGCGTTTGATAACGCGTTCGAACGGGACCAGACAGAAAATATGCGTTCGTGCGGCGTTCTGAAACGCGTTCAAATGAGGTTACAACAGTGACCTCTAAATTGCAGTAAAAAACATGAAACTTACATGAACGGATGAATAGATGACACCTAATAAATAATAACGGGCTAAAAAGGCGCGGCAAAGCATCGTGGTAAAGGATTTTAACCCCTTGACTTAGAGGACCTTTAATCCCACTTACTAAGCTCATGCACAAACAACACAATACATATATAAAAAATAAAGACAATGATATCGGACTTCATGTATCCGATTGAACATATCTCACATCCAATCGAATATACATTATCCGGCGCGGCAAAGCATCGTGGTAAATGATTTTAACCTCTCAAAATAGAGGACATTTAATCGCACTTACTAAGCCCATGCGCAAACAACACAATACATATATAAAAAGTAAAGACAATGATATCGGACTTCGTGTATCCGATTGAACATACCTCACATCCAATCGAATATACATTATCCGGCGCGGCAAAGCATCGTGGTAAAGGATTTTAACCTCTCAAAATAGAGGACCTTTAATCGCACTTACTAAGCCCATACGCTAATAACACGATGCATATAAGAAATAAAGACAACAATATCGGACTTCGTACACCCGATTGAACATATCTCACATTCGACCGAATATACATCATTTGGCGCGGCAAAGCATCATGGTAAAGGATTTTAACCTCTCAAAATAGAGGACCTTTAATCGCACTTACTAAGCCCATGCGCAAACAACACAATACATATATAAAAAGTAAAGACAATGATATCGGACTTCGTGTATCCGATTGAACATATCTCACATCCAATCGAATATACATTATCCTGCGCGGCAAAGCATCATGGTAAAGGATTTTAACCTCTCAAAATATAGGACCTTTAATCGCACTAAATAAGCCCACACGCTTTTTCTCATCATTACATAAACAAATAATATGCGGAAATCAAGTAGCGAATAACAAACAAATCAAAACAACATAAAATGAAATATGCGCCGTTTACTCAAGTGGTACGTGGAGTTGTATCCCGAGTACAGATCATACTACCGTCCATTCAGAATCGGCTATGAAATTTATGTCTGGGTTTCCATACTATATACCACAAGAGGCGACACAATTTTCATTTTATTCAAGGGCCATAACATACATCATTCCACAATACATATATCTTCCATTTATTCAAGGGCCACAATCATGCACCAATAAACGACTCTCATGCGATAAAAATGAATAAAACAATTAAAAAGATAGATGGAAATAATAGGAAAAGTACCCTCAGGTCTAACCTTTTATGTCGACTTTCGGACTTGCATTTAACGGCCGTCGGAAAGGCTATCACTCTGTAACTCTTCCGGTTCACTGGATTAACATCTTAGCTCGCTATTTTTCTGTTTTGGTCGCTGTTTTCACTCCGTTTTACTGCTGTTTTCTCTGTATTTTCTGGTCACTGTGTTTGGTAATTTAGGCTACTATTTTGTGCGGTTTAAAGGGGGTTGGGGCTGCTGTTTTGTGGTTTCTTTTAGGGGTTTTAAAGTGCAGTTTTTTATTTACTATTTTAGGTGATTTAGGTCACTGTTTGAGGGTATTTGGGTTGTGAGAGTGAGTTTAGTGAAGATTAGTGAGGGTAGTGTTTTGAGGGACTTTGTTTTGTACTGTCTGTGTTTGTGAGTGGGTTTGGGCCAAGGTTAAATGGTTCTGGGTTTTTTAGGCCAAAGGTGCTTTAAAACGGAGGTCAAACGAGTGAGCTTGGAGCAAAACAAGGGGATAAAATTTAATGAAATACCAATTCCCTTCCGATGACCGTTTCCCGCAACTTTCCTCGACTAAAAAGGTAGTGCCTCCAAATGAGGCTCATCATAGGGACTCACATGCAAAAATGCAGTGCCTACAGTCCCCCCCACTTTGATGGGACTTGTGTAATGTGTAACAGTGACAATCCTATCAAAGTTATGCAATGCATTTTTACTTACCTGGCTCGCCAGCTGCCACTTGACTTGCCATTTGTTGAATTGAGTTGATTTGGTGGTGAGGTGCTGTGACCCCTGGTTCATTCCCGAACCGTGCTCCATTTTTGGAGCGCCATTTTCGGCATCTGTTGTGTATGCTCCATTTTGGAGCGCCATTTTCGGCATCTGTTGTGTGTGCTCGATTTTAGAGCGCCATTTTCGGCATCTGTTGTGTGTGCTCCATTTTGGAGCACCATTTTCAGCATCTGTTGTGTCTGCTCCATTTTGGAGCACCAGTTTCGGCATCTGTTGTGTCTGCTCCTTTTTGAAGCGCCATTTTCGGCATCTGTTGTGTGTGCTCCATTTTGGAGCGCCATTTTCGGCATCTGTTGTGTGTGCTCCATTTTGGAACGCCATTTTCGGCATTTGCTGTGTGTGCTCTATTTTGGAATGCCATTTTCGGCATTTGCTGTGTGTGCTCCATTTCGGAGCGCCATTTTCAGCATTTGATGTGTGCGCTCCATTTTGGAACGCCATTTTCGGCATTTGCTGTGTGTGCTCCATTTCGAAGCGCCATTTATGGCTTTTGCTGTGTGTGCTCCATTTTAGAGCGCCATTTTCGGCCTCTGTTGTGGTAGCATCCCATTTTTGAACTGTGGTGTCCGAGAATGCGGCTCATTTTTGAACCGTTACTTGATGAGGTGGCCTTTGCCGCTACAATCCTGCGAATACAAAACAAAAATTGTATGTATGTGATATGTATGCATGTATATATGGATGTATGATGCTGATGTGGGCCTCGCCCCCAAATTGATACCGATGTGGGCCTCGCCCCTAAACTGACACTGATGTGGGCCTCGCCCCCAAACTGATACTGAAGTGGGCCTCGGCCCTGGGACTCATCCCCAAACTGATACTGATGTAGGCCTCGGCCTTGGGACTCATCCCCAAACTGATGCTGATGTGGGCCTCGGCCCTGGGACTCATCCCCAAACTGATGTTGATGCGGGCCTCGACCCCCAAACAGATATTGATATGGGCCTCGCCCCCAGACTGATACTGATATGTGCCTCACCCCAAACTATTACTGATGTGGACCTTGCCCTCAGACTGATACTGATATGGGCTTCACCCCAAACTGATACTGATGTGGGCCTCGCCCCCAGACTGATACTGATATGGGCATCGCCCCAAACTGATACTGATGTGGGCTTTGCCCTCAAACTGATACTGATTTGGGCTTCGCCCCAAACTGATACTGATATGGGCCTCGCCCCCAGACTGATACTGATATGGGCCTCGCCCTAAATTGATACTGATGTGGGCCTCGCCCCCAGACTGATACTGATATGGGCCTCACCCTAAACTGATACTGATGTGGCCATCGCCCCCAAACTGATACTGATATGGGCCTCACCCTAAACTGATACTGATGTGGGCCTCACCCCCAGACTGATACTGATGTGGGCCTCACCCCCAGACTGATACTGATATGGGCCTCGCCCTGTGATTCATTCCTGAAAACTTCTGACACTGTACTATTACTGCTTCTGGTTGGCTTGCATTTGACGCTTTCTCTTTTTCTTCTTTGAAACCTGTGAATACAAAACAAAACAAACACAAAAAGGAATGCAAAATACATTACGTGTATGCATGTATGCATGAATGAGTTTCATATCCCGTTGGGTTAGGTCGTCCACCAATTTCGTTGGTGACTGCTCGATTTTCTCTTCCTCTGGCAAAGTACTGCTTCAATCTATCCACATTGATCGGCTCGGTGAACTCATTTCCTTCCAAGTCTGACAGCCTCACTGCCCTATTTCCCATTACTGAACGGTTATTCTATATTTTCTGCTTACTTCTTTTGGGAATCCCCCGTGTTTTGAGTGTCGCTGAATATCATGGTATCAGGGTTGAATGCTTTTGTCAAACATACTCATGTCATGTAGGTTGAAAGGAAAGGACTCAGGCAAGTAGGAGAAATGGATGTCTTTATTATTATTCAGGAAAAGGTTCAAACAAGTAGACGAAGTCGGTGTCTTTATTAAAAATGCAGAAAATAAACCGGAAAGAACAGTTTCATTGCCTTCTTCCTCGACCTATGGTTCTTCACTGCTGTCATCCTCTATCCTCATGGAAGAAACTGGGTGGTTGAGAGTTTGGAGGACAAAGCTTTCGGGTAGGCTGAAGTTGATCATGTAAGTGGGTGGTGGAACAGAGTGGTAATTTGGTAGGGGGTTCCGATGTGTGTTGGGTTGTTCTTTCTCAGGATCAGGTATTTTATAGGCATCAATGAGGTTTTGGATTTCATGCCTAAGGCGGGTACATTTGTCAGTTTCATGGCCTCTCCTCTGATGGAAGTGACAATACAGGCTTAGGTCAAGGTTGGGTGGTATAGGATCTGGAAGTGGTTTAGGCTCTAAGGGTTTTAAGAGTCATTGTCCCTTCAACTTTTCAAATACCTTCGACAAAGGTCTACCAAGGTTGGAGAATTGCCTGTTTCTGATGGCAGCGACTTCGGAAGCAGGGAGCTTGGTCTCAGAATGCCCCCCAAAAGTCCTCTTATTCTGGCCATAGAACTTTCTGTTCTCAGCTTCTTCTTCTTCTATATCCATGACAGTTTCCCTCAACTGTCAAAAATCTGTAATCATGGAGGTCATTCTCCTCAACTTGCCATAAATGGAGGGCTTGTGCCCTTGATGATCATTTTGATTTGGTCCTTCTCTGAGGGCCGAGTCTGCATCTTCATAAGCTGGCTTCTCCAGCGGTCTACATACTCCTTGAAGCTTTCTTCCGGCTTCTGCTTAGTGTTCTCCAAATCACGGAGTGACAAATCAATCTCCAAGTCTGTAACATACTGTTTCAGAAATGCATCTGCCAATTCCCTCCAATCCTCCTTAACCTTTCTTTCAAGGCTATGGTACCACACTACGGGTGCCCCATCAAGTGACATCCCAAACAACCTCTGAACTTGGCACTGTGTCAGGCCAACTGAACTCATAACTGACACATATTGTCGGAGGTGGACCCTCGGATCCCCATTCCCGTTGAACTTGGCCATATCCGGCATCTTGAACTGAGCAGACAACTGTCCCTCAAAGGTCATCGCCTCATAGTCTAGTAAGTCTTCATCCTTACCCTTCATCTTACGGGTAACGGACTCTACCTGGTCACGGAGTTTCTATATCTCGGCCTGGGACCCGGCTATTCTCCCAGTGTCATATTCAGCCATATCATCATCAAAAGAGGGGATATCATCCCCAACCCATTCGGAGGCTCCTCACGTCTTACATTCTCAGAGTTTCCCCCAGCACGGGGCACATCCATATTTGCCATGGCAGTAGTCAAGGCTTGCAACTGTTCAGTAATTTTGGCGAAAGCGTTTTCCAATTGATCTATCCGGGATACCTCTTTATCGGATGTACTCATATCTGCTATTGGCCTCTTGGTGAGTCTTCCCTAACCCAACGAGAATCTATGATGGCTTTCAGAACACAAGGGTTAGCATGATGCATGTATACATGAGGTGCATGAGATGCGTGCGATATAGGAAATTTATCAACTCATTAAAATTTTCACACAAATCGGCCCATCATCATTTTAGAAGCTTTTGGGCTAACTGTCATAGGAGTGGACTCGTCCCAGTTTAAATGGCCCAACAAGTTCACATCTCATGGCAAAGCATCGTGGTAAAGGATTTTAACCTCTCAAAATAGAGGACCTTTAATCGCACTTACTAAGCCCATGCGCAAACAACACAATACATATATAAAAAGTAAAGACAATGATATCGGACTTCGTGTATCCGATTGAACATACCTCACATCCAATCGAATATACATTATCTGGCGCGGCAAAGCATCGTGGTAAAGGATTTTAACCTCTCAAAATAGAGGACCTTTAATTGCACTTACTAAGCCCATACGCTAATAACACGATGCATATAAGAAATAAAGACAACAATATCGGACTTCGTACACCCGATTGAACATATCTCACATTCAACCGAATATACATCATCCGGCGCGGCAAAGCATCGTGGTAAAGGATTTTAACCTCTCAAAATAGAGGACCTTCAATCGCACTTACTAAGCCCATGCGCAAATTGTTGAGGTTGGTGCTCAGAGCGCCAATCCGGACCGTATTTATGTCTGACTCATGAATACGAACATCCCCTTATTCCATAATATTACTTATTTATGGTTGCACCTCTTGTTTTTATATACGTATTCGATCTGATTACGATTAAATTGAAACTAAATGTAGTTTAGTGATATGTATATATTAGACAAAGGCCCAATAATATATAATGCAGTACACAGTTACAAAGTTAGTTTGTAATTGACATTGGGAAGTGTCACTGCTATATGTATATTATCAAACATAGTTCCTCGTCAAGATTTGCTAACACGGGTCGGTTAGTCAAATCCGTTGAGACCAGTACATGTCGTATATCGAGACTTGGTCCGATGGTTTATCCCAATGAACCATGAGTCTATGGAGACTCATATAGATGTGTAGGTGTTTATAGTGTATAAACACTGAACGGCTCATCGAAGATTCTTAATGGATGGTACACCAACGTCAATAAGAATCTTCTCGGGTTGAGTAGCATAGTGGTCATTCGACTTGAGACACCACTGTGGATGTATGAGACATCCTCCACACTTAGATGGCAGTCACGTCACTGATCTATTTAGATCAGACCTCCGCCTGTTCGTTGGGTGTGGATCGATCCTCAGGATATCCTGTGTGTGTCAAGATAGGATCCGTCAGTTCTATGTACAGAGCATATGTAGTCCATATATAATTAGCAGTCTGTTAAATCTGTGGCCACAGTATACATCGGAAGTAAGTTCCGAGTGTTATTTAAAGATTGTTAATTGATACGTCGACGAGATAATAACTAAAGAGATTTGACGTTTACATCTATATCTCTGGGATTATCTGGATACCTCTGACGAAGGGATTATACGTATGCAATTATCTCGACCTGTATGATTCAGCTAGTTTATCCGTGATCGTCATAATCTACGGGTGGATAGATTATGGACACGAAATTGGATTTTGTGATGGATATACCTGAATCTAGAGAGTCTCAATAATGAAACATACTCGTAGAGCACTAGAGCAACATTTATGAATAATGATGATTATTTATAAATCGTTTAATCGTTAAACGAAAAATACATGCGAACGGGCCGAACCGTCATTTCCTAATTAATGTGTATTTGTATTTAATATATGATATTATTAAATACACATTAATAAATAGTCAAATAAGGTATTTGACATATATCATTAATATATGTATTTGAGATATTTAAGGTAAATATAATACATATATTTGATATATTTGTATTTAATTAATTATTTAATTATTTAATTGTTAAATGATTAATATAATTAAAATATAAATATATCACCAAATGATAAAGTTAGGAAATGATTATAAGTTGCAATTGTTGACTTATACATTAAAGGAAAAGGTTGTCAAATTGATTTTGACTTCTTAAGATATTTGTTCAAAATTGTTTGAAAATGAAAATATCTTTTTCCTTTATTTTTCATTAAATTCGGCCATAACACTTAAATATAAGAGTTATATTTTTCTTAGTTGCATTTGTTGACTTAATTAAATATCTAATAAAGTGTTATTTAGATATTTATGAAAGTTGACCAAATGTAAAGTGAAATGAAATTGAAATTGCAAAAACTTGTATTTGGCTAGGTAATTTCGGCCAAGGCAAATGTTGTCTAAGTATATATTGTTTTTCATTTCATTTCATTCTTAACCTAATACACTTTAACCAAAAACTCCATTAAAGGAAGGCAAAGCATGCTAGAGAGAAAAGAAAGAAAAATCAAGAAAAGCTTGAAAAATAGTAAGTATTTCCAACCTTCCATTAGAGAGTAATTTGTTCCTCTTGTTGTGGGAAACATCTTGTGATGTTCTTGAGTTTTTCTATTCTTTATTCTTTGTGTTTTTGATGGATAAAAGTTTGGTGAAAGTGTTGAGCATGTATAATGGAGAAAGCTTGTGACTAGTGTAGTTATAAGTATTCTTTTATGGTTTTGGAAACCTTGTTGCTAATCTAGAGTTGTTGACCCACTCTTAGATGACCTAGATTTGATCTTGAGTTGTTTCATTGTGTTGAGACTTTGATTCGATGGAAGAAACATGATTGAAGTATTGGATTTAACCAATTTGGTCTAATTTGTCCAATTTGATGAAATTGAAAAATTAGGGTTCATGACCAATTCCAAATTTGGGGCTTTTCATATATGTTGTGTATTTGGATGTGTATATGATGCATATAAAGTTTCATGTTGATTGGATTACATCTTGATGTGTTTTGAAGCATGAAATGACAAAGTGCACAAATGGCACCCCATTGGGAGCATTCGGCCAAGTGATTCAAATTTGGGGATTTGGTTGCTTTTGGTGTTTTGATGTTTTGAACATGCTAAGTTCATCTTAGAAATGATTTAGAATCATTCAAAATTGATTAGATCAATTTCGGACTAAAATGGACAAAATACCAATATAAGGGTAATTCGGTAAATTCACTTGAATATGATTCATTTGAATTTTATTTCATAATTTGATTATTGGATAATTAAAAAAATATGTTTATTTAATTAATCCGAGAAAAAGTTTTGAAATCGGAAAATACGATTTTCCACCGCTTCCGCTGCGTTACCGGATTTAGCCCCTAAAAACCCCTACAAAATGGTATCAGAGCGAGTCTGATTCTAGGCCTCCATAAATGATTAGCTTGTTTTGTTCAATGTTTAATCATGTTTTCTTGACTTTATACATGCATGTTATAATCTAATTTGATTAGATTTAGGGTGTATGACACTTAATTGAATATCCCCACTTAATAAGGTTTTAAAGTAACTAGTATTTGGAATACTTGTTTCTTGGTCCGTCTTGTCAGTACGGTTTATAAATATCTTTTCGTTGACTACATCCGAGACCGTGCCTCTGCTGTGAGGGTGTAGCTAATAGAAATTTATTTATACCGAATGTATATTAGATACTAGATAAATTCAAGCGAAAGCGGAATCCTGAACGTGCCCTAGCTGTCAGGGTTACGCAAGTAACTTGAGTTTATCATTGACAAGTTTAACCTTGGTACGTCTCCTTGTGGGCCTGCCTTCGCAGCGACAACGAGAAACGGCCAGGACCGGAACCTCGGAGTCACTAGTGAGTGATTGACAATTAGTTGTCTACCTATGAATATACGTAGGCGAGACCGTGCCTCTGCTGTGAGTCGAAATATATTCATGGGGTCCTCTTCCCATTATGGAATTCGATTTAATTATTGAATTCTCGTCTTTTCGTTGGGGATTACGGCATTGCGTAAAAATAGTGGGAGGCACTGCTAAGTTTAAAATATTCCATAACTTAGGCAGTGTTTGTTATTATGGAAATTGCCGCTTGTTTGTTTCCTTATTCTATTGTTTACATAGAATTAAACTTTTATTTACTGCACACATATTATGATATGTTATCTGACTTGACTCTTGGTTGCAGTTATTCTAGAATAGGTTCTAGATACTACTAGACTAGGATATTATTAGATTGGTCTAAACCATCGGGAACTATTGTTCCGATTTTCTTCAAAATAAAGATGGTTAGTGACTTAGTTTCTAAGTCATGATAGATAATCTAGATAGATATCCCTTTAGGATATAATACTTTAGAGATAATAGTTTCTTATGCAGTAAGAATTGACTTGAATTAGTTCATGTCTCGAGATTCTTGACTGGCATTTAGAAAGCCCCATTAGGTATTTGTTTATCTCGTAATGATGTTTCTTAGCTTTAATTACCTTTAGAGGCAATGTGTCCGACACGATTTGCTAATCAATTATTTACAATTGTTGTGAATAGTTGAATGCAAATAGTAAAGCTAAATAAAGGAGATGTGTATAGTTATGTATAGAAAATATCGATTTTCACAATACTACAACTATAGGTATTGGATACCAGATCTCACATCTAGTTATTTAAAAATATTAGTTAACGATTGTTTTGATATTTGATATCGGAACTTGCGACTATTGGATAGTTATTTGTTTTTATAAACAATTGTTATATATTTTAAATATGAGTAGTAGTGTCATTGACTTAGAGATAAACATTAAGAAAAATTATTCGGTAAAAGTAAATAATTTAGAACGGTGCTTTATGAGTTTAATCACTTAAGCATTGGATGCTTATTCCGTATGGTAAAGGATGGTTTGATACTAGATCACACCACACATCCTTATCCATTTAATGAATATTGTATTCAGGAAAGTGATTAAGATATCGTTTAACCAATGATTGTCATTGGACCACCAAATTTATTTAACTGATACATTGGTAAATTCGTTAAATTCACATGAATATGATGTATTGAATTTTATTTCATAATTTGATTATTGGATAATTAAATAAATATGTTTATTTAATTAATCTGAGAAAAATTTTTGAAATCGGAAAATACGATTTTCCACCGCTTCCGCTGCGTTACCGGATTCTGCCCCTTAAAACCCCTACACAAACAACACAATACATATATAAAAAGTAAAGACAATGATATCGGACTTCGTGTATCCGATAGAACATATCTCACATCCAATCGAATATACATTATCCGGCGCGGCAAAGCATCGTGGTAAATGATTTTAACCTCTCAAAATAGAGGACCTTTAATCGCACTTACTTAGCCCATGCGCTTTATCTCATCATTACATAAACAAATAACATGCGGAAATCAAGTAGCGAATAACAAACAAATCAAAACAACATAAAACGAAATATACGCCGTTTAGTCAAGTGGTATGTGGAGTTGTATCCCGAGTACAGATCATACTACTGTCCATTCGGAATCGGCTATGAAATTTATGTCCGGGTTTCCATCCTATATACCACAAGAGGCGACACATTTTTCATTTTATTCAAGGGTCACAACATACATCATTCCATAATACATATATCTTCCATTTATTCAAGGGCCACAATCATGCACCAATAAACGACTCTCATGCGATAAAAATGAATAAAACAATTAAAAAGATAGATGGAAATAATAGGAAAAGTACCCTCAGGTCTAACCTTTTATGTCGACTTTCGGACTTGCATTTCATGGCCGTCGGAAATGCTATCACTCCGCAACTCTTCCGGTTCACTGGATTAACGTCTTAGCTCGCTATTTTGCTGTTTTGGTCGCTGTTTTCACTCCGTTTTACTGCTGTTTTCTCTGTATTTTTTGGTCACTGTGTTTGTTAATTTAGGCTACTATTTTGTGCGGTTTAAAGGGGGTTGGGGCTGCTGTTTTGTGGTTTCTTTTAGGGGTTTTAAAGTGCAGTTTTTTATTTACTATTTTAGGTGATTTAGGTCACTGTTTGAGGGTATTTGGGCTGTGAGAGTGAGTTTAGTGAAGATTAGTGAGGGTAGTGTTTTGAGGGACTTTGTTTTGTGATGTCTGTGTTTGTGAGTGGGTTTGGGCCAAGGTTAAATGGTTCTGGGTTTTTTAGGCCAAAGGTGCTTTAAAACGGAGGTCCAACGAGTGAGGAGCTAAACAAGCGGATAAAATTTAACGAAATACCGATTCCCTTTCGACGACCGTTTCCCACAACTTCCTCGACTAAAAAGGTAGTGCCTCCAAATGAGGTTCATTATAGGGACTCACATGCAAAAATGCAGTGCCTACAAGAATTACAAAGAATCGAGAGATAAATGATGGACACGCAGGTCCAATTTAATAAATTCTAAATTTATTACAATAATTTCCAAAATTTTCCTCACCCATCTAATATCCATCCGATATATATTATTCACACAACACATCAATGTATTCACACAAAGCATGTTATTCAATCAAGCTAATCCAATTAATTAATCTTTGAATTAAGTGATCATCCAATGTTCAAACAACGATTTGATTTGCGCGAGTCCAACTCGTTTTAAGAATAAGTACTCAAAGTGAGAATTCTTGAATTATATCGAACTATAATTTTAAATCCTATTTAATTTGTATTCATTACTAATTCTTTATTTAATTCCAAATTAAATAATTACACTTTAATAATGTGCCTTTACGACTTAGATTCTAAATCTAATCTTAATGGGTCTCAAAGCCCAATTAACATCCAGTGTCAATTAATTAAAGTCCAATGGGCTTTTAATTAATTTCTTAAGGCATGGACTTTGGCAACCAAAGCCCAATTAAGGAATCACCCTTTGCCATAAAATTAATTTTGGCCCATTAGTCCCAATTAATTATTTAAAAGCCCATTTGTTATATTTGGACTTAATGGAATGGTTTAGGCCCAATTTGGATCCAATCCAATTGTCCTAAACCAACTTGGCCCAACCAAGCCCATTAGGCCCAAATACAACAATTTTAGTCCAATTCCAAATTAAGCCTAATTAATTAAATTCTAATATTCCAAATTTCACAATTTAATTAATTAAAGTGTTTAGCCATGATTAATTATTTAAATTAACATTTTGAAAATACCAATTTACATAATTAATCATGCTTAATTATTATCAATACATGTCCAATATTATTGAAGCAAAATCAAGTCCAACATGCTCTCCAAGGCTCACGGAAATCATGGGAATTTTTCATTAATTTTGATTTCAATCCAATTAAATCACAAATCAATTTATCCATACATTTTAAACCCATCCAATGATCTAAAAAATCAAAATCACCATGAGCTACAAGGGCTCTACACATTCGGCCAAGCCTATGTTTTTGGGGAAAATTAATCCAATTAATTTTTCATAAAATTGATCATGCATAACTCTAAGTTATCAATATATAAGCATACTCAAACAAACAATTTGATCAAATCATGCTCAAATCAAAAATACCCAAATTTTAGATTAAGAACCTTAATTCATTTTCATGCTCAAATAGGCTCTGATACCAATTATTGGGTTTCTAAGGTCAAACCAAGATCATATTAAGCATGAAATAATGTGAATACGGAAAGAAGTATAGCGTAAATATACTCACAATGCTCGGTTGGATGGATGTGTAGAGTTCAAAACTACTCTCTTTGAAGCTGTTCCAAGCTCCTCCAAAGTGTGTACCAAGCTCCAAGATTTGATCTTTGATTCCAAGCTCAAAGATGTGTGCTAGCACTTAGAAAAAAATTGCAACATTTTCTTCTTTGTTCCTTGAAGCTCTTAGCCAAGCCAAGTTGGGAGAGAAAATTTTCACTTTGGCGTGAATGAGAGAGATGAGAAGAGATGAGTGTTGACTTACTTTTGATTTCCAAAAATCAAAAATATGATATACCAAACTCAAAGTTGGTAAATGTTAATCATCTCTCACATTAGTGTGTTGAACAAGTCATCAACAACCCACCAAATTCCATCAACTAAAAGTTGATTAAAGTGACTAGGTGATATGACTTGTGATGTGACTTGTGGGCCCCACTTGAATTCAAAATCCGAGTGGGCCCGCAAACACATTCCGGGCTCGGGTTCGTTAATTTTGAATTAACGAATTTTCCGTTGCGACTTAATTAAATCAAATTTAATTAAATAATTATGCCTAACAAAATTACGATTAAAGTCGCTTGCGAATTAATTCTAAATTAATTCATTCGCCCGAATTAAAATCCAAGTTTAATTCCGTTATGAAATCTAATTTCATTTAATATATCGAATATATTATTTTATCGATTAATTCCGAATTAATCGTTCTCTCTCTTTTAATTAGAATTTTATCCTAGATAAAATGTTGTCGTAATTAATCCTAGATTAATTTTCTCTCTCTTCTAATTAATCCCAGATTAATTATGTTCGAGTCATACATCATCGGTGAATCTTCGGGAAGCGACCCATGAGATCCCTGGATATGTTGGCAGTAAATCTGGTCGTCGGACTATCCGAACACGTGCGTACCTCGTACCACGTTCTTACCGATTTACGAGACATGGTTGGCTTCTAGCAAAGCGCCGTGCCTAACCAATTCTCCAGAAATATTCTTTAAGGAATATATAATCTTTATCGGGCATAGTATACGTAGTATTGCGTATTACGATCCAGTATCGGTTGTCACATGCAAGGCCTGGGGCTGGAATAGTGTCTGCCCCGTACGAAGCATATATCGGATCACAAGCAACTAGTCTATATAATCGGATAATCATGACCTTGTCATATTATCCCGATAGTTGCAACATAATAGAGAACCAGTTATGTATCCATGCGTGATCATCATCTCCATATGACTGAAGTGATACTTCAGTCTTGACATCACACCCAATACACTACAATTCTCAATAAACCCAGAAGAGGCGTACACAAAACCTGTTAAAGTCCCGGACGACCAAAACCAAAGCGTATTGATTGTCGCAAGTACTAGCGATGCAAGTCTCAGGTTAAGACCAAATACACAAACCCTGAAACGGATTCCCATAGACACATAGTCATACTACCAATGGGATTCCGAGGGGTCTATCCAGAGCGAAGCTATTTCCGTACCATCGGCAAACACAACCTTGTATCACACTTGCATAAGTATCAAATACTTAAATATATGAGAACTATGTTGTTACGCTTCCATAACACGCACAAGTGCAATACTAGTATATTCTGCATTATCGATGTCCAGTCTCGATAATACGACTAAGGATATTTAATGATTAAACCTTTGTGGATTGATATTGTCTCATATCTTATAATCTGGAACTAATCATAAGGACTTTTATCATTTATATATACAAGTAATCTAATTACAAAATGATAAAATGTAATTTCCATTGTCACATAGTTAATTTGTACAAAAACCACAATGTCTTTTACAAATAGTGACGCTATGGGTCATAATTGTCCAGCACAAGAACATGAAATAGGTTTTCTAAGTTTAAGATTATTGAAGATTACCTCCAAATCTTGTAATTTCCTTAAATATTTTCTTGAATTTCTTCACTTTCTTCCTTGACTCTTCAAGAAAATTTAGAAGCTTTTATTTTGGTGAAGGTTTCGGCCATGGAGGTGAATTGATGAAGAAAACAAAATTTTCCAACTTAAAAACAAGGCTTGACTGACTTTTAGGGGTAAAATGGTCATTTGGTCAATTTAATCTAACTAAATAATAATAAAGTTTAAGTAAACAAATCTAATTTGTAAACTTTAAGCTTAATAAAATCATGCCACATGTAACCAATAATAATCAAACATATTGCATAACATTTATGTAATATTGAAATAATTTAATTATCTAGATATTTAACATTTAAATACATAAATAATTAATTAATGTGATTATTATTATATATGTATTTTTATTTACATTAAATAACAAATACATATATTAATGGCATGTGTCAAAGTCTCATTTGACAATTAATTAATATGTATCAAATCAAATTTTGTATCAAATACAAATACACATTAATTATTAATTGACCGAAATGCCCCTAATGCATGTATTTTCGTTTAACACATTAACCGATTCGAATTAACTCATTTAATCCGGTGAAGTATTATGAATAATATACATTATTCATAATGCGTTGCCCAAGTGCTCAATGAGTACACTTCATATTGTGGGACTCTCTAACTTTAGGTTTATCCGTCATGGAATCCAATTTCGTGTCCATAATTATGACGACCACAGATAATTTCGCTAAACTATGCAAGTCAAGGTCATTGCATACGTTTAATCCCTTCGTTATAGGCTATCAATATTATACTGGAGATATTGATAAGAACATCAAATCACTAAGGTATAACATAATCGACTTTTAAATTTACGATCCTTAAATAACACTTGAAACTCGCTTCCGAAGTATACCACGGCTATAGATTTACTAGTTCGCAAATACGTACATGATACATATGCCATGTACACAGGACTGATGGATTCTATCTGATACTCACATGATATCATGAGCATCAGTACACACCTAACGAATATGAGGAGGTCTGGTCTAAATAGATCGGTGATGTGACGCCATCAAAGTATAGAGGATATCTTATATATCCACAGTGGTATCTCAAGTCGAAGGACCACTATTCTACTCGACTCGAGAAACTTTCTATTGACGTTGGTGTACCATCTATTAGGAAATCTTCAGTGAGTCGTTCAATGTTTTTCAAATAAACACATACATGTCTATATGAGTCTCCCGAGACTCATGGTTCATTAGGATAAATAATCGGACCAAGTCACGATATACGACATGTACTAGTCTTAGCGGATTTTACTAACCGACCCGTGTCAGTAAATCTTGACCATGAACTTTATTTGAGAATATACAACTTATAGTGATGCTTCCCAATGTTAATTACAAACTACGTTGTAATTGCGCACTACGTTGTAAATCCTAGGGTCTTTGTCTAATATATACATATCACTAAGTCATATTTAGTTTCAATCTAATCATAATCAGATCGAATACGTATATAAAAATAAGAGGTGCTACCATTAAGTAAGTAATATTATGGTAAAAGGAATTGTTCGTATTCATGAATCCTACATAAATACGATCTGGATTGGCACTCAGAGCACCAACCCTAACACCAATAACTTCTCATAGAGTAATCCCCAGTGGAGTTGGGAGGTAGAGACCCGAACCAATCCAAAGATTCTCCTTCTAGAGTGGTCAAGAAAGCCTTACAGTACCAAGAATCTTCACTGGTTTCCAAGCTAGTCTTTTGCCTTAAGTGAAACAGATGTTGTTCTGAATTGGAATTCCCTTTGAAGAACTTGAATGTTGGAATTTGGGCATTCTTGGGTTTCTCCGCACTCAGAATCTGATGAGTGAATGGATAAGGATTGATCCTTCGGCCTGCTTCCGCCGCATTGTCCTGGGATACTCTAGATAGTAATGTTTGAGCGAAGGTCTCGAGTTTGCTTCTGTCTTACAGTGTCCCAGAGTGTTGCTTCAATTTTAGGATGAGATGTGACCAGAATAGTCATAGATGGAGGCTACAACATCGATTGAGTCTAGAATGCTATCGAGATCGTAGCCTAGACTAAAATATCATTATATCTACCAATGTCTCCCCTTCAGAATCTTGACTCTCTCGATTAGCCTTTTGTTATTTGTCATGGCCTGTTCTACGGCCAACTTCTGCTCCAAAGTCTCTTATTTTTCTGGTACAATAATCATATAAAAATCTATATCTTGGGTTTAGACAGCCACTACGCTTGAACCATGGGCTTCTTGAGCCATTTGTGCTTCTAGCTTCCTGGTATTCTCCCACTTGTTTTACCTTCAAAATTCTCAAAAAAATCAGTTATTCAAAAGGTTTCATGGTAATGATGAATATGCTTGTCATCACTCATACTGCACTGATGTATCTGAGAGATTATTTCTTTTGATGGTTTTATTTTTCAAGTAAATTCTTCAAACATGCAAGTACTAATGAAACCAATTTTATCTTTGTTGATTCATAATACAACATGTATCATTGTAATTTCCAGAAATTCATAAATAAAGATGCATGTAACATGTTTTTCTATGTCAACCAATCATGATGTTATGAATTTTTAAATTCCCAATGCATGAGTTGTACTTTCCTTTCCATATGTCATCTCGTATTTCTATGAAATACAATCATGAACACAAATTCATATTTCCTACTAGGTTGTCAGCCTTTGGCTATTATGAGCTCACCTATTTGTTTCTCACTTAGCATGCCCAAGTTTACTTCTATTGTCGGTACACGAGATGAAACTTGGGTGCCATGAGTCATATGCTTTTTCAGTTTTATATCATTTATACTAACCATCATTTAATTACACAGACTTGTTTAACATATTAGGGTTCATGCATGCAAGTATTTCATAGAAGAATGAAATAAATTTCAAGTTTCATTCTAGCATTTCATGTTTTATTTCCTTTTTTCATGGTACACGATGCATGCAAGTCATAATATAACAATTTTCATGCAATTCTTTTACTAGAAAGAACAAGATAATTTTATGTTCTCCCCACAAATGGCGTCAATTTGATGAAGGTGGAAGAGTAGAGAAAATCCATACTTTTGAAATATTGGGCATGAGTCTAGAGTCGAGTTGAATTTGGACTTTTATTCTTCGGTCCAATGTAATATGGCCTGCATAAGTATGTTTTTTGGGTAAGAGTATTTTTTTTCTCTTTGTTGGTTGCAAATTAATTATTGGAAACAGTTTTTTTAGATATGTAATTTTTTCTCAATTTTTTATGGAACCAAATGGACCTTTTTTCTATATGCATATTGGTTTATATATGACAGTGTATGTAAATGTGTCAACTTTTGGTTGAAACGTGTCTATAGGTGGACTGCTCTCTGAGTGGATGATGTACACTTGACATAAGACATGCTCAAGTACAATATTAGGTGTGCTTATAATTGTTATTATATATGGTAAATCATGCTTGCATGCTAAAATAAGTGGATTTTCATTAAAGTCCACTAATCTCGAATAGTGATATGTGACATTATATACTTCCAAGTATTGATGTCGAGGTAAGAATACTTCCAAAATGTTGTGATAGATTCACAAGTGAACCATCTTACGAATAGGCCCAGACCAGATAGACCAGATATGATTGACCTCAGAGTTCCTCCACTTCGCAATGGAATTACCTAGGAGTGGCTTCACTTTGGAGTGATCTTATTGCGAAGTCAAGGTCGGATCTCTCTGATCAAGTGGCTTAGAATGTTACCTCGGAAGTCTTCGAACTTCTGAGGTTAAACTGACCTATCTTATCTACTAGTATTGTTCAATGGTACCATGACATGTTTCATCCTCCCATTATACCTTTGTCTTCTTGCAGCAATGACAAGTGTCATCCACTGAGGATGCGTGTTTAGGAAGAGTTAACTGCATGGCGACACATGGTGTAGGGTATAGGGCTAGATTCAGGCACTTACATATACACATTAGGATTTTGACACATTTATAAAATAATTATTTAATTAATTAATTAAATATAAATTTTAATTTTAGAATATCATTGGAATATTTCATATTAAAGCTTATTAAATAAGTTTGAAATTTGGAAAAATAATGAACATATATTTATGTGATATTTGACTTAAGTTTGCCAATGTTTTATAAGCTTGTAAAAATGACTGAAATACATATGGAAAATATCAATTGAAAATTTTGGCCATATAGTAAAAAAGAAGAAAAAAATTATTTCTCCAAAATGGTGTTAGAAGTTACACTTACGAATCTATCATAGATTTTGAGAAAACTTTTATCTAGTCATACTAATTGAACAATCAAGATTTTTTAGTTATTACTTTAATACTATATTGTGTATTTTAGCTACAGAATGGAAAATGGTGTTCTTAAAATAGATTTTTTCGTTGAAGAAATCCGCTGTAGAAAAACCTTGGATTTTGTGTTATGCTAAAATCACATTTTAGTATATTAGCTTATGGAGTCTATTTGTAGACTCGTAATCAAAATGTTTGATTCTATTAAAATGTAGATTGTAAATATGTGTTAGAAGTTTTCAGTGGGAGCATATACAATTTCTCACTATTATTATTTCTTGACAATATTCATTATTAACATAATAATGATATGTTTTTCAGGTAAAATGTTTACCATAACCTTCTTTTCTTCATGAATGTAGTGAGAGTAGTCTCTGTTATATTCGATATAAAGTATTAATATTAATGTTGGGTCATAAAAGATGCAGTTGGAGTGTCACGGCTGATTCCACTATAAAAGTGGAATTAGTTGGAACTTAAGACGTTGCTAAGTGACATTATAGATTAGAAGTATTAATATTAATGTTGTGCTTGCAGTTGTCTGCTAAGTATTGCAGACTAAATCCTTAAGTACTTGGACAACTTAGTAGCTGAAGCGTAATATTATTGTAGTATCTAAGGACTATCAAGGTAGAACTTCGGTTCTGCATAGTATGAATGATGATAACCAAGTGAGACATTTGGGTTTGTTTGTCAAACTCAATATAATATAACGAACCTACTCTTTAATGCCTATCTCTTAAGTGCTAGGTAAGATTTTGAGGGTCATGAGTATATGATGCATATCGAGAAGTGTATTCGATACCATGGATTGATACTAGAGCAAGTGGGAGAAATTATTAGGATTGGTGCTCTGAGCGCCAATCCGTATAATATTTATTACATGTTCATGAATACGAGTGATCACTTTTTCCATAATATTGTTAGGGTTGGTGCTCGGAGTGCCAATTTCTATTTGTATTTCCCTGAAAATACTTATGTAAATATTTTATTATGAATAAAATGAACAGTTTCTTTAATATAACTTCTTCTTTATATGGTAAAGACGTAATTGACCTTAGAATGATTAGTTATGATATAGTTGCAAAAGCGTCACAACTGACATTGAGTTGTATCATAACAATATCATTTTTAACCTATTCCTAGTCAATGTTTACATTACTTGGTCAATAAGTAAACCCGCTGAGACTGGTACATGTCGTATATTGGAATCTTGGAGTCCAATGGTTGCTCAATGAACAATGAGACTTGGAGACTCGTATAGACATGTAGGTGTTTATATCGGATAAACACTGAACGAATCATCGAAAATTCTTAATAGATGGTACACCAACGTCAATAAGAATCTTCTCGGGTTGAGTAGCATAATGATTCTTTTACTTGAGATACAATTGTGGATATATGAGATATCCTCCACACTTTGATAGCAGTCACGTCACCGACCTATTTAGGTCAGGCCTCCGCATGTTCGATGGGTGTGGACAGATCCTCAGGATATACTGTGTGTGTCAAGAAATTATTCGTCAGCTCTATGTACAGAGCATAGATATTCAATATGGGATTAGCAATCTGTTAAATCCATGGGCCCATGATACACTGTAGAAGTGAGTTTTAAGTGTTATTAAGAGATTGCTAATAGAAACGTCGACGAGATTATACCTATATAGATTTGACGTTAATATCTATATCTCTGGAATAATCTGGATAACTGTGACGGACGAATTATATTTATGCAATGACCTCGACCTGTATAGCTCAGTGAGTTTATCTATGGTCGTCATAATTTACGGATGGGTAAATTATGGACACGAAATTAGATTTCGTGATGGATATGCCTGAACTTAGAGAGTCTCACATGATGAGATATACTCATAGAGCACTACGACAACAGTTGTGAATAATATTGATTATTTATAAATCATTTAACGATTAAAGGGAAAAATAGATGCATATGGATTTTTCGATCACTTCTTAATTAATGTGTATTTGTATTTAATATATGATTTTATTAAAAACACATTAAATAATTTTCAAATTATGCTATTTGATATATATCATTAATATATTTATTTGGATTATTTAAAGTAAATATACTACATATATTTAGATATTTGTATTTAAGTAATTATTTAATTGTTAAATAATTAAAATAATTGAAATATAAAATATCTAATGTGATATTTTAGTTAGGAAATGATTAAGTGTAAATGTTTGACTTTTACATTTAAAGTAATAGTTATCAAAATGATTTTGACTTCTTTAATTGTTAAAAAAATTAGAAATATATTTTTTCTTTTTACCATGAAATTCGACAAAACTCTAAACATATATAAGTGTTTTATTTTTCAATTCCTTCCATTAGCTCAAGCCTCTTAAATACACAAAATAAAACACTTGAGAGAAAAAGAGAAGTGCTAAGCAAAAATCAAAGAAAATCTTGAAGATTAGTAAGTAATTTCAACTTTTCTTTAGATAGAAAAATATTTCTATTGTTCTTAGCTACAACATATGTTACCTTCATATTTTTCTACTCTTTTAATCATTAGATGACTTGGTTTTCATTCTAGAGTTGTTAGGCCACTCATTGATTACCTAAAATTATTTCAAAGCGGTGAGACGTGTTTGGTGTTGTAGAAATTAGATTAAAGTATTGTTTTGAATTAATTTTGTTAATTTGATTAATTTGAAAAATTAGGGTTCTAACCTAAACCAAAATTAGGGCTTTTCATATATGTGTTGTATTTTGATGTATATAAGATATAAAAATCATTATGGTGTTGATTGGAAATCCTCAAAGCTTATTTTGACAAACTAGGACCAAAATGAACAAAATTCAAAAATTAGGGTGCTCTCGACAATTTGAAGAAAATTGAGGATTATGTGTGTGATTTTTATTTTGATGTATATGACATGTATAAATCATTTTGTAAGTGATTGGAAATCACCTAAACTTGTATTTGATAAATTAGGACTAAAATGATCAAAATATAAAGTTTTGGGGTCTCACGGTAATTTGACGAAATTATGGATTTTTGGTTAAAAACTGAATTTTTGAGTATTGAGTAATTAGAATAAATTAGTCTATTTTAATTACCCAAGAAAAATTATTGAAATCGGAAAATTATGATTTTTCGCGTTCCGCTGCGTTACCCGATTATACCATTAAAACCCGATAAAAATGGTATCATAGTTAATCTGATTCTAAACCCATGATATGATTACACCTTTAAATTTGATAATTAGTCCAATCTTTACTTTATGCATGCATGTGTTTATTTAATTTGATTAAAATAAATGTTTATGATATTTTTGTAGAAAATCCCTAATTAATAAAGTTTAATAATTAATATATATTTGATGCATGTTTTTGGTCGGTCTTGTCAATATGGTTTATAAATAAATTTTCTATGCTATATCCGAGAACGTGCCAAAGCTGTGAGGGTATAGCCGATATGAATTTATTTGTACCGAATAAATATATGATATTAGGTAAATTCAAGCTAAAGTGAAATCCTGAACGTGCCAAAGCTGTCAAGGTTACGCGAGTATCTTGAATTTATCATTAACAAGTTTAACCTTGATACGCCTCCTTCTGAACATGCCAAAACTGTCACAATGAGAAACGATCAGGACCGAAATCCAGGAGTCACTGGTGAGTAATTGATAATGAGTTGTCTACCTAATGAATATATGTAGGCGAAAACGTGCCAAAGTTGTGAGCTGAAATATATTCATGGGGTCCACTTTTCACTATTGTATTTAATTTGATTATTGAATGTTTTGTATTCTGTTTGGGGATTACTGTTTTTCATTAAATAATTGAAGAGTCATTTTTAGATTAAAAATCCATGATGTATTTAATGTTTTATGATATTATATGAAACTATTTTTCTGGTAACCGTTTTTTGTTATCTATCTATGTGATAGATTTGCGATATCGGATTCTTCAACCAAAATCTTTGCTCGTATGCTTGATATGAATAAGCTCAAAGGCGTTAAGAACACCGCAGACTGTGACTTAGATTTGAGGATTGTCCTCGGGTCTGAGAAACTGGGATATGTGTTAAAGGGTCATCTGCCCCTTGCTATATCTGAAGATACGACACCGAAGGTGTTAGAGTTGGTGCTCGGAGCGCCAATTTTCTTATGTATTTCCCTGTAAATACTTATGTAACATTTTATTATGAATAAAATAAACAACTTCTATTATATAACATCTTTTTATATATGGTAAAGACATAATTGACCTTAGAAAGATTAGTTATGATACCGCTGAAAAAGCGTCGCAACTAATATTGAGTTGTATCACGACGTTGTCATTCTTAGACAATTCCTGGTCAAGGTTTGCACTACTTGGTCAGTAAAGTAAACTCGTTGAGACTGGTACATGTTGTTTACTGGAATCTTGGATTCCAATGGTTTCTCAATGAACCATGAGTCTTAGAGACTCATATAGACGTGTAGGTGTTTATAGCAGATAAACACTGGACGACTCACCGAAGATTCCTAATAGATGCTACACCAACGTCAATAAAAATCTTCTCGGGTTGAGTAGCATATTGATTCTTTGACTTGAGATACCACTATGGATATATAAGATATCCTCCACACTTTAATCGCAGTCACGTCACCGACCTAGGTCAGACCTCCGTCTATCCGCTGAGTATGGACTGATCCTCTGGATATCCTTTGTGGTCAAGATAGAATCCATCAGCTCTGTGTATAGAGCATATGTATTCAATATGGAATTAACAATCTATTAAATCCATGGGCCTGTGGTACACTGTAGAAGCGAGTTCTAAGTGTTATTAAGTGATTTCTAATAGAAACATCGACGTGATTATATCTATAGCATTTTGACATTTATATCTATATCTTTGGAATAATCTGGATACCTGTGATAAATGGATTATATGTATGCAATGACCTCGACCTGTATGGTTCAGTGCGTTTATCCGTTTTCGTCATAATTTATGGGTGGGTAGATTATGGACACGAAATTGGATTTCGTGACGGATATGCCTGAACCTAAAGAGTCTTACTAATGCAATATACTCGTAGAGCACTAGGGTAAGTTTTATGAATAATATGGATTATTTATAAATCGTTTAACGGTTAAACAAAAGATACATGCAAATAGACCTTTTGGTCATTTCCTAATTAATGTGTATTTGGATTTAATATATGATTTTATTAAATACATATTAATTAAATATTATATTGAGATATTTGACATATATCATTAATATATGTATTTGAGATATTTAATGTAAATATAATACATATATTTGAGATATTTGTATATAATTAATAATTTAATTATTTAAATTTTAAATGATTAAAGTAATTAAAATATAAATATCTACGATTATGATAA
The DNA here is from genome assembly GCA_019454045.1 of Zanthoxylum bungeanum. NCBI lineage: Eukaryota > Viridiplantae > Streptophyta > Magnoliopsida > Sapindales > Rutaceae > Zanthoxylum > Zanthoxylum bungeanum. Next base: position 338,957 of record SKCR01001176.1, on the reverse strand, counting down.
AGTTTGGAAATGATTATTTTGTGTATAAGTTTGACTTTATAATTAAAGAAAAGGTTGTCAAATTGGCTTTGATTTCTTAAATATTTGTTTGAAAAAATTGAAAAATCTTGTTTTATTTTTTCCACCGAATTCCGCCATGACTTAACTATATAAAGGTTATATTTTTCATTTTGCTTCACAATTTTTCAAGCCACCAAAAACCTAAAACAAAAGTGTTGAGAGAAAAAGAAAAGAAACCAAGAAAAAAAATCAAGAAAGCTTGGATTTATGTAAGTTTTTCCAACTTTCTATTAGAAGGAAACTTGTTCCTTTTGTTATTGGCTACAACATATTTAGTTCTTAAGTTTTTTTACTATCTTGTGTTTTTGTTTTAATCGTTGGAAGCATGAATGAAAGATGTATGCATGTATGTTTGATAAAGTAAGCTTATAAATGGTGTATAAGCTTTATTTTGATCATTTGATGATCTTGTTGCCATTCTAGAGTTGTTAAGCCACTCATTAATGACCTAGAATTGTTCTTAAGTTTTTTCAAAGTGGTGAGACTTGTTTGGTATTTTAGAGACTCGATTAAAGTATTGGATTTGTTAATTTTTGGTTAATTTGTTAATTGGACTAATTTGAGAAATTAGGATTTTTAACCTTTTCCAAATTTGGGGTTTTTCATATATGTGTTGTATAATGATGTATATTTAATTTGGTGTTGATTCTATATCATCCAAACTTGTTTTGAACAAAGTTGGAATAAAATGCAAAAGATTCAAAGTTGGTGATGCGTTCAGCAATTTTGGAATTTTGTGATATTTGAGTTGTAATTTATATTTTGATGTGTATGACATGTTTAAATCATTTTGGGACTTATTTGGAATCACTTAAATTTATATTTGACAATTTAAGGACTAAAATGATCAAAATGTAAAGTATATGGGGTCTCTCGGTAATTAAAGAAAAATATGATTTTTGGGTAAAAAAATTCAGTTTTTAAGTATGGAGTAATTAGAATAAATAATTTTATTTTAATTGCCCAAGAAAAATTATTGAAATCGAAAAATTTTGATTTTCCGCGTTCCGCTGCGTTTATCAGGATTTGCCCCTAAAAATCCCCCAACAAAATGGTATTAGAGCGAGTCTGATTCTGAACACTTGATATAATTATGCCTTTAAATTTAATGTTTAATCTAATCTTTACTTTATGCATGCATGTGTTTATTTAATTTGATTAAATAAAGTAAAAGTATCTTTTGCGGAAAATCTATATTTGTAAATAAGGTTTTATATTTAATATGTATTTGATACATGTTACTTGGTCCGTCTTGTCAATACCGCTTATGGATAAATAATCTACGACTATATCCGAGAACGTGCCAAAGCTGTAAGGATATAATCGGTAGGAATTTATCTGTACCAGATATATTTTTGATATTAGGTAAATTCAAGCGAAAACAAAATCCTGAACATGCTAAAGCTGTCAGGGTTACGCAAGTATCTTGAATTTATCATTGACAAGTTTAACTTTTATATTCCTCCTTGTGAATGTGCCAAAGCTTTCACAACGAGAAACGATCAGGACCGGAACCCATGAGTTACTGGTGATTGATTGACAATGAGTTGTCTACCTAATGAATATACGTAAGCGAGAACGTGCCAAAGCTATGAGCTGAAATATATTCATGGGGTCCACTTTTCACAATTGTATTTAATTTGATTATTGCTTATTATGTATTCTGTTTGGGGATAACAATTTTTCATGAAATAGTGGGAGGAGCATTTTTAGATTGAAAATCCATGATCTATTTAATACTTTTGATATTATATGAAACTGTTTTATCTGCTAACCGTTTATTCACTATCTATTTGATAGATCTGCGATGGCGGTACCTTCGAACAACCCCTTTGCTCTGCTTGATACAAATACGCTTAAGGGCGCTGAGAACTTTACAGACTGGGATATGGATTTGAGGATTGTCCTCGGATCCGAGAAGTTGAGATATATTTTGAAAGGTCATTACCTTTGCTATATCTGAAGATGCATCGCCTGAAGATATTGAGACTTTCCAGAAATGGAAAGATGATGATTTAAGGATTAAATCATTCATTCTCAGTTCTCTATCTTCTGAACTGAAGAGGCAATATTTTAAGATGCATGATGCTTATAGCATGATGACACAACTCCGTGAATCATTCATGAACCAGGAACAGGTCGTGGTTTATAGAGTAGCAATGGAACTGTTCCATTCTAAACTTGACGAGAGACAGGCTGTAAGCACACATGTGCTTCATTTGATCGATTTGATCAAGAAATTGAGGCACAGTGATTTCCCTCTCAATGATACTCTTGGACGAAGTGTCATACTTGGTTCACTCCCAGCGTCGTATCGCTAGTTTGTCATATACTTCAACATGAACGGGATTCACTGCACTTACCGTGCGTTGCATAGGATGCTTCTCACAACGGAGGAGGATTTGAAGAAGGGAGTGCCAACTCACCTTTCGAAACCCACTTGACTTTCCGCTTCTTCCCACTCCAAGTCAAATGGGAAGAAGACGAAGGGAAAAAAGAAGAAAGGTTTCAATATTCATATGCAGGCAAAGATAACGAAGCCTAAGAGAGCTTCAGAAGATAAATGTCATCACTGTCAGAAGGTCGGGCATTGGAAGAGGAACTGTAATACCCCAAAAATCCAGACGACTACTAAGTTAGGGATGATATGAAACATTATATAAATCATGTTCAAGCATGTATGTGTTTGAGGAATTACATTTCGGACATTTCGTAAATCCCTTGCAGATCCGATATGGAAATCATTTCTAGTACCACTCCGAACAACCCTTAATATTTAAGCTGTACCGTTTTCATACTGTTGGGTTTTTAATTAGTCCCAAGATCTATTTCAAGCAAGAAACATGTGCGAATACAACAATGAAGAATGGCGGAATCATACTTACATTGATCGGATTTGGCGATGCGTTGAACATAAAAATCTTCAAGCTTTTGGTCCATGTGTTGGACAATTATGACCCATAGCATCACTATTTGTACAGATCACGGTGTTGTTGTACAAATTAACTATGTGACAAAGGAGATTGCTCTCTTATCATTTGTGATTAGATCACTTAGATGTATAAATGATAGGAGATCCCTATGATTAGTTACTGGATTGAGAATGATATGAGACAGTATCAGTCCACGAAGGATTAATCATTAAATATCCATAGTCATAGCATTGTGAAGATTGGACATCGATAAATGCGTAAAAGACTAGTATTACACTTGTGCGCGTTGTGAGGGCACAACGACATAGTTCTTATATATTTGGGTATAGGATACTCATACAAGTGTAATAGGAGGTTGTGTTTTACCGATGGTACGGGAAACAGCTTCGCTCTGGATAGACCCCCTTGGAATTCCATTGGTAGTATGACTATGTGTCTATGGAAGTCCGAAATCAGGGTAGGTGTATTTGGTCTTAACCTGAGACTTGCACCGCTAATACTTGCGACAATCAATATACTTTGGTTGCGGTCGTCCAGTGATGGATGTCTTTCGTCAATCAAGCGTCAAATCGCTAGTCGAAACTAGCGTCACATCATTCGTCAATCAAGTGATGGATGTCTTTCACTTTGAGTGATTGACGCTAGTCATTATTCATTGATTGATGGATTGATAAAGTGATGTGAGTGGTTTGTGCCATTAAGGCTTGACTTTTTGAAAGCCAAATTCATTCCAAATGAATTGGAAATTCACATTTGGGTATTAGATACATAAATTTGAAGCCAAAACACACAACTCTCTCTTTCACTCATCTCTCTCTCTCTCGCCCATGGAGGGCTTTTGCTCACTGGTTTTGGCAGTTCACTACCGTGAACCAAGAGGAAATGGGAAGCTTAGAGTCGCGATTTTATGGCAAAATCGGGAGTGCTAGCACACTATAAAGTCATGCGAAGGTGATAAGGAAGTCCACCCATGAGCCGGGAATCGTTTGACGAAGCTTGGAGCTCTCCCATGGCCAAATTTGGAGGAGGCAGTAGCAGCTCACTGCCACATGTACCAATGGGCAGAAAGTTCATTTTGTTGCCCCGGGCGTCACTCAACCGATCGATGTGAGTATTCCGTAACTTCGTTGATTTGTATTCGCACTTGTTTCATGATTGTTTATGATCTTGGGACCTTAGCAAACACCAACACCATGATGTTCACGGTAAAGGCTCCTTTTGTGCTCCAAGAATTCGGCCATGGATGTCCTCCAAGCTCCAAGATTTGGGTTGTGTATTCCATGCCCACGGGTGGGTTTCCCTATCACATTCGCAAGACCCCGAATGTGTGCTAGCACTCGGTAATTTTTGCCACAAAAATCACCTAAGATTCTCCTTAGCTCACGGCAATTGCAGTGAAAGAAGAAAGAAAAAGTTGCCCTTGGCCGAGAGAGATAGAGAGGAGAGGAGAGAAAAATATGTTAAGTGTGTTGGTTAATTGATTTCCAAAATCAATTAAAACATATACCAAATTTTGAATTTCCAAAAGTCAAAAAGGTACAAGCATTAAAGCTATCAAACTACCACCATCAATCACAAGTGACAAGTTGTCACATCACTCAAAGTGACTAGACATCACATCAATTGATTGACTAGTGATTTGACGCTTGATGTGACTTGTGGGCCGCACTTGAATTCGAAATGCAAGTGGGGCCGTAAACACTCCCGGGCTCGGGTTCGCTAATTCCGAATTAACGAATTTTTCGTTGCGACGAAATTAAATCAAATTTAATTAAATAATTATGCCTAGCAAAATTACTATTCACATCGCTACCGAATTAATTCTAAATTAATTCGTGCGCCCGAATTAAAATCTAATTTTAATTCTGCGTCGAAATCCAATTTCGTATAATATATCGAATATATTATTTTATCGATTAATTCCAAATTAATCGTTCTCTCTTTTTAAATAATATTTTATCCCAGATAAAATATCTCCGCAATTAATCCCAGATTAATTTTCTCTCTCTTATAATTAATCCCATATTAATAAAGTGCGAGTCATACGTCATCGGTGAATCTTCGGGAAGCGACCCATGAGATCCCCGGATATGTTGGCAGTAAATCCGGTCGTCGGACTATCCAAACACGTACGTACCTAGTACTATGTTTTTACCTATTTACAAGACATGGTTGGCTTCTAGCAAAGCACCGTGCCTACCCAATTCTCCAGAAATATTCTTACTGGAATATGTGATCTATATTAGGCGTAGTATACGTAGTTTTGCGTATATCGATCCAGCATCAGATGTCACGTGCAAGGCCTGGGGCTGTAATTGTGTCTGCCCAGTACGAAGCATATATCGGATCTCTGGTAACTAGTCTCTATAATCGGATAATCATGACCTAGTCATATTATCCCGATGACTGCAGTACATAAGAGCACCAGTTCCGTATCCTACTTGATCATCATCTCCACTATGACTGGAGTGATACTTCCGTCTTGACATCACACCCAGAAGAGGAGTACACAAAACCTGTTCAAGCCCTGGACGACCAAAACCAAAGTATATTGATTGTCGCAAGTATTAGCGGTGCAAGTCTCAGGTTAAGACCAAATACACCTACCCTGATTTGGACTTCCATAGACACATAGTCATACTACCAATGGAATTCCGAGGGGTCTATCCAGAGCGAAGCTGTTTCCGTACCATCGGTAAACACAACTTCCTATTACACTTGCATGAGTATCCTATACCCAAATATATGAGAACTATGTCGTTATGCTCCCACAACGCGCACAAGTGTAATACTAGTCTTTTACGCATTATCGATGTCCAATCTCGATAATACTCTGACTAGGGATATTTAATGATTAAACCTTCATGGATTGATACTGTCTCATATCATCTCAATCCATAACTAATCATATGGACCTTCTACCATTTATACATCTTGGTAATCTAATTACAAATGATAAAATGGCAATCTTCTTTGTCACATAGTTAATTTGTACAACAACACCATGATCTGTACAAATAGTGATGCTATGGGTCATAATTGTCCAACAATCTCCCACTTGGCCTATAGCCAATCACTCAAGTGTCCTACACCCGAACTATGTACGATTCGCTCAAATTTCTGCTAAGGAAAGGCTTTCGTCAGCGGATTTGCAGTGTTATCATCTGATGCGATTTATTCGATCATCACATCGCCACGATGTATGATCCGAACAAATTAGATGAATATTTGAAGTATATATCTGGATCGTTGATGAGACCATTAATTCTTTAGCATGCGCTGTAGCCTAGCTCAGCTGCTAACAGAACTATTCCTAATCTAATTAGGATTATTATCGATCCAAAAGGCTTCTATTGCTGCCTCAGCTGCAACAATATTCCGTTTTTGTTCTTTATTCGGTAACAATATCTTGCTTGGAAGATTTCCAGCTCATTGTTCCGTTATTCAAACTGTATAGTACCGTTATTACGACTTATAGTCATTCTTATCGGTTAGGAAACTTGTAGCAATGAACCCAGTCACTTCAAGTTCTCATTCTCCATAGTTTAAGACAACATCCTTAGTTCGTCTAAGAAACTAAAGGATGCTCTTAACATCAATCCAATGACTATCATTTGAATTGGCCTGATTGTGAATCCATATGCTCAAAGCGTATGAGACAACAGGTCACGTATATTTTATTTCAATGTACGAGTTCTCGGAGAGTTCGAACAACCTTTAGATCTATCCCATTAGATCTTTATTCCTAGAACAAGGTTGTCTCTCCCAAGAATTCTACGGAGAATTTTTCATGAAAGCCAAGCTTTCACCGATTGTATTATGGGAATATCGTTTCCAAGAAATGATATGTCATCATTGTTTAGGACTTTCACTGTCAGTGCGCTCCCACTAACCTCCTTATATACACAAGAATCATTTTTGTTTTGAATTAAATCATATACCATTATGATTACATCAAAATGATAATTCCAAGAACGATATGCTTGCTTCAATCCATCCATGGATCGAGTTAACTTGTAAACCTTGTTTGCTCATTTTGGTACGACAAAACCGTCAGGATGTTGTAAACATCCTCCAAAAGGTTTCCATTTAAGGAAAGCGATTTTGACGTTCCGCTGCCATATTTCATAAATGAAACATGCAGCATTGGAAAGCATTATCCAATTGGATTTAACTGTGGCAACAGGTAAAAGGTTTCGTCGTAATCGACACAATGTTGATAACGATACCTTTTCTCTACAAGCCTAGCTTAGTACGTTGGTATGTTGCCTTCCATTTTTGTCTTCCTAGAAGACTTATATAGTACCAATATGCATAAGCCTTTCGGTACAACAACCAGTGTCCAAACTTGGTTGGTATACATGGAATCCATTTTGGACTTTATGGCACTTTTCCATGATAGGGAGTCGATACCTTGTATCACTTCCTCATGCGTAGTCAGTTCGTATTCCTCAATAAGATTGATATCTTTATGAGGTGAGATCAGAAACCCATACCTCCCAGGTTTTTTTCTGACTCTCTCCGACTTACGCGGTTCTTGTGTATTCGAAGATTATTGGTATAGTTTCATCCATGATGAACTATTTGTGTTCCATTAAGGAATCGGTGCCTGGAATAGTATTACTCCGATTTTCATTGAGTTTTACTTTCCTCCCACTTACCACTGCATATAGGTATTCCTCTTAGGAAAACCACATGGTGAGCAATAATTACATTGTTCTCTTGTGAGTTGTTTAAGTACTACTATACTTTGGTTTCCCTAGGATAACCACAATTTAGGCACTTGTCCAATTTGGGTTTTAGTTTGATATCATCCAAACTTATGCCTAGCATTCCCAAATCTCCAGGAATGAGAAAACTCAGTTTCTTTCATGTTCATATCTAATATGAAATCTATCTAACATATTTTTATGGAACCTTATTCAAAATAAGTTTTGCATTGTTCATGGGTATCCCTTGAAGGAAATGGTCTCAGAGCGACTCATGATTAACCTTATCATGTCCAACAAAATTCAGTTTCTCCGTTCAGACACACCGTCAAACTGACGTGTTCCGGGATGAGTCCTGATCGAAAGAATACTATACTCTTTCAAGTATTTGAGAAACTTATTGCTTAAGTATTTTCCATCATGGTCTAATCATGGTGTTTAATACTTTAGCCGATCTGTTTGTCGACTTCGTGTCGAAACTCTAAAAGTTTCCGATTTGTGTTTCAAAAGAAACACATAACCATAACGCAATGCCACATCCGTAAAGGTTAACATTCATATCCACATCTAGTCTAGCTAGACATGGGCCCACTTACGTCACTATGAACGAGGGCTAACAGATCGGTGGCATTTACACTTTTACCAAGTAAAGGTGTTTTAGGCACTTTGCCCAATAAACTAGATTCGTAGACATCATTTGAATGGAATCAAATCTGTCCTAGTATCCACTCTTCGAAAGTGTGGATATACGAGTCTTGTTAATTGTGTCCCAGACAACAATGCCACTTATAAGTCTCAACTGATTAATTCAGTTCGATCTATTTGTTTGTCATGTTATATGTTTGAGATTCATTTATATTCAAAATATAAATATTGTTATTCATATCTAATGTGTTTATCTCAATATCATCTTTATAAAATAAAACACTTTAGTGTTCTAGAATATAAAGGTATACCCGCAACGGGTTAAACCCTGATATAGAGATAATGTTCCTAGTCAAACTAGTTACATTATAACAGTTTCCTAATTTAAGTACACACCCGAAGGGTAGTACCTAAACTTAGGTATCTATGGTTAAAACAGCAACTCTCGTCCCGTTTCCAACTCGTAGATAAATCTCAACTGAAGTCAGTATCCTGCTAATGAGCAGATTCTGCACACCGGTACTTATTTATGTACCACATCCAGTATCTAAAATCAAATTTTAATACTCGTAGTGAACATGTTTATGACAAACATATTTGAAGTCGGAGCCTTGCACCGTCTTCAATTCCTTCATGTCTGCCTTGTCCATGTGGCAGTCACACTTCTAGTGACCCCGTTTGCCATAATGTAGCCAGACATATTGGGATATGTCATTTATCTTCCCATAAGACTGTGATTTTGCCTTTGCCCCTTTCCCACACCCCAGAAGTCTTTGGCTAAGCCTTGGCCTTCTGGAATGTCGAAGTAAGATGCGCCTTGCGCTTCTTGCCAAATTGAAAACTCTAGCTTTGTCTCCTTGAGCATAGCCATTAACTCTCCAAGAGTTTACAATTGCAATTTGTTCTTCTAAGATCTAAGGATAGATCTATGAAGATCCTTCAATTTTAATATCATACTATAAGGATCTAATCCTTAGTTCTGACTAAGAAATTAAGGAGTCTTTGCGGCAAGGATAACAGATTAAGCACTAAAGTTATTATCACATGAATCTTCCAAAGATCATGCTCTTGTTGGACAATTATGACCAATAGCGTCACTATTTGTACAGATCATGGTGTTGTTGTACAAATTAACTATGTGACAAAGGAGATTGCTCTCTTATCATTTGTGATTAGATCACCATGATGTATAAATGATAGGAGGTCCCTGTGATTTGTTCCTGGATTGAGAAGTTATGAGACAATATCAATCCATAAAGGATAAATCATTAAATATCCCTAGTCAGAGTATTATCGAGATTGGACATAGATAATGCGTAAAAGACTAGTATTACACTTGTGCGCGTTGTGAGGGCACGACGATATAGTTCTCATATATTTGGGTATAGGATACTCATGCAAGTGTAATAGGAGGTTGTGTTTACCGATGGTATGGGAAACAGCTTCGCTCTAGATAGACCCCCTCGGAATTCCATTGGTAGTATGACTATGTGTCTATGGAAGTCCGAAATCAGGGTAGGTGTATTTGGACTTAACTTGAGACTTGCACCGCTAATACTTGCGACAATCAATATACTTTGGTTTTGGACGTCCAGGGCTTTAACAGGTTCTGTGTATGCCTCTGCTGGGTATTTTGAGAATCGTAGTGTGTTGGGTGTGATGTCAAGACGGAAGTATCACTCAGTCATATGGAGATGGTGATCGCGCAGGGATACAGAACTGGTTCTCTAAAGGGTTGCAACCATCAGAATAATATGACTTGGTAATGATTATCCGATAATAAAGAGACTATTTGCTAGTGATCCGATATATGCTTCGTACGGGGCAGACACTGTACCAGCCCCAGGCCTTGCATGTGATCATCTGATACTGGATCAAAATACGCAATACTACGTATACTACGCCTGATATAGATCGTTTATTCCTGTAAGCATGTTTCTGGAGAATTGGGTAGGCATGGCGCTTTGCTAGAAGCCAACCTTGTCTTGTAAATCGGTAAGAAACGTAGTACTAGGTACTTACGTGTTCGGATAGTCCGACGACCGAATTTACTACCAACATATCCGGGGATTTCATGGGTCGCTTCCCGAAGATTCGCCGATGACGTATGACTCGCACTTTAATTAATCTGGGATTAATTAGATGAGAGAGAAAATTAATCTGGGATTAATTGCGAAGATATTTTATCTGGGGTAAAATATTAATTAAAGAGAGATAATGATTAATTTGGAATTAATCGATAAAATAATATATTCAATATATTATACGAAATTGGATTTCGACGCGGAATTGAAATTAGATTTTAATTCGGCCGAACGAGTTAATTTAGAATTAATTCGTTAGCGATGTGAAAAGTGATTTCGCTAGGCATAATTATTTAATTACGTCGCAACAGAAAATTCGTTAATTTGGCGCCTGATGATTTGACGCCTGATGCGAGTAGCGATTTGACACTTGATGTGACTTGCGTGCCGCACTCGAATTCAAAATGCGAATGCACTCGCAAACACTCCCGGGCTCGGTTTCGCTAATTCCAAATTAACGAATTAATTCGTTAGCGACGTGAATAGTGATTTCTCTAGGCATAATCATTTAATTACGTCGCAACAGAAAATTCGTTAATTTGGACTTAGCGAACCCGAGCCCGGGAGTGTTTGCGAGCGCATTCGCATTTCGAATTCGAGTGCGGCACGCAAGTCACATCAAGCGTCAAATCGCTAGTCGCATCTAGCGTCACATCATTCGTCAATCAAGTGATAGATGTCTTTCACTTTGAGTGATTGACACCAGTCACTATTCATTGATTGATGAGAAGTGATGTAAGTGGTTGGAGCCTTAATGGCTTGACTTTTTTGGAAAAAGAAAATTGTATATGTTTATTTGTTTTTTGAAAACAAATAACACATACACATTTTTGGAAAACCAACATACATCTCTCTCTTTTTCTCTTCCCTCTCTCACGCCCACAATGGCTGTTCTTCTACTGGTTTCTGCCCAAAATTTCGAGAGCCATGGAGAAGAAATAGATTGATTTTTGTGGCAAAAATCAAAAGCGCTAGCACACATCGGAGTCTTGCGAAGGTGATAGGGAAACCCACCCGTGAGCTTGGGATCATTTAACCAAAGCTTGGAGCTTGGAGGAAGATTGAAGCAGTAAGGAGGGCAGAAACCAGATTTTTGTTGTCCACCGCATCGCTCAACCGCTCGATGTAAGTATTCCGCAACTTCTCGTTGTATTCACATGTATGTTTTATGCTTGATAATCGATCCTCGGGACCGTAGAAACTCCAACAAAGGTATCAGAGCAAGGTTTTTACAGAAAAAAATACAGCAGGAAATTTCGGTCCTAGACCGTAGGAGAGAAGAAGGATTTTTGGCTCCAAAAATGAAAAGAGAGAGAGAGATGTGAGTGGTTGGAGCCTTAATGGCTTGACCTTTTTGGAAAAAAAAATTGTATATGTTTATTTGTTTTTTAAAAACAAATAACACATACACATTTTTGGAAAACCAACACACATCTCTCTCTTTTTCTCTTCCCTCTTTCACGCCCACAAGGGCTGTTCTTCTATTGGTTTCTGCCCAAAATGCCGAGAGCCATGGAGAAGAAATAGATTGATTTTTGTGGCAAAAATCAAAAGTGCTAGCACACATCGGAGTCTTGCGAAGGTGATAGGGAACACGCAAGTCACATCAAGCGTCAAATCGCTAGTCGCATCTAGCGTCACATCATTCGTCAATCAAGTGATAGATGTCTTTCACTTTGAGTGATTGACACCAGTCACTATTCATTGATTGATGGGAAGTGATGTGAGTGGTTGGAGCCTTAATGGCTTGACTTTTTTGGAAAAATAAAATTATATATGTTTATTTGTTTTTTAAAAACAAATAACACATACACATTTTTGGAAAACCAACACATCTCTCTATTTTTCGCTTCCCTCTCTCACGCCCACAATGGCTGTTCTTCTACTAGTTTCTGCCCAAAATGCCGAGAGCCATGGAGAAGAAATAGATTGATTTTTGTGGCAAAAATCAAAAGTGCTAGCACACATCAGAGTCTTGCGAAGGTGATAGGGAAACCCACCCGTGAGCTTGGGATCATTTAACCAAAGCTTGGAGCTTGGAGGAAGATTGAAGCAGTAAGGAAGGCAGAAACCAGATTTTTGTTGTCCACCGCATCGTTCAACCGTTCGATGTAAGTATTCCGCAACTTCTCGTTGTATTCACATGTATGTTTTATGCTTGATAATCGATCCTCGGGACCGTAGAAACTCCAACAGTGGTATCAGAGCGTTGTTAAAAGCATGAAACTTGATTTAGGGTTAAAATTGGTTAAAATTTATTTGAGCATGATTTGCTGAAATTGGATGATTGAATATGCTTAAATGTTGTTTAATTGAAGATTGATTGGATCAATTTCAAGAAAAATGGTTGGAACAATTTTTGCCCAAATTCTTAGCTTGGCCGAGAATATGAATGCCCTAAATTGTCTTGGATTTTTGATTTTTGATTCATTGGATGAGTTGGAATCATTCGGGAATGTGGATTTAATGTTGATTTGGATTTAATTGGATTGAATTTGAATTGGACATAAAATTCCCCTCCAAAGCCGAGACTATATAAGCATGAATGGGTTTGATTTTTTGATAAAATGTGTTGGACATGTTTTGTTGCTAATGAGCATGATTAATTAGACAAATTTATGTTTTGGAAATGTTGATTTGGGTAATTAATTATGTAATGCACTTTGAGTAATTAAATTGTGAAATTGGATTTTTGTAATTTAATTAAATGGGCTTAAATTGGATTTGGGCCTTAAATGTTGTAAATGGGCTTATTAGGCTTGGTTGTACCAAGTTAGGTTTAGGCTAAATTGGTTGGATCCAATTGGGCCCAAAACCGTTTCCATAAAGTCCAAATGCGACTAAATTGATTTCTAGGCTTATGGGGTTACTCCTTGATTGGGCTTTGATTATTGGGTTTGACCCGAGTTGTTCAAAAGCCCACGCCTTAAAGAAATTAATTGAAAGACCATTGGACTTTAATTAAATTGACGTTGGACGTTAATCGGGCTTTGAGACCCGTAACGATTAAATTTGGAATTTAAGTCGTAAAGGTTTATTAATAAAGTGTAATATTTAATTTGGAATTAAATAGCGAATTAGTATTAAATACAAATTGAATTGAATTTAATTATGTAGTTTAATTTAATTTGAGAATTCGTACTTTGAGTACTTATTCGCAAAACGAGTTTGACTCGAGCAAAATCAAATCGTTGTTTGAACATTGGATGGCCATTAATTATCAGATTAATTAATTTGATTAGATTGATTGATAACATGCTTGTGTGAATACATGGTTGCGATGCATGAATAATGTATATCGGATGGATATTGGATGGGTGGGGCAATTTTAGAAATTGTTGTAATAAATTTAGAATTTATTAATTGGACCTGCGTGTCCAGCCTATTACCTCCATTCTCATTGTATTTCTCTTCTCACCTATTCCCCTCAATGTAAATGAGGTTTCTTTAGAAGTGTAGTGTAATGGGTAGAAGTAAATACTTGTGCTAGCGGGAGAGAGGAATGGAGAGATTTGATCTAGGATCATTGTGTAAAGTATCCATCCGCATATCATTATTATTTATTTATACGCCCTTTATTATGTGTTTAGAATGCATGTTTAAGGGTGTATGATGATGAGACCTTAACAAAGATAATAAATTGGTTGCCAATTTGCACGCAAAAAACCCTCACAAAATATTAAGCGTTTTTCCTTCCATTGAGTGATTCTTACTCAAGATCTAAGACTGGCATTGGTTTGTTGGCCAAAGTCAAGACCTTTGTCCGTCGAGGATGTGTTTGAATCACGAAGGCTTTGTTCCATATTGGTGTATTGTCTAAGTTATGGTTTGTTGGCCAAAGTCAAGACCACTTCTTGTCCATCGACATTGATTGCGAAGCTTTCCATGATCAATGGGTCATGCTTAACTGGGATCACTAAGTTTGTTGTGCCAAAGCCAAGGCTTAGTTGATTCAGAGGAAAAAGGTTAGGCAATATATTGGATATATTGGCATATATAAGATATATGTTTCGGACTTGGATGTCCCCCTACTGGATCTAGGAATTGGATGGGATCCAATTGATCTTAGAGATCTACCTAGTTAATTATCATACAATTTGTTGGCCAAAGTCAAGATTATGTGACATTTAACGGGATCCTAGCCCATTAGGAAACACGATTTCCCGAGTACTCAACAGAGGGTTAGAGGCTCGCCGAAAAATAGTGGGAGGCAAGAACTAAATTTGCAATATTCGTTAATTACTTGCCATACGCGCTCAAAATAAATATCATTCGTCAAATAAATTAATTATTAGTTGGATTAATATTTAATTGTTGTTTTAATTAACAGTTGGACTGTATTCAAACAAATTAAAATATAGTTGATTAATATAGTTGGACTATAATAATCATTATATTTAAAAGTACCTGAAATCGTTGATTAAATAGTTGGACTATTAGAATCAAGATAAAATTGAAAGATTGACATTTAAAACATAATCCTAGGGAAAATGTATTTAATTTTCAAATTTGGAATATAATTTCAGGATAGTCCTGAAAACTAATAAGTTACTTTATTTGATAAAATAACATATTAGGCCTAAGCCCGGAGTTAAGCAAATAGTAGAGCATAATCTTTGGAAGATTTATGTAATGATAACTTTAGTGCTTAATCCATTAAACTTGTTAATTAGACTCCTTAATTTCTTAATCAGAACTAAGGATTAGATTCTTAAAGTATGATAAAGAAATTGAAGGATCTTCATAAATCTATACTTAGATTTTAGAAGTATTAAATTGCAATAGTAAACTCTTGGAGAGTTAATGGCTATTCTCAAGGAGATAAAGCCAAACTTTGCAATAAGGCAAGTAGCGCAAGGCGCACCTTACTTCGACATTTCAGAATGCAAAGGCTTGGCCAAATGCTTCTGGAGTGTGGAAAATGGGCAAAGGCAAAATCATTATAATCTTCTGGGAAGATAAAGGACATATCCCAAAATGCCTGCCTAAATTGTGGCAAACAGAATCGCGGAAGCGTGACTGCCGTTTGGACAAAGCAGACATGAAGGAATTGAAGACGGTGCAAGGCTCCGACTTCAAATATGTTTGTCATATTATGTTCACTACTAGTATTAAAATTGGATTTTAGATACTTAGTGTGGTACATAAATATATACTGATGTTCAGAATCTACTATGAGCAGGACACTGACTTCAGATTGAGATTTAATCTGTGAATTGAAAACGGGACGAAAGTCGCTGTTTTAACTGTAGATACCTAATTTAGTGATCCCAGTTAAGCGGAACCCATTGACCTTGGAAAGCTTCGTAATCAACGTCGATGGACAAGAAGTGATCTTGACTTTTGCCAACAAATCAAAACTTTGACAAGACACCAATATGGGACAAAGCCTTCATGATTCAAACACATCCTCGACGGACAAAGGTCTTGACTTTGGCCAACAAACCAATGCCAGTCTTGGATCTTGAGTAAGAATTACTCAATGGAAGGAAAAACGCTTAATAAGTTTTGAGGGTTTTTCGCGTGTAATTGGCAACCAATTAATTATCTTTGTTAAGGTCTCATCATCATACACCCTTAAACATGCATTCTAAACACATAATAAGGCGCATATAAATAAATATAATAATGATATGCAGATGGATATTTAACATTGTTCCTAGAACAAATCTCTCTATTTCCTCTCTCCCGCTAGCACAATTATTACTTCTACCCGATTACATAACACTTCTAAAGAAACCTCATATACATTGAGGGGAATAGGTAAGAAGAGAAATACAAAGAGTAAGGAGGTAATAGGCTGGACACGCAGGTCCAATTAATAAATTCTAAATTTATTACAACAATTTCCAAAATTGCCCTCACCCATCTAATATCCATCCGATATACATTATTCATACATTGCATCCATGTATTCACACAAAGCATGTTATCAATCAATCTAATCCAATTAATTAATCTGAAATTAATGATCATCCAATGTTCAAACAACGATTTGATTTTGTGTGAGTCAAACTCGTTTTACGAATAAGTACTCAAAGTACGAATTCACGAATTATATTAAACTACAACATTAAATCCAATTTAATATGAATTAATACTAATTCTCTATTTAATTCTAAATTAAATATTTACACTTTTTAATGTGCCTTTACGACTTAGATTCTAAATCTAATCGTTACGGGTCTCAAAGCCCAATTAACATCCAATGTCAATTTAATTAAAGTTCAATGGGCTTTTAATTAATTTCATAAGGCATGGACTTTTGGTCAATATGGGTCAAACCCAAATACCAAAGCCCATTTAAGGAATCACCCTTATTTGCCAAGAAACCAATTTAGGCCCCATTAAAGTTAAAGGTCCATTAAGTCATATATGGACTTTATGGTTATGGTTTTGGGCCTAATTGAATCCAACCAATTAGCCTAAACCAAACTTGGCCCAACCAATCCCATTTAAGCCCAATTACAACTTTACAAGCCCAATTCAAAATTTGGCCCAATTAATTAAATTACAAAAATTCCAAATTTCATAATTAAATTAATTAAAGAGTATGCCATAATTAATTACTCAAATCTCAATGACACAGTCTGCCATAACACAGTGAGTGGATGCTTTGTTTTACGTTTTCTTGATTTATGCTTTAAAATCCTTTTCATGTTTTGAGGTTTTAAATTGATGAAGAATATGCATGATAATTATATGTTTCCATCTCAGCGCTTGTTTTCTGTTTTTATGATTTCTGAACTATCTATATATTTTCGCTGAGATGATCGATTGATGATATATTTTTATCCCGACACTTGTTGCATGTTTTATGTTTTTATGACTCATCATATGTTTCCGCTGGGGTGCTTGTTAGGGTCTCGTCCATCTAAAATTGTATGACCCGCTACTTTGTTGACAGTGGATTATTCGTTCCTCAATCAGTTTATGCGCGCGACTTGGCGTTGAGCGCTTGATATGTTTTTGACGATACATGCATGAAAAATGGTTTACGGATATGTTTTGGATTTTTCTTAAGGTTTTGTTATATTTAGTATCCACTCACTAGGTCGTTCAAACAATCTGACCCCCAACTCCCAGATTCTTTGTTTTGCAGGTTTACCCTGAGGACGAGTTCGAGAGGATGGATACTGATGGCAGTCACTAGGGTATTTGGGTCCAACAGATTGATTACAGAGTCATAGCAGAGTTGCATGCACACACTAGTGACTGCCATCAGTAAGTCTGAGTAAGACTAAGAATGCCAAATAGACCTATGTAAGGTTTCCTCCCTTTTCGCAAGATTCATTTGTTCCTCAAGAAGTTCCTTCAAGCCAAATCAATAGTCTTTGAATACCCTATATAAATGGAAAGCCCTGTGAATAGCAAAGGATAGTCAGAAGAATAAGAGATGTAAGAGATTGGAATTTGACATAGGAGTCTCGATAGACTAGAGACGTCAAAAAGGGATATAGATATTTCTAGATCCCCAAACCTAGGCCCATAAGCAAACAAATGAATGTCGTAAAAAAAATTGATTAGTAGCCTCAACAAAGAAACCCGACAGAGATACATCTCTAAGTTACCCAAATTTTGCGTGATACCGGTCAAAGAAGTTGTCTTGTCGGAGCCTATCCCATACCTACCTTACATGAGTGATAGGCTCTACCAGGACACAGAGTACCAGAACAAGGACATCAACATGCGTTGATACGTGAAAATTCTACCCCATATGTTACTGGCATATATAAAAATAACCGTAAAGAAATCCGACAATGGTATATACTAAGTAAGAAACAGAGAATGCTGAAAGATAAGATCACTCAGAAAAGGTCATAGGAAATTTCTGAAGTTAGAAAGAAGAGAACCTAATATAGTTCAAGAATCTAGGCAAGCCAGCATGAGACTTGAGGTATTAGGAGAAATCCATAGATTAGACCAATGTCAATAGAAGTCCTTATAAGTTCAAAAATGACAGACCTAGAAGAATGGAGATATTTGGAAGTTAACATGAGTACCAGTACGAATAATAAGAATTAAAAAGGCATAACTGCAATGTATAGCAAGAGTAAAAAGATAGGAGTCTAGAAAGTAGCCAATAAGAAAGAACTACTAAATAGTCTTGGCAGTATAGTATTAGAGATGCAAGAGGAGGCCTCATGATAGTTGATAAAAGTTGGGGAACCCTTAAGACATTGAGTAGTTGGTGTAGATCCCAACAGAATGGACGATAACTTTATTGTCCAGTAGCCCGAATCTAGTAAATGTATAAACACCTAATCAGCCTGTCACTAAACCTAGGCAAGTAATAGTAATGTGTGTTCTTAGGTTTCTATGAAATGCATTTAGTCACCCCTCATCCTAGAGCCCAAAAAGGTTTTGGATAAGTAAATGAGAACGTTTGACAAGGTAGATAGATCATGTGACAGTCAAACCCATAAACTCGATAGGACCTAAATAAGGATCAGAAGACAGTAATATCTTGTATGAGATAGGGTGATTGGGATTCGAGGAATGTTAAGTCGAAGTCTAGAAGAAGCGACCTGCCTCATCATAGGATTGAAGGCATTTAAGCAAGTAAATGCTCGAAGGAATAAAATATCAGAGTATCTGACATATAACGACCCTCAGAAGTAAAACCTATGACTCATACAAAACTTCCCACCATTCTAAAAGAAGGAAAATTAGTGAGAAAGCAACACCCAAGTCAAAGGTTCAGTAGTGATGCCGTAATTTATGATAAAATATGGAACTCCCAGGTAAGTGATGACTTAAGAGATTCAAGAAACTGAGATAAGGAGGAAAGTCAAGTAATAGAGTAAAACTTATTAAGGAAGAATAACAAAGGAAGTACGGTAGGAGTTTGAGAAAGCATGAACTTTATGGAAGTTCTCAGTGAAGGGTAGTACGACCAATGGCCCAAAACGATTTACGAGTAAAATTAAATAAGGTAATTCAGATAGATCCTAGCAGAAGTACTTTAGGGTAGGATTCAACACCATATATGTAAAAAAATGAGTCTTATACTTATAAATAAGCAGTATGTGCGACTACAGCACGGGTAGCTAGTGAGATCACCACAACTCATAAGACTTCAGGACCAATCCCCACCCTCCTAACCCTCATTATGCAATAGCAGCAAAGATGGACCTCGAAGATTACCTCAAGATATTTTTTGAAACAAGTGAATGCATAGTGGAAAAAGACCGAAACATGAAACTTTCACACTTAGTAGAAGAGCATAATAGAAGAGGGTGATAGCTCTAAGTAAAAGATTTAGGAAAGACGTTTTCTAGATGAAACAATAAAGAGATAAAGTAGTAGTCAAGCAATGATGGGAATACAAAAGAACGAACGTTAGATATTACTGTGGATATGTAAAAGAACGTATCATTCGGATAAGGAGACAAAGATATAGACCACCGAAGTTCCAGGCATATAATAGAGTATGGAAGGAGACAAAAAGAACACTAAGTAAAAAAAGTTTGGAAATGGAACTGTCGAGGTACGATGACATGAGAGAGAATATTAAATAAGTAATGAAAAAAATACGTAACAACTAGGTTTCTCATTATTGGAATGAAACCAAAGATCCATTACGTTTTAGCTCATGTAATCTATATGAAGTACCCAGCCATAGTTTAAGTTGACCAAACCACCACGGGATTGGTATGGTCGTAGCCATGGGTATGGGTGGTTTTGTAGATATGTAGTATAATATGGAATCAAGAAGATACGTTTACAATTGCATTGGGTGAGTTATCAAGGTATATTATGCGTAAACGATCATCGGATAAAGACAAGATTTATGAGTTGTGTATATTTACATATATTGATTAGCAACCTTTGACAGCGCATGAATATTGGGAACAATAAAATGGGGATATCCTATGATGTAAACAGGAATAGATAACAAGTCGAGTGAAAGACGGTTAACCAGATTTATAATAGCCACGAATTTTCAGGTAGGAGAAAAGTATGAACATTAGTCAGAAAAAAATTAAGATCGGGTTGAGCAAGTGGAGCTAAAGAAGTATCAAGTATAAGCATCGTTAATAATGACAAGGATCATTTCTGTAAATTTATTTATCTCGGAATACGAATATAGGGAGCCCAACTATAAAGACACCAATATTTCTAGAGAAAGTCAAATGTATCGGCTAAAAAAAACTCGATTAAGTCAAATAAGATATTGAGCATAACTAGAGGTCTAGAGGAAAAGGTTTCTTTGGGATAAGGAATGTTGAACATAGCTAGAGGCTTAGAAATGAGATTTCTTTGATACATATGGAGGCCTTATTTTGATATGTATAGAATAATTGTTTTCGTATTAGAAGAATTTATCTTGAGTTGAAACCTTATGAGCCTTTGAGACTAGAGAATTCAAAGAAGTAATATAGTAGCAGTATTAAGCCCTTGTAAAGCCCGAGGGTTATTAGCGAACCTAAGGTATGTGTTTGAGACAATTGAGATTAAGAATTCAGTATAACACCATAGCTGTGCTCGAAGTTAATAGGAGTGTGATAAACCCTCGCAGTTATTGGTAAGTAGCCATGAACTCTGGAATAATTTATCCAAGCATGACAAGAGGTACGATTCATGAAGTAGATATTAGGAAAACTAAGGAGTAGCATATGCCTACTAGCCATATGATACATGATCAGATGGGCAGAGATCTTCGTTATTAAGTTAAATAGAATCACAAATGATGCACAATAGTTATAGCAGAGTAAGGGTTCACACCGAAAAATTAGTGTACATCCATAATTATGACTTCCAAGTCATTGCATTCAAGGTTCATCATGATAATCATAATTGTTCTGTGGTGTAATAACAACATAAGGAAGATCGTTAGGAAGCGGTATGATATAGTGGATGAGACAAAGGTTATGAGTAGATAGTCAGTTGGAAGTTGGTGGTTTAGAAATATTCGTGAACCCTATGAAGTGTGGTAAGATACTTAATATCACGAATTTCAAGCCTAAGTAGATCTCAGATTCCGATTTTAAAGAGGATTTGAGGACGAATCCTATTTAATGGGGGAGTATTTGTAATACCCTAGAAATCCAGACGACTACTAAGTTAGGGATGGTATTATACATGATATAAATCATGTTCAAACATGTATGTGTTTGAGGAATTACATTTCAAACAATCGGTAAATCCCTTGTTGATCCGATATGGAAATCATTTCTGGTACCACTCTGAATAGTCTTTAGTGTTTGAGATGTAATGTTTTCATACGATCTCCGATGTTTATGAAATTTATATCATCGGAAAGCTAAGACTGAGACCTACAACCTTTACATCAAATGTTTTTCGAAATTCAAATCAAAATTAGGTCACAAATCGAGATTTTCACAGATGCGACAGTAATTTTGGGAATACCCTAGAAATTGGGTGAGGTGGCAAATTTTGAATCACTCAATTGCAAAAAAAAAAAATCAACCTCTTTATCAATAAATAGAGAACTCTTCACTTCTCTCCTTCTCAAGACAAAAACGTGGGTGAAACGCAAGGGAAACTTCCTCCAAACTTCTTCCTCTCAAGCAAGTTTTGATGGAATGATGATGAGTTTTCAAGCCCTTTTGAGTCAAGTAAGCCTCTTCTTCTTCTTCCTTCTTCTAATTTTGACAAATAAACAGCCATTTTGCATTCCCATTTTTGCACTTAGAGACCCTACGAATTGGGGCTTTGTTGTTTGAAAGTATTGAGTACAAATTAGGCATTAAGACATGTGTAGGATGTTGTTTGGAGTAATTTATGCCTAAGTTTGGTTAAATAATGCAAAGGTGGAAAAATAGGTCTGGTAGCCAAGTTTCTTAACATATTGGGGGAGTTTCTTTTGTTGATTTGATGATAAATTGTTAAAATTCATGCATTAAATGATGTTATAGCATGATTTTAAATTGTTTGGAGTTAATAACTTAAAGGTGGAATGGTCAAAGTTTTGGCCAATTATGTATGAATGTGTTGGAAAAGTATGTTTTGTAAATTAATGATATTTTTTAATGGCTTATTTTCAGTGTAATAAGAATTGCTTGTGTGAAACTTAAATAAAGTTAAGTGAGTGGTGAAATTGGTATGTTGGGCAGTAAATTTTAGTGAAGTCACATTCTGCACAAGTTGTAATATACTGGCTGTAACTTGGGTGTTTGATGCCCAAATGATGAACCGTAAATTTTTTAGTAAAATAGAGATATAGAAATAATATAATCAAAAATCAGAATTTTTGGATGTTAGCATGAAGCCAAACCGATTTTTTAAAGTTGGGTGACCTGCTACAAACACACCCAGTTTATTTTCTGATCACCCCTGAAACTCGCTTGGAACTTAAGTTTCCGAAATCGAAACTGAGATCCGTAAAAATTGACATAAACTAAACATATGAAAGTCCATTTTATTAAAATTTCAGCTTTAGATTCCATCCCAATTAGTTGTAGTGAATTTTCGAAGTTAACCATTGAGCAAAGGATTTTAATGATTGGGCAGAATTTGGAATTCCGCTATCACACTTGCGTAACTCGAAAACTAAGCCTTAAAATTCATAGGCATCATAAATATCTCATATATTCATAAAGATTAAGAGTCCATGCATTACATATTCTATTATGCCATATGAAAATATTCCGAGTTATAGAAATTGACAGTTATTTTGGCTTTAGATCGACGTCAGGATATTCAACGATCCTCCACACCGTGTACCGCTCTCGATTTGCCATTGCACAGTGAGTGGATGTTTTTTTTTATGTTTACTTGACTTATGCTTTAAAATTCTTTTCAAGTTTTGAGGTTTTAAATTGATGAAGAATATGGATGATGATTTATGTTTCCGTCTCAGCTCTTGTTTACTGTTCTTATGATTTTTGAACTATCTATATGTTTTCGCTGAGATGATCGATTGATGATATGTTTTCGCCCCAATGCTTGTTGCATTTTTTATGTTTTAATGACTCATCATATGTTTCCGTCATGATGCTTGTTAGGGTCTCGTCCATCTAAAATGTTATGACCCGCTACTTTGTTGACAGGGGATTGTTCGTTCCTCGCTCAGTCTATGCGAGTTGGGCGTTGAGCGTTTGATATGTGTTTGACGATACATTCATGAAAAATGGTTTATGGATATGTTTTTTATTTTTCTTATGGTTTTATTATTTTTAGTATCCACTCACCAGGTCATTCAAACGATCTGACCCCCCACTACCAGATTCTTTATTTTGCAGGTTTACCTGGAGGATGAGTTTGAGAGGATGGATACTGATGACAGTCACTATGGCGTTTGGGTTTAACAGATTGAGTACAGAGTTACAGTACAGTCAGAGCCATAACAGAGTTGCATCCGCAAACTAGTATTGTATAAGTTGTTGTAATAAACCAAAAGTGTCCAGTACAAAGTCGTAAAGAGAAGCACATTTGGGTTGCTGTTATAAGTATTGAATTACATTACATGTTGTTGAATTGGGCTATGGTCCCATGTATGAGTTTACATTTGGGATAGAGCTGTAGGATGAATTATAGTTAGAAAAATAAAGGCTCAGGGGGATAGATCAGCCTATTCCCTTCCGGTAGCATTTCCTGAGCGGGATGTTACAGGAACTGTCCTGACTACCTTGCCCAGATCAGGAATGAAAGAGCATCGAAATCGGGTACTTTTATTTTTCTGATTATTGATATCTCATTAGCTTGTGAAGCTGTCATATCTAGTTGGATTTTAGATTCTTCTTGTACTGTTCACATTTGTAATTCGTTGCAGGTGTTGAAGGGAATTATACAGCTGAAATCTGGAGAGATACAGTTGCGGTTCGGGAGTGGTGACTCTGGATGTGATTGCAGTGGGCTTATGCGAGATTCCCTTACCTAGTATGAGACATTTGCTGCATGACTGCTATGTTGTACCGTGATGCGTAGAAAATATTATATCACTTATTGTATTAGATACATGGGGCTATTATGTAAATATTAAGAACTGTTCCTTGTATTTATATGATAGAAATAATATTTAGATCTTTTTTTATCCAAATGTGCATGGTCATTACATTTTGCACACCTCTCGAGATATTTTGAATACTGGAATTAATAAACGTAAATTATCTAAAATAAATAATACTGAATTTTGGCATATGAGGTTAGGTCATATAGGCATGAAACGCCTAACCCAGTTGGTTAGGAATGGTTTGATTTCGGATCTCATCATTGAACCTTATCCAACCTGTGAATCTTATATTCGAGGTAAAATTACCAAAGCCCCATTTTCGGGCGTTGGACACCGTACCACTGACTTATTGGAACTCGTATATTCTGGTGTATGTGGTCCTATGATTCAGACTGCACACAGTGGTTTTTCATACTTCATTACCTTTACTGATGATGTGTCACAGTACGGTTATGTTTATATGATGAAAAGTAAATCGGAAACCTTTGAAAAGTTCAAAGAATTCTGAAATGAAATATAAAAAAAAAAAACTGGATAATATATTAAATGCCTTCGATCTGATTGAGGCGGTGAATATATGAGTGGAAAGTTCACTGATTATTTAAAGGAGAATAGGATTCTCGCTCAATATACTTCTTCTGGTACTCCACAACATAATGGAGTGTCAGAGAGGAGAAATCAAACATTATTGGATATTGTCTGATCTATGTTGAGTTTTACAGATTTGCCCTATTACTTATGGGGTTATGCTCTTTTAACTGCCGCATATCTTTTGAATAAGATTCCTTCTAAAGCTGTTCCTATGACTCCGTATGAGATTTGGATGGTTTGGGGCTGTCATGCATACGTCAGGGTGGCTCAGCAGAATAAGCTTTTACCTCGAGGACAAAATTTTAGGTTTGTCAGATATCCTTCAAATACAAAATGATATATGTTCTATGATACCGAGCATTGAAATATGTTCGTAGCTCGCTTCGGAAAATTTCTAGATTTAGAATTTGAATCTGAAGGAGTTAATCATAGACAGGTTGAAATTGATGAAGTACAACCTGAGACCAACAAACCAACAGAGGAACCTGAAGTTCAAAAAGATGAAGAACCTTCATTACCCACACTCTGTCGGTCACAAAGGGTAACTAGACCTCCTAAGCGCTTTTATTTGATACAAGAAAAGAGTCTCGATGTTCTTTTAGTTGAAGAGACTGACCCTTTTACCTATAGAGAATCGATGTTGGACATAAACTCCGTGAAGTGGCAAGACGCCATGAAATCTGAGTTAGACTCAATACATGAGAATCAAGTTTGGGACTTGGTTTCGTTTCTTGAAGGAATTGTTCCTATCGATTGTAAATGGGTTTACATAAGGAAATACGGGCCTGATGGAAAGGTTGAAACCTTTAAGGCCAGACTGGTAGCTAAAGGTTACACACAACGACCTGGTGTCGACTACGATGAAACCTTTTCACCAGTTATGATGCTAAAGTCTATAAGGATTTTATTGTCTATTATCGCATACCATGATTACGAGATTTGGCAAATAGATGTCAAAATGGATTTTCTAAATGAATTTCTTGATGAAGAAATTTATATGGAACAACCGGAGGGTTTTGTATCCAGCGAAAACTCGGGCATGGTATGTAAGCTTAAGAAGTCCATTTATGGACTTTAACAAATTTCTCGAAGTTGGGATCTTCGATTCGACGAGATAATAAAATTGTCTGGTTTTCTCAAGAATTCGGAAGAATCTTGTATGTATAAGAAAAACCAGTGGAAGTATAGTGATATTTTTAATTCTCTATGTTGACGATATCCTGATCATTGGGAATGATATCGGGATGATGCAAGGCGTCAAAACTTACCTTTGTAAGAATTTCTCCATGAAGGACCTAGGTGAAGCTTCTTATGTCTTAGGGATAAAACTCTATAGAGATAGAGAAAGGAAGCTTATTGGGTTATCCCAATCAACTTATATATATAAGATCTAAGAATGGTATAATTTTTGTAACTGTAGGTCAACAAATATACCGTTCAGACATGGCTTACATCTTTAAAAGAAGATGTGTCCACAAACAGAAGATGAGAAGATTAGAATGTCTAATCAGCCTTATGCTTCATGTTTGGGCAGCATCATGTATGTCATGTTATGTATTAGACCTCATATTAGCTTCGCAGTTAGTGTGACCAACAGATATCTGTCCAATCCAGGTAATGACCATTGGATGACCATTAAACATATCCTCAAGTATCTTAACGGTATTAAGGATAAGTTTATAATATATAGAGGAAATGAATTACAAGTTAATGGGTATACGGATTCTGATTTCCATTCGGATTTCGATGATAGAAAGTCTACATCAGGAGTCGTCTTTACCCTTAACGGAGGTGTATTTTGTTGGAAGAGTTCCAAACAAGGGTCAACGGCTGATTCCACCACAGAGGCGGAATATATTGCAGCTTCTGAAGCTGCAAAAGAAGCTGTATGGGTTAGGAACTTTATCACAAAATTAGGAATAGTCCCAAGTATCAAGAATCTGATTCCGTTATACTGTGATAATATTATAGCCATTGCGTAAGCAAAGGAACCAAGGGCGCATCAGAAGTCGAGGCATGTGGAACGATAGTATCACATCATTCGAGAGATTGTGACGCGAGGGGACATTTTCGTGTGCAAGGTACCGAGTGAAGATAATGTAGCAGACATGTTTACCAAGGTCATTCCTCTAAAGTTATTTGATAAACATTTGGAGTCGATAGGTATTAGATACAATCGATATTGGCACTAGAGCAAGTGGGGAAATTTGATAGTGTTGGTGCTCGGAGCAATAATTTTCTTATGTATTTCCCTGTAAATACTTATGTAACATTCTATTATGAATAAAATAAATAGTTTCTATTATATAACATCTCTTTATATATAGTAAATACGTAATTGACCTTAGTATGATTAGTTATGATATTGTTGCAAAAGCTTCACAACTGACATTGAGTTGTATCATGACGTTTTCATTCTTAGACAGTTCATGGTCAAGGTTTGCACTACTTGGTCAATAAAGTAAACCTGTTGAGACTGGTACATGTCGTATACTGGATTCTTGGATTCTAATGGTTTCTCAATGAACCATGAGTCTTGGAGTCTCGTATAGACATGTAGGTGTTTATAGCAGATAAACATTGAACGACTCACCAAAGATTCTTAATAGATGCTACACCAACGTCAATAATAATCTTCTCGGGTTGAGTTGCATAGTGATTCTTTGACTTGAGATATCATTGTGGATATATGAGATATCCTACACACCTTGATGACAGTCACGTCACCGACCTATGTAGGTCAGACCTCCGACTATCCGTTGGGTGTGGACTGATCCTCAAGATATCATGTGTGTGTCAAGATAGAATCCATCAGCTCTGTGTACAGATCATAGGTATTCAATATGGAATTAGCAATCTGTTAAATCCATGGGCCCGCGGTACACTGTAGAAGCGAGTTCTAACTATTTTTAACAGATTGTTAATAGAAACGTCGACGTGATTATATCTATAGATTTTTGACATTTATTTCTATATCTCTAGAATAATCTGGATACCTCTGACGAATGGATTATATGCATGCAATGACCTCGATCTGTATGGTTCAGTGAGTTTATTTGTGTTCGTCGTAATTTACGGGTGGGTAGATTATGGATACGAAATTGGATTTCGTGACGGATATGTCTGGACCTAGAGAGTCTCATTAATGAAATATACTCGTAGAGCACTAGGGGAGCTTTTATGAATAATATTGATTATTTATAAATCGTTTAACGGTTAAACGAAATATATATGCAAATGGACCTTTTGGTCACTTTCTAATTAATGTGTATCTGTATTTAATGTATGATTTTATTAAATACACATTAATTAAATATCAAATTGAGATATTTGACATATATCACTTATATATGTATTTGAGATATTTAATGTAAATATAATACATATATTTGAGATATTTATATTTAATTAATTATTTAATTATTTAAATGTTAAATGATTAAATTAATTAAAATATAAATATCTACCATTATGATAAAGTTAGGAAATGATTATTTTTTGTATGAGTTTGACTTTACAATTAAAAAAAAGGTTGTCAAATTGGCTTTGATTTCTTAGATATTTATTTGAAAAAATTAAAAAATCTTATTTTATTTTTTCCACCAAATTCGGCCATGACCTAACTATATAAAGGTTATGTTTTTCATTTTGCTTCACACTTGTTCAAGCCACCAAAAACCTAAAACAAAAGTGTTGAGAGAAAAAGAAAATAAACCAAGAAGAAATATCAAGAAAGCTTGGATTTAAGTAAGTTTTTCCAACTTTCTATTAGAAGGAAACTTGTTCCTTTTGTTCTTGGCTACAACATATGTAGTTCTTAAGTTTTTCTACTCTCTTGTGTTTGTGTTTTGATGTTTGGAAGCATGAATGAAAGATGTATGCATGTATGTTTGATAAAGTAAGCTTATAAATTGTGTATACGCTTTCTTTTGATCATTTGATGATCTTGTTGCCATTCTAGAGTTGTTAGGCCACTCATTGATGACCTAGAATTATTCTTGAGTTATTTAAAAGTGGTAATACTTGTTTGGTGTTGTAGAGACATGATTAAAGTATTGGATTTGTTAATTTTTGGTTACTTTATTAATTGGACTAATTTGAGAAATTAAGGTTCTTAACCTTTTCCAAATTTGGGCTTTTCATATATATGTTGTATAATGATGTATATATGATGTATATTTAATTTGTTGTTTATTGGATATCATCCAAACTTGTTTTGAACAAATTTGGACTAAAATACAAAAGATTCAAAGTTGGTGATGCATTCGGTAATTTTGGACTTTTGTTGGATTTGAGTTGTAATTTATATTTTGATGTCTAAGACATGTTTAAATCATTTCGGGATTGATTTAGAATCACTTAAATTTGTATTTGACCATTTAAGGACTAAAATGATCAAAATACAAAGTATTTGGGGTCTCTCACAATTAAATAAAAATATGATTTTTGGGTAAAAAAATTCAGTTTTTAAGTATTGAGTAATTAGAATAAATAAATTTATTTTTATTGCCTAGGAAAAATTATTGAAATTGGAAAATTTTGATTTTCCACGTTCCGCGGCCGGAAAGACGTTTGTTAGATGGAAAGACGGATTTGCCCATAAAAACCCCAACAGGAGGAACTTGAGACTTTCTAGAAATGGAAAGACGTTGATTTAAGAGTTAAATCATATATACTCAGTTCACTGGCTTCGGAACTCAAGAGGTAATATTTTGATATGCCTGACGCATATAGTATGATGACACAACTCTGGGAATCGTTCATTAGCCAAGAACATGTCTTGGTTCATAGAGTTGCAATGGAACTGTTCCATTCAAGACTTGATGAGGGACAGGCTGTGAGCACACATGTGCTTCATTTGATCGATCTGATCGAGCAATTGAGGCGAAGTGACTTCTGTTCTGTGCAAAATCACATGCGTATAACGGAAGCGCACGTATCGTTCAAGTGGTATAAAAAGTATCGATCCCACGAGGACTTAAAACCTAAACTATTAATTTTTATGAGGCCAAATGATTACTAGTATCTAACAGATTGATTGATTGATTGGGTGATGACTTTAAATTTAAAAACAAGTAAATAAAATTGCGCAAAAGTAGGTTAAGGAATATTCAAATTTATAAAACTATCCAGGGTTGTGATTTCTTCCAATATCATTTTAAAGATGAAGTGGTTATTTAATGTTTGTGTAATATATCAGTTTACTAACCTGGAACACGAAATTATGCAAAAGCCTCTGTCGATGGTCAGATGCAAATACCCAGTTTAACCCAATTGAACCATATGTCTATGTCAACCAAATTACCTGGATTCTTTAAGTTTAAGATCCAATTATGGCTACCCCCGCCCGACAGGTATATGTCTATCTTGTAAGGAAATCTATTAAAGGGTTATTTATCCTCAAGGAAGATCATGGGCTATTAAGTCTAAGGCTGAAACCTAAAATTCCTTTGTCAAGTTTATTTTAGATTTACCATATCAATCTTATTAGTGACCATTTAACAAGACGCATTAAGCTTAAGACTTAATAAGTAAACCTTTAAATTACCCAAACTATAAAATAACCCCTTATAAATCGGTGATATTAAAATTCATCACAACCCCAAAAAACTAACTTAGTTCCGACACATAACTAGGGCTAGTAACAATAAAAGACATAAAGTAAAATGTTGAAAAGTAAATGTGATAAAGTAAATATTTAAAAGTAAAATTAAAAATAAAATGTTAGGGTTAAAGGATATACTTTTACCATTACTAATTTAGATATCTCCCTTAATATAATATATTAACTTGTGATAACATTACCAATCAGCCATATAGGCGGTAACCTGATTAAGTCAAATTAAGTCCGACCTGCCATAAAGGCGGTATCAATATTTGTCCATAAACCAGCCATATAGGCGATAAATTACCAACCGACCAACCAGGCGGTATCCATGCTTTGTCAGATTAAAACCAGTTTATAATTGATTACCAACCGACCAATATAGCGGTATCCTTATTAAGTCAAATTTTAAGTAGTGAATATATTATAATTAATGGAGATTAATCTAAATAGCAGTAATAAAAGTTTTACCTTTCACCTTAGCAGGGGAAATTACCTCATCATAGCTAAATAGTAGAAACTGAAAAAGTAAAGAAAGTAAATTATTATTACAGAGAGTAACTAAAAATTAATTACAAAACTGAAATTTAAGGAAAACTAGATACAAACTCCTTATTTACATCAGAGAATTCAGAGAGAAAGGTACATCTGAAACTGAAATTTTGAGCTGAATTTATAGGCGTCAATAGGTTGCTCGCGTCGCGAAGCGGACGGGCCATGTGTAAGTCGATGATTCATCCGCTCAGATTCTTATCCGATGACGTGACAATATGGATGAATAACTCAATAATTGAGCTGACATGGCAGTGACGTGGCGGTGATGTGGTGACACATGGCGATAGTGATTGTCGGCACCGTAGGATTGCGACACGTGGCGCGCTGTGATTGGTTGATGATGACGTGGCAAAATTGACTCGGTCTTCTTCTGTCGTGGCGATGATATGGCTGACACGTGGGGTGACAAATGGCGACACGTGGTGATGGAGATTGTCGGCGCCATAGGATGATGACACGTGGCACAGCGCATATTAGCATATCGGTTTTGATGTTGACACGTGGCACAGCGCACGTTAGCAAAGTCAAACTTCTCAGATTCTAACACGTGTCCCCGGCGCACGTTAGCATTGAGCGGTGCACGTTCAGCATCGTGACGCGGGAAGCGCGTCGCAACGCGCCAAAAGACTATTTTGCCATTTTGTGTCCTTTTTCACTGTTTTGGCCCCAAATCACCTCCAGAATGTCCTGAAACTTTATTGTGGGAACACAGAAACTGGGCGACGCATGCTATCCCGGGCTCGCGGCCCGGTTAGGAGTACGGAGTAGCCCACGGGGGACTAAACCGGAGAATAATGGAGTCGCCACCTGGTGTGAACCAGGACAAAGATTTAAGGCCGCACTCACCCCTGTCAAGGGAAGACCTCAAACCGTTGGGTTCGGAATGGTCCCTTACTTATGCCACTTGTAATAAAATGATTTGTGCAATAATCTAACCAAGCCTAAGAAACATATTTCCAAGGATAATTATACTTCTAAGTTCACATGCATGAAAGTAATCATCACAATGGCAAACATGCAATAGCACAAGCATAAAAGAAAGGTAATGCAAACATAAAATAATAATTTAGAAGCCTTTGGCCCAATCGTCATAAGATACGTTCTTGTCCCAGTTTAAATGGCCCAACAAGCCCACATCCCATGACAAATGGCCCAAATGGCTCAAATGGATCCAAACGATGATGTTCCCAAACACAAGCATAAAAGAAAGTTAATGCAAACATAAAATAATAATTTCTATAGAGTGGCCCATCGACATTTCAGAAGCTTTTGGCCCAATTGTCATAGGATATGAACTCGTCCGAGTTTAAATGGCCCAACAAGTTCGCATTTCTGACAAGAAGTCCAACTGCATCCAAATGAGGATGGTCCATAAGCACAAGGAAATAGTTGCTATATGCCATACAATTCCGGTCTATGTGTGGGTTTGCAGGAGTGTAGACAAATACTCTCGCTGGCGAAGGGTTACCCACAACTAGGTCTCCCCACTCAAGGGTTCTCCAAATTAGTCCATCACAATAGGCTACAAGTAAATGATTATCTAGGTACCTTCACAGCTTTTCCTTATAGAAAGGTAGTGAATGAAGGAAGACACCAAACCATTACTCAGCCTAAACAATATGCCTTTGATTAAACACCTTTTAACCCACAGTAGACACGGTTAATTAAAGCATAAATCATAATATTACAAGACATTATTTCGGGGTAGATTCTCTATCCCCAGTGGAGTCGCCATACTGTGGGACACATGAACTGGGCGACGCATGCTATTCCGGGCTCGCGGCCCGGTTGGGAGTACGGAGTAGCCCGCGGGGGACTAAATCGGAGAATAATGGAGTATCCACCCGGTGTGAACCGGGACAAAGATTTAAGGCCGCACTCACCCCTCGCAAGGGAAGAACTCAAACCGTTGGGTTCAGAATAGTCCTTTACTTATGCCACTTGTAATGAAATGATTTGTGCAATAATTTAACCAAGCCTAAGAAACATTTATTTCCAAGGAGTATTCTACTTTTAAGTTCACATGCATGAAAGTAATCATCATAATGGAAAACATGCAATAGCACACGGCAATCTCATGAACATGTTTCGATCATATAATGCGGAAAACAAAGAACAACCTAAACATAATGCAAATTCCAAACGCAAAATAAAGGACTAATCATGCTTGAAAATGAAAAACTAAATGGGCTAATTCATGCTTAAGAACCAAGTAGCATACTAACGGTTTAATCATGCTTGAATACCATCTCATGAACACATCAAATAAATAAATACAGGAATTCAAATAGTATGATTGATTACATGATACAAGAGAAATCACCTAAGAAACAATTATGCATGACATGTGATGAAAATGACTCAGTTCAGTGTATGCGCATTCGTGTAGCGTTCGAAAACACGTTCGAACGGTAAACAGAAGGTTCTCATTCGTGTGGCGTTTGATAACGCGTTCGAACGGGACCAGACCTGATGAAACAAATACATGCGCATTCGAGTAGCGTTCGTAAACGCGTTCGAACGGTAAACAGAAGGTTCACATTCTTATAGCGTTTGATAACGTGTTCGAACGGGACCAGACAGAAAACATACGTTCGTGCGGCGTTCTGAAATGTGTTCGAACGGGGTTACAGCAATGACCTCTAAAATACAGTAAACAACATGACACATACATGAACGGATGAATAGATGACACCTAATAAATAATACGGGCTAAAAAGGCGTGGCAAAGCATCATGGTAAAGGATTTTAACCCCTTGACTTAGAGGACCTTTAATCCCACTTACTAAACCCATGCGCAAACAACACAATACATATATAAAAATAAAGACAATGATATCGGACTTCGTGTATCCGATTGAACATATCTCACATCCAATCGAATATACATTATCCAGCGTGACAAAGCATCGTGGTAAAGGATTTTAACCTCTCAAAATAGAGGACCTTTAATCGCACTTACTAAGCCCATGCGTAAACAACACAATACATATATAAAAAGTAAAGACAATGATATCGGACTTCGTGTATCCGATTGAACATACCTCACAAGGAAATAGTTGCTATAGGTCATACAACCCCGATCTACGTGTGGGTTCGCAAGGGTGTAGACAAAGGCTCTCACCGGTGAAGGATGGCCCACAACTAGGTCTCTCCACTCAAGGGTTCGAGTAACCAAGTGAGCGCACCCTTTTTTATACACTAAGGTACGTGCCAACGAGCTATGGTGTGTGACTGACTGTCAAATGGACTTCCCGTTGTAGATTCCCCAGAGGGAGGGTGGAGCGAGGCTCACTTAAATACCCAAGCCTCTTAGGCTCTTATCGCTTGGTGTCAGGAATAAACAACGAGTCCTCCAAATTAGTCCATCACAATAGGATACGAGTAGATGGCTATCTAGGTGCCTTCACAGCTTTTCCTTCTAGAAAGGTAGTGAGTGAAGGAAGACACCAAACCATTACCCAGTCTCAAAATGCCTTTGATTAAACCCATTTTAACCCACTGTAGACACGGTCAATTAAAGCACAAATCATAATATTACAAGACATTATTTCGGGGCCGATTATTTATCCCTAGTGGAGTCGCTAGACTGTGGGAACACAGAAACTGGGTGACACATGCCGTCCTGGGCTCGCGGCCCGGTTGGGAGTATGGAGTAGCCCACGTGGGACTAAACCGAAGAATAATGGAGTCACCACCCAGTGTGAACCGGGACAAAGATTTAAGGCCGCACTCACCCCTCGCAAGGGAAGACCTCAAACCGTTGGGTTCGGAATGGTCCCTTACTTATGCCACTTGTAATAAAATGATTTGTGCAATAATCTAACCAAGCCTAAGCAACATATTTCCAAGGATAATTATGCTTCTAAGTTCACATGCATGAAAGTAATCATCACAACGGCAAACATGCAATAGCACACGACAATCTCATGAACATGCTTCGATCATATAATGCGGAAAACAAAGAACAACCTAAACATAATGCAAATTCCAAATGTAAAACAAAACGATTAATCATGCTTAAAAATAATCAACCAAATAGGCTAAATCATGCCTAATAACCAAGCAACATACTAATGACCTAATCATGCTTGAATACCATCTTATGAACACATCAAACAAATAGACGTATGGATATAAATAATATGATTGATTACATGATATAAGAGAAATCACCTAAGAAACAATTATACATGACATTATTTGAAAATGACTCAATTCAGTGTATTCGCGTTCGTGTAGCGTTCGTAAACGCGTTCGAATGGTAAACAGAAGGTTCGCGTTCGTATAGCGTTTGATAATGCGTTCGAACGGGACCAGATAGAAAACATACGTTCGTGTGGCGTTCCGAAACGCGTTCGAACGGGGTTACTGCAGTGACCTCCAAAATGCAGTAAACAACATGACACATACATGAACGGATGAATAGATGACACCTAATAAATAATAACGGGCTAAAAGTGCGGCAAAGCATCGTGGTAAAGGATTTAACCTCTCAAAATAGAGGACCTTTAATCGCACTTACTAAGCCCATGCGCAATCAACACAATACATATATAAAAAGTAAAGACAATGATATCGAACTTCGTATACCCGATTGAACACATCTTACATTCAACCGAATATACATCAACCGGCGCGGCAAAGCATCGTGGTAAAGGGTTTTAACCCCTTAAAACATGGGACTTTTAATCCAACTTACTAAGCCATGCGCTCGATCACATCATCACATATAAAAATAACATGCGGAAATCAAGTAACGAATAATAAACAAATCAAAACAACATAAAACGAAATATGTGCCGTTTACTCAAGTGGTACGTGGAGTTGTATCCCGAGTACAGATCATACTACCGTCCATTAGGAATCGGCTATGAAATTTATGTCCGGGTTTCCATCCTATATACCACAAGAGGTGACACATTTTCCGTTTTACTCA
The DNA here is from genome assembly GCA_019454045.1 of Zanthoxylum bungeanum. Classification (NCBI taxonomy): domain Eukaryota; kingdom Viridiplantae; phylum Streptophyta; class Magnoliopsida; order Sapindales; family Rutaceae; genus Zanthoxylum; species Zanthoxylum bungeanum. The sequence continues at coordinate 302,918 of SKCR01001176.1, read as the reverse complement.
AGGGCCACAACATACATCATTCCACAATACATGCATTTACTATCTATTCAAGGGCCACAACATGCATTTTAATATAGTAATCATGCGAACAAAACTCAATAAATAATAAAGATAAAACTGAAAACAAGTGTGAAAAATACCCTCAGGTCTAACCTTTTTTTCCGACTTTCGGACTTGCGTTTCGCGGAGATCGGAAGGGTTAAAGCTCCTCACTTTTCTGTTTCACTGGCTTAGCGTCTTAGCTCACTGTTTTGCTGTTTTGCTTGCTGTTTGACCTCTATTTGGCTGCTGTTTTTCTCTCTGTGTTTTCTGGTCATTGTTTTACGGACAGTTTTGGGACAATTTTGGGGTGTTTTGGAGACTGTTTTTAGTGCAGTTAAGGGGTTGTTTGGGATTATTTCTAGTGATGTTCAGGGCTGCAGTGAGGGGGTTTTATTGGCGTGTTTCAGGGGCTGGTTTGCTATGGAAGTTTGGTGCGTGTATGGGGCTGTAGTATGTTATAGAATTAAGGCAATGAGTGGAGTGATGGCTGTTTGGAGGTGAAGTTCGGTGCAGTGGATGGGGCTATGTGTGGCAGTTTGGGGGTTTGGTTTCAGGTTGTATTTAATGGTGATGGAAGGGTGTTTTTTTTATCGTGTTTGGTGTGGCAATGCAGGGCTGTCAGGGGACGTGTTTAATGGCAGTTATGTGGGCTGTGTGTGGGAATGATGGGCGTGTTGTGGCTTTGAGGACGTGAAGGGTCGTGGAGGGTTTTGTCTATTAATGGCATCAAATAGGGGTAGTGTTATATGTGAGGCTAGAGGAATTTGTGGGCTGCTAAGGGCGTGTTGTGGCTTTGTGTGTGCAGGTGACGAGAGTTGAGGCGTGAGTGGAGTTTAGACTTGTGAGGGCTTACGTGAGGGAGGCGGCAATGTTTGTTGCTTTGGTGTTTTTGGTCACTGCCGAGAGATGAGAGAGCGGGAATGTCTTGGTCAAAGGTTTCTTTTATAGACAAAGGCTAGGCTTGACAAGGAAATGGATTTGGCTAATTAGAAAGGGATATGATTTAGTGTCAAACAAGGAAAGAATTTGATTGATTGGGGGAACAAATTTTGGTGAATTATGAAGGTTGAATATTTGATTAGTGTTAATTAGGCATTTAATTTGTTAGATTAGGAAGTCAATATTTTTAATTGGTTATGATTGATTTTAATTAGGCATAATATTTCTTTAATTTAGTATATAATATTTTAAGTTATGAAGTTACAATATTTTAATTTGGTATAATTATATTTTATGTCTTATTTAATTTGGTAAATCAATTAATTAATATTTTATTTAGTTAATATTTAATTTAATTAATATTTGATTTAATTTGTGTGTATTTTAGGGTGATGGGCGTGTGGGCCTCTCTTGGTGGGCTAGGTGTTGTGTTGGTTTGGTGAGTGGGCTTAGGTGGGTGGCAAGGGTTTTGGGCCAAGGTTAAAAGGTTTGCGGGTTTTTTGGGCCAAAGGTGCTCTAAACGGAGGTCCAACAAGTGAGCTTGACGCTAAACAAGTGAATAAGGATCTAACAAAATACTGATTCCCTTCCGACGACCGTTTCCCGCAATATCCTTAACTAAAAAGGTAGTGCCTCCAACTGAGACTCATCATCGGGTTTCGCATGCAAAAATGCAATGCCTACATTTATTTATCTACAAAATAACATAAAACACATCAAAATATTCACAAAACGTAAGAAACTACACAAAATAATAGGTCAAATGAGTGGGAAATAGTGATACATTTACCACTCATCACACCCCCAAACCTAACATTTTGCTAGTCCTCGAGCAAAACACAGAATAAAATAACATAAACATCTTTAAAATAAAATTTAACTAAGCCATTTTCGTAGGGATCACGGTTGTATTTAGCGTATGCAACAAGCCTTTAAACCCCTAGGTGTCCCTAGTGGACGAGTTGTAGTCTCGTGAGGGTTTACAGCAATGACACCCACAAACATTTTACAAAAGTAAAAAGGTAGTGAAACTAATGCACACAAAAACAAAAAGACAAAAGAAAATAGAATAAAGAAGTTAGTGACTAATCAGGTGAAACTTATACTCCAATTTACTAGTCATTTTGTTTCTTTCTAAATTACCGAATAAGTAAATTCTCCGATTATATTTACCATTCTCCATATACACAACCAACAAAATATTAATCAACTCATTTTTGCCCACAACAGTCTCAAGTGCAATTGATAAGAGAGTAATATTTTTGTCCTAAAGTTTTATCAGAATTCACACCTTTTTGTAGCAATAGAATAATTTTTCTGATTTTTTCTTTGATTTTTGATTTTTTTTTATTTATATATTGTTGGGTTTCTACGGTCTAACCGGGATCGATTTAAGCAATGAAACCATATGTGAATACAACAAAGAAGTTGCGGAATACTTACAATGATCGGTTGAGCGATGCGACGAACAACAAAAAGTATTTTCCCTTTCCATGAAGTTCACGGCAGTGGGCAGAATTTTTGTCCTCCAAATTCGGCCATGGATGAGTCTCCAAGCTCCAAGCTTGTGATGTGATTCCATGCTCACGGGTGCGGTTCCATATCACCTTCGCAAGACTCCGGAAGTGTGCTAGCACTTGGTAATTTTTGCCACAAAAATCTCCTAGCTTCTCATTGCCATTCTCGGCATTTTGGTAGAAAACAGAAGAGGAAAAAACAGCCCATTTGGGCGAGAGAGAAGAGGAGAAGAATGAGAGAGAGAGTCAAGTGTTATTCTAATTGGTAATTGATTTTCTAAAAATCAAATACATAATTTTGCTTTCAAAAAGTCAAATGGCAATAATGCCACAACCACTACCATCAATCAATCAAGTGACAAATTGTCACATCACTCAAAGTGACAAGTGATTTGACGCTTGATGTGACTTGTGGGCCGCACTTAAATTCACAATGCGAGTGCACCCAGAAATACTCCCGGGCTCGGGTTAGCTAATTCGAAATTAACGAATTTTCCGTTGCGACGAAATTAAATCTAATTTAATTAAATAACTTTGCCTAGCAAAATTACTATTCACGTCGCTAACGAATTAATTCTAAATTAACTCGTTCGCCCGAATTAAAATCTAATTTTAATTCCGCGTCGAAATCCAAATTCGTATAATATATCGAATATATTATTTTATCGATTAATTCCAAATTAATCGTTTTCTCTCTTTAAACGATATTTTATCCCAGATGAAATATCTTCGTAACTAATCCCAGATTAATTTTCTCTCTCATCTAATTAATCCCAGATTAATAAACAGCGAGTCATACGTCATCGGTGAATCTTCGGGAAGCGACCCATGAGATCCCCGAATATGTTGGCAGTAAATACGGTCGTCGAACTATCCGAATACGTATGTACCTAGTACTACGTTTTTACCGATTTACAAGACAATGTTGGCTTATAGAAAAGCGACATGCCTACCCAATTCTCCAGAAATATCCTTACAGGAATATGCGATCTATATCAGGCGTAGTATACGTAGTATTGCATATTTCGGTCCAGTATCGGATGTCAAGGCCTGGGGCTGGAAATGTGTCTGCCCCGTACGAAGCACATATCGGATCTCTGGTAACTAGTCTCTATAATCGGATAATCATGACCTAGTCATATTATCCCGATGAGTGCAGTACATAAGAGAACCATTTCCGTATCCTATGTGATAATCATCTCCACTATGACTGGAGTGATACTTCCATCTCGACATCACACCCAATACACTACGATTCTCAATATACCCAGAAGAGGCGTACACAAAACCTGTTAAAGCCCTGGACGACCAAAACCAAAGTATATTGATTGTCGCAAGTATTAGCGGTGCAAGTCTCAGGTTAAGACCAAATACACCTACCCTGATTTTGACTTCCATAGACACATAGTCATACTACCAATGGAATTCCAAGGGGTCTAACCAGAGCGAAGCTATTTTCCGTACCATCGGTAACACACAACCTCCTACTACACTTGCATAAGTATCATATACCCAAATATACGAGAACTATGTTGTTATGCGCTCATAACTCGCACAAATGTAATACTAGTCTATTCCGCATTATTGATGTCCAGTCTCGATAATACTACGACTAGGGATATTTAATGATTAAACCTACGTGGATTGATACTGTCTCATATCTTATCAATCCGGAACTAATCATATGGACATTCTATCATTTATACATCTTGGTAATCTAATCACAAATGATAGAAGAGCAATTTCCTTTGTCACATAGTTAATTTGTACAACAACACCATGATCTGTACAAATAGTGATGCTATGGGTCATAATTGTCCAACAATCTCCCACTTGGCATATAGCCAATCACTCAAGTGTCCTACACTCGAACAATGTACGGTTCGCTCAAACTTCTGCTGAGAAAAGGCTTTCGTCAGCGAATTTGCATAATTATCATCTGATGCGATTTATTCAATCATCACATCGCCACGATGTATGATCCAAACGAATCAGATGAATATTTGAAGTATATATATGGATCGTTGATGAGACCATTAATTCTTTAGCCTATGCTGTAGCCTAGCTCAGCTGCTAACAGAAATATATCTAATCTAATTAGATTATTATCAATCCAGAAGGCTTCTATTACTGCCTCAGCTGCAGAAATAATCCACTTTTGTTGTTTATTCGGTAACAGTATCTTGCTTGGAAGATTCCAGCTCACTGTTCCGTTATTCAAACTTTATAGTACAGTTATTGTGACTTATAGTCATTTTTATCGGTTAGAAAACTTACAACTGTGAACCCAGTCACTTCAAGTTCTCTTTCTCCATAGTATAAGACAATATCCTTAGATCTTCTAAGATACTAACAGATGTTCTTAACATCAATCCAGTGACTATCACTTGGATTGGACTGATTGTGACTCCATATGCTCAAAGCGTATGAGACACCAGGTCGCGTACATTTTTCAATGTACAAGTTCTCGGAGAGTATGAAGAACTTTAAATCTATCCCAGTAGATCTTTATTCCTAGAATAAAGGTTGTTTTCTCCTAAGAATTCTACGGAGAATTTTTCATGAAAGCCAAGCTTTCACCGATTGTTATTATGGGAATATCATTTCCAAGAAATGATGTATTATCATTATTTAGGACTTTCACTGTCAGTGCTCTCCCACTAACCTTCTTATATACACAAGAATCATTTTCGTTTTGAATTAAATCATATACCATTATGATTACATCAAGACGATAGTTCCAAGAATGTTATGCTTGCTTCAATCCATCCATGGATCGAATTAACTTGTAAACCTTGTTTGCTCGTTTTGGTACGACAAAACCGTCAGGATGTTATAAACATCCTCCAAAAGGTTTCCGTTAAGGAAAGCTGTTTTGGCATTCAGCTGCCATATTTCATGAATGAAACATACATCATTTAGCAAGCATTATCCAAATGGATTTACCGTGGCAACAGGTAAAAGGTTTCTTCATAATCGACACAATGTTGATAACGATACCTTTTCGTTATAAGCCTAGCTTAGTACGTTGGTATGTTGCCTACCATGTATGTCTTCCTTGAAGACTAAATATTACCAGTAGGCACAATACCTTGCGGTACGTCAACTAGTGTCTAACATAATTGGTACACATGGAATCCATTTCGGATATCATGACACTTTTCCATAATAGGGAGTCGATACCTTGTGTCACTTTCTCATACGTAGTCAGTTCGTATCCCTCAATAAGATTGACATCTTTATAAGGTGAGATCAGAAACCATACCTCCCAGGTTGTTTTCTGACTCTCTTCGACTTACGTGGTTATTGTGTATTCGAAGATTATTGGTATAGTTACATTCTAGATGAACTATATATGTTCCATTTAAGGAATCGGTGCCTAGAATAGTATTACTCCGATTTTCATCGAGTTTTACTTTCCTGCCACTTACCACTGCATATAGGTATTCCTCTTAGGAAAACCGCATGGCGAGCAACAATTACATTGTTCTCTAGTGAGTTGTATAAGTACTATACTTTGGTATCCCTAGGATAACCTACAATTTAGGCACTTATCCAATTTGGGTTCTAGTTTGGTATCATCCAAACATATGCCTAGCATACCCAAATCTTCATGAATGAGAAAACCCAGTTTATTTCCTGTTCATATCTAATATGAAGTCTGTCAAACAGATTTTTATGGAACCTTATTCAAAATAAGTTCTGCATTGTTTAATGCGTATCCGTTGAAGGAAATGGTAGCTCAGAGCGACTCATGATTAACTTTATCATGTCCAACATAATTCGGTCTCTCCGTTTGGACACACCGTCAAACTGACGTGTTCCGGGAGGAGTCCTCATTGAAAGAATACTATACTCTTTCAAGTATATAAGAAACTTATTGCTTAAGTATTTTCATCATAGTCTAACTGTGATGGTTTAATACTTTAGCCGATCTGTTTGTTTACTTCGTGTCAAAACTCTAAAAGTTTCCGATTTGTGTTTCTAAGGAAACACATAACCATAATGCGATGCCACATCCGTAAAGGTCATGAAACATTCATATCCACTTCTAGCCTAGCTAGATATGGGCCCACTTACTTCACTATGAATAAGGGATAACAGATCGGTGGCACTTGTACTTTTACCAAGTAAAAAGTATTTTAGGCACTTTGACCAATAAACTAGATTCGTAGACTTTATTTGAATAGAATCAAATCTGTCCTAGTGTCCACTCTTCGAAAGTGTGGATATACGATTCTTGTTTAATTGTGTCCCAGACAATAATGCCACTTATAAGTCTCATCTGATTTATTCGGTTTGTGCTATTTGTTTGTCATGTCATATGTTTGAGATTTATTTATATTCAAAATATAAATACTGTTATTCACATCTAATGTGTTTATCTCAATATCATCTTTATATAATAAAACACTTTAGTGTTCTAGAATATAAAGGTATACCCGCTACGGGTTAAACTCTGATATAGAGATAATGTATCTAGTCAAACTAGTTATATTTTAACAGTTTCCTAATTTAAGTACACACCCGAAGGGTAGTTCCTAAACTTAGGTATCTACGGTTAAAACAGCGACTTTCGTCTCGTTTCCAAATCGCAGATTAATCTCAACTGAAGTCAGTATCCTACTCATAGCAGATTCTGCACACCAGTACATATTTATGTACCACATCCAGTATCTAAAATCCAATTTTAATACTAGTTGCGAACATGTTTATGACAAACATGGTTGAAGCCGGAGCCTTGCCCCTCTTCAATTCCTTCATGTCTGCCTTGTCCATACAGCAGTCACGCTTCCGTGTCTGCGTTTGCCACAATTTAGGCAGACATTTTGGGATATGTCCTTTATCTTCCCAGAAGATTATAATGACTTTGCCTTTGCCCCTTTTCCACAATCCAGAAGCCTTTGGCCAAGCCTTGGCCTTCTGGAATGTCGAAGTAAGGTGCGCCTTGCGCTTCTTGCCTTATTGCAAACTTTTGGCTTTGTCCCCTTGAGAATAGCCATTAACTCTCCAAGAGTTAACTATTGCAATTTGTACTTCTAAGATCTAAGGATAGATCTATGAAGATCCTTCAATTTCAATGTCATACTATAAGGATCTAATCCTTAGTTCTGATTAAGAAATTAAGGAGTCTACTTGGCAAGCTTAATGGATTAAGCACTAAAGTTATCATCACATGAATATCCCAAATATCATGTTCTACTATTTGCTCAACTCCAGGCTTAGGCCTAAGATGTTATTTTATCAAATAAAGTAACTTCTTAGTTTTCAGGACTATCCTGATTTGTTATTCCCAATATGAAAATTAAAGTCGTTTAAATACATTTTCACCTAGGATTATGTTTTAAACACTAATCTTTCAATTTATCTTGATTGCTATAGTCCAACTATCCAATCAACGATATTAGGTACTATTTATTATAATGATTACTATAGTCCAACTATATAATCAACTATAATTTAAATGGATTAATTCAATTATATTGATTACTATAATCCAATTATAAAATCTACTATTAATTGAAATAGTTTGAATACAGTCCAACTGTTTATTCAAACAACATTAATTATTAGTCCAACTAATAAATTAATTTATATTGACGAAAAATTTGTAATGAGCGCGTATGGCAAGTAACTAAACGAATATTGTAAATTTAATACTTGCCTCCCACTATTTTTCAGCGAGCCTCTAACCCTCTGTGGAGTATTCGGGAAACCTTGTTTCCTAGTGGGCTAGGATCCCGTTAAATAACACACAATCTTGACTTGGCCAACAAATTGTATGATAATTAACTAGGTATATCTCTAAGATCAATTGGATCCCATCAAATTCCTAGATCCAGTGGGTGGACATTCAAGTCCGAAACATATATCTTATATATGCCAATATATCCAATATATTGCCTAACCTTTTTCCTCTGAATCAACTAAGCCTTGGCTTTGGCACAACAAACTTAGTGATCCCAGTTAAGCGGAACTCATTGACCTTGGAAAACTTCGTAATCAATGTCGATGGACAAGAAGTGATCTTGACTTTGGCCAACAAATCACAACTTGGACAAGACACCAATATGGAATAAAGCCTTCATGATTCAAACACATCCTCGACGGACAAAGGTCTTGAATTTGGCCAACAAACCAATGCCAGTCTTGGATCTTGAGTAAGAATCACTCAATGGAAGGAAAAACGCTTAATTTTGTTTTTGGTTTTTCGCGTGTAATTGGCAACCAATAATTATCTTTGTTAAGGTCTCATCATCATACACCCTTAAACATGCATTCTAAACACATAATAAGGCGCATATAAATAAATATAATAATGATATGCAGATGGATATTTAACATTGTTCCTAGAACAAACCTCTCCCTTTCCTCTCTCCCGCTAGCACAAGTATTACTTCTAGCCAATTACATAACACTTATAAAGAAACCTCATTTACATTGAGGGGAATAGGTGAGAAGAGAAATACAAAGAGTAATGAGGTAATAGGCTGGACACGCAGGTCCAATTAATAAATTCTAAATTTATTACAACAATTTCCAAAATTGCCCCACCCATCTAATATCCATCCGATATACATTATTCATACATCGCAACCATGTATTCACAAAAGCATGTTATCAATAAATCTAATCCAATTAATTAATCTGAATATTAATGACCATCCAATGTTCAAACAACGATTTGATTTTGCGTGAGTCAAACTTGTTTTACGAATAAGTACTCAAAGTACGAATTCTTGAAATAAATTAAACTACAACATTAAATCAAATTTAATAAGTATTTAAAAATAATTCAGTATTTAGTTCCAAATTAAATATTACACTTTATTAACGAACCTTTGCGACTTAGATTCCAAATCTAATCGTTACAGGTCTCAAAGCTCGATTAACATCCAATGTCAATTTAATTTAAAGTCCAATGGGCTTTTAATTAATTTCTAAGGCATGGACTTTTGGTCAATATGGGTCAAACCCAAATATCAAAGCTCATTTAAGGAATCACCCTTATTTTCCAAGAAACCAATTTAGGCCCATTAGGCCCAATTAAATATTAAAGGTCCATTAAGTCATAATTGGACTTTATTTGACGACGACCGTATTTGACGAAATTAAAACTAATTTAATTAAATAACTTTGCCTAGCAAAATTAATTTTCACGTCGCTAACGAATTAATTCTAAATTAACTCGTTCGCCTGAATTAAAATCTAATTTTAATTCCGCGTCGAAATCCAATTTCGTATAATATATCAACTATATTATTTTATCGATTAATTCCAAATTAATCGTTTTCTCTCTTTAAACGATATTTTATCCTAGATAAAATATCTCCGTAATTAATCCCAGATTAATTTTCTCTCTCATCTAATTAATCCCAGATTAATAAAGTGCAAGTCATACGTCATCGGTGAATCTTCGGGAAGCGACCCATGAGATCCCTGGATATGTTGGCAGTAAATACGGTCGTCGGACTATCCGAACACGTATATACCTAGTACTATGTTTTTACCAATTTACAAAACAAGGTTGGCTTCTAGCAAAGCGCCATGCCTACCCAATTCTCCATAAATATCCTTACAGGAATTAGCAATCTATATCAGGCGTAATATACGTAGTATTGCGTATTTCGATCCAATATCGGATGTCACGTGCAAGGCCTGGGGCTGGAAATGTGTATGCCCCGTACGAAGCACATATCGGATCTCTGGTAACTAGTCTCTATAATCAGATAATCATGACCTAGTCATATTATCCCGATGACTGCAGTACATAAGATAACCAGTTTCGTATCCTATGTGATCATCATCTCCACTATGACTGGAGTGATACTTCCATCTCGACATCACACCCAATACATTACGATTCTCAATATACCCAGAAGAGGCGTACACAGAAACTGTTAAAGCCCTGGACGACCAAAACCAAAGTATATTAATTGTCGCAAGTATTAGCGGTGCAAGTCTCAAGTTAAGACCAAATACACATACCCTGATTCGGACTTCCATAGACATATAGTCATACTACCAATGGAATTCCAAGGGGTCTATCCAGAGCGAAGCTATTTTCTGTACCATCGGTAAAACACAACCACCTACTACACTTGCATGAGTATCCTATACCCAAATATACGAGAACTATGACGTTATGTTCTCATAACACGCACAAGTGTAATACTAGTTTATTCCGCATTATCGTTGTCCAGTCTCGATAATACTACGACTAGGGATATTTAATGATTAAACCTACGTGGATTGATACTGTCTCATATCTTATCAATCCGGAACTAATCATATGGTGCTTCTATCATTTATACATCTTGGTGATCTAATCACAAATGATAGAAGAGCAATTTCCTTTGTCACATAGTTAATTTGTACAACAACACCATGATCTGTACAAATAGTGATGCTATGGGTCATAACTGTCCAACATATACAATATCTTCCATCTATGTAGCAATTTTTGGGCCAGTGACTCCCAAACCAGTTGGCTTTAGGGCACCAGGTGTTAAGACACCCATACAGACTTAATTACTCAGACTTCAGATATATATATTTTTACAGCATCTTTGATACATGTAGCGAGCTTTGGGCCAGTGACTCCCAAACCAGTTGGCTTTAGGGCACTAGGTGTTAAAACACCCTTACAGACTTAATAACTCGGATCTCTGATGTTTTTTTTTACTCCATCGCTTTTTGAGATGCTTCCTCTAATTAAACTAGAGCACTGAATATTACAAACTTTTCAATTACAGCTTATGTCCGTATGTTACCATGCATGTTGATAATATCTACCAACTGAGCATATGAAGATCCATTTTAGTCAATTTTATGGAAAATTTACAAATTAAATAATTCAAAATGAAATAAACAAAAATTAACTTATTTTAAAAATGGGTTGTAATACGTATCAGGAGTGGGAACTCCTTACACAGCTATCTCTTACCAATTTAACCTTTTTAGTCAAAATAAAAACACAAAAATGTAAAAATATTTTTGTAATTTTTGAAAAAAATTCAATTTTTTGTATATTTCGAAAAATTTTGGACTAAAAATAAAAACAACACACAAACTAAAAACAAGATACTAATCAACTAATTCCCTCCCCCAAACCTAAATTAGACATTGTCCCCAATGTCTTAAACAGTAGAAGAATAGTTATGAAGATAGTACCTTGTTAGCTGAAATTCTATAGGAAATTAAAGGTTAAGATCCAGATTAATCTGACGCCTCTTACCACGATCGTTCTCGGACCAATTTATCTTTGAAATGATAGGGTCAATTTTTGGTTCATAGGCTAAGAGTTGGTCAATTAGATCCGGAGCAGTTCTGGCAGTAAAGAGGAGTTCTTTCATAGGTTTTGTCACGAACCCATTTCTCTGGGCATCATCAAGAAATACACAAAGAAAATCATAAAATCCTTCAATGTTGTACAGTCCAAGCGGTTTCTGGTGTATGTTCAAGTTTGCCCAAGATAACACTGTAAACATTTCCTCCATTGTACCCTAGCCACCTGGCAAAGCAATAAAAGCATCATCACGGTTAATCATTTCTACTAGTCGTTCGGACATACCTGGCACGATTAGCTCTTCTCCGTTTGATGGTCCAATAAGATTTGCCTCCGCCAAAGGTTTTGGAATGATTCCTAAGACTTGACAGCCTCCTTGTTGTACAGCCTTTGAAATGATCCCCATAAGTCCAAGATTGCCACCGCCATATACTAAGTGCATATTCCTTGCAGCTAAGACTCGCCCAATTCTTGTACTGCTGTTACGTATTGTGGTTTAACACCAACACTAGTACCGCAAAACACACAGATGTTTTCAACTCATCTTCTTGAAGTGGCTTCCATGTTTTACTATGGATGTCTTCAAAAGTGGAATGATGAATTGAATTTATAACACCTGAAAAGGGTGAGTAAAAATAATAGCACTAGTACCTCCCAAATGACAATTATTAGTTAAACAGTAAAATAAATCATGATAGTAAAAAAGGTATGGATCCTGTCGGAGAAAATAAAGGAAAACAACAAAACAAATCACAATTATTAGGAAAAGACAAGGAGATATAATATGTACAAGAAACGTAGCGGCTTGATTGACGTCTATGCGTCAGGGACAAGCTTCCCATCCAATTTTCTTATAAATTGGCAAACAGTGTCTTTTTGAGTCAGATTCCCAAGACTTAACTGTTGTCTCTCCTTTTGGAATTGTGTATATAACACGTGAATTTCATGATACACATATCCACTAGGATGCATCTCAAGAGTTTTAGATATGTCATCCAAAGACTCCTTACTCAAGCCATCCCTAATGAAATTAATCTTATATTCACGGTTATCAGACACCATTCCTAAAGAACGAAAAAGAGTATCCCAAAACATACGAGCACATTTATAGTAAACACACATTCTTTTAGCTCTTCTCTTTTTAGTATATGTGCTTCTTCCTAAACCAGGCAGATGTGTAATAAAAGGATTAGAGGACTCATCTGCCAATCGGACCTGTACTTCAATAATCCAATGAATATCAGTAGGAATACCTTTGATCATTAGTAGTCTCATTCGTTCCAAGTGAGCTTTGTAGATTTTCATCAATGATTTTTTAGGGAGAGAAGGAAATTGCTTGTGAAGATTTGCGAGAACTTCTTCCATCGTGAAATGACTTTACCTGCAAAGATTAAACACATAAAAATAAAACACACCAGATCACAATATATACACAAATTGCATGGGTTGCCTCCCTACGAGCACTAAGTTTAACATCGTCAGCTAGACATGACTTCTCAACGTTAGGCTGGATCTGAAAGAGTGACACTTTCTTTTTGTCGCTCAAATGATTCTCCCCAGTAGTGCTTGACACGCTTGTTTTTAACGTTGAATGTTTTGTTGGAATTAGGTTCATGTAACTCAACATATCTATTAGGTAAAACCTTGGTGATTAGGAATGGACCTGACCACCGTGATTTTGGCTTCCATGAGAAGAGTTTCACCCTTGATTTGTTTAACAATACATTCTGTCCTGGTTTCAGTTGTATGCGCACTAACTTCTCATCATGTCTCTTCTTGGCCTTTTCTTTGTACAATTTGGCATTCTCAAAAGGCTGTATGTGAAATTCCTCCAATTCGTTGAGTTGGTGGAACTGTTTCTCTTCTATTGCTTGTAGTGCATGAATTGGCTTCTTCAGTGCGCAGTACGATTTATCTTCAGGCTCCACAGGCACTTGACATGCTTTAAGTTTGTCAGTAGAACTTTGCATTGCATCGCAAGTCTGGATGGTACTATTTATCACATCAAGTCTGAAACATTCCTCTTTCTCGTCATTCGGGAAATTCATGGCTTTGAAAATGTTGAATGTTACTTCTTGGTCTTGTACCCTCATCGTTAGTTCTCCTTTTTGTACATCAATAATGGTTCGACCTGTAGCCAAGAATGGTCTTCCGAGGATAATCGGCACGTCTTCGTCTTCTTCCATATAAAGAAAAATAAAATCTGCTGGGAAAATGAATTTGTCAATTTTGACCAGCACATCTTCAACTACACCTCTCGGAAATACGAGCATTTTATCAGTTGTAGAGAGACTGAGGTGGGCATTGTTTCTCCAATCTGCAATTTCCTGAAAATATAAAAATTGCATCAAGTTAACACTTTCACGTAAATCACACAAAGCCCTACAGAAGTTATGTTCTCCTATGATGCAAGGAATGGTAAAACTGTCAGGATCTTTCAATTTTGGGGGAAGCTTCCTCTGAATGATAGCGTTGTATTCTTCTGATAATGCTAGTCTCTTAATCTCTCAATTTCCATTTTCGTGAAAGAATGTCTTTCATGAATTTTACATAGCTGGGTATTTCTTCCAATGCTTCTGCAAATGGGATGTTGATGTGCAGTTTTTTGAACACCTCCAGGAATCGAGCAAACTGCTTGTCCAGTTTGTTTTTCTGAAGACGCTGAGGAAAATGTGGAGGTGGAATGATATGATCTTTTTCTTTTTCATTTGCTTCTTTTTCCTCCATCTGTGGAACTGCATCTTTTGGAACTTCTTCAGCAATTGCCTTGATTCCAACATCTTTGTTGATTTCAGTACCACTTTTCAAGGTGATGGCTTGACATTGCTCATTCCCTCGGTTCCTTGGATTTGGTTCTATATTCCTAGGAAGATTACCTGGCGGTCTGTAACTCTGAGCATTGGCCAGTTGTCCAATCTGATTCTCCAGTGCTTTGATAGAAGCTGATTGGCTCTGAAAGATAGCATCATATTTTTTAACTGAGCCAGCACTTCTGCTATTCCTGGTTCACTTGTCTGCTCGTGGCCTTTATTCTGTTGTTGTTGGAATCCGGGTGGTGGATAGTTCTTTGGCCCTGAATTGTTGCTCCATGAGAAATTGGGATGATTCCTCCACCCTGGATTGTAGGTGTTGGAAAATTGATTGTTCCCCTGTCTGTTGAAATTATTGACATAGTTCACCGTCTCGTCAAGTTGATTTTGTTCTGGAACTCCTCCATATGGTGAACTTGTGGATCCAATGTTATTTTGTGTGATGAGAGTCTCCATGAATTTGCATATCTAATCCAGCTTGGCACTGACTGCTGTATTGGCTCGAACTTCATAAATTCCTGCAATTCTTTGAATCATGTTCCTTTCTGTTGGCCACAAGGAATTATTGTTGGTCATTTATTCAATTAGGTCTCAGGCTTGATCTTCTCCTTTTGCCATCAAGCTCCTCCAGCAGCACCATCAATTGTGGTTCTCATCAGTACAGAAAGTCCATTATAGAAAGTTTGGACTTGAAGCCATTTTGGAATTTCATGGTGAGGACATTTCCGGAGAAAATCTTTGTACCTTTCTCAAGCTTCATAGAGAGTTTCTGAGTCAATTTGTACAAAAGATGTGATGTCATTCCTCAATTTTACTGTTCTGGCTGGTGGAAAATATTTTGCAATGAATTTGGTGGCTAGATTGTTCTAAGTTATGATGGAACCTACTGGTAATGAGTGTAGCCAAGCTTTTGCTCTGTCTTTCAAGGAATATGGAAAAACTTGAAGTCTCATTGCTTTTTCTGATGCTCAGTTGTAATTGAAAGTGTCACAAACTTCCAGGAAGTTGCTGATGTAGGCATTAGGATCTTCAGTTGCATTTCCCACAAACTACACTGACTGCTGAATCATCTGAATGCAAGTTTTGCTGGTAAATGAGGAAGTACAATACAAGAAATGAGTCTGTCAACCACCGGAATGGTTCTGTCTCGAATAGGAATTGGTGGTGCAACCTCCAAAGGTTCAGGTTCCATGTTAACGATTGCTTCTTGCCCTTCTCGCCTTTCCCTTCTCAACTGTCTGATGGTTCTTTCAATCTCTGGGTCTAGCGGTCGAATTTCAAAGCTTCTGGTTCGTCTCATGTAATGTCTGAGAACCTGAAACACAAGAAAACAAAAATAATAAATGAAAAGAGAATTAGATACAAGTAAAGGTATCTAACCTCAAAACTAATAGTGAAAGATAAATAAGTCCCCGGTAACGGTGCCAAAAACTTGACCGGTGCGAAATCACACGCATATAACGCAAGCGCACGTATCATTCAAGTAGTATAAAAAGTATCGATCCCACGAGGACTTAAAACCTAAGCTATTAATTTTTATGAGGCCAAATGATTACTAGTATCTAACATATTGATTGATTGATTGGGTGATGACTTTAAATTTAAAAACAAGTAAATAAAATTACGCAAAAGTAGGTTGAGGAAAATACAAATTTATAAAACTATCCAGGGTTGTGATTTCTTCCAATATCATTTTAAAGATGAAGTGGTTATTTAATGTTTGTGTAATATCTCGGTTTACTAACCTGGAATACAAATTATGCAAAAGCCTTTGTCGATGGTCAGATGCAAATACCCAGTTTAACCTAATTGAACCATATGTCTATGTCAACCAAATTACCTGGATTCATTAAGTTTAAGTTCCAATTATGGCTACCCTGCCGGATAGGTATATGTCTATCCTGTAAGGAAATCTATTAAAGGGTTATCTATCCTCAAGGAAGATCGTGGGCTATTAAGTCTAAGGCTGAAACCTAAAATTACTTTGTCAAGTTTATTTTAGATTTACCAGATCAATCTTAATAGTGGCCAGTTAACAAAACGCATTAAGCTTAAGACTTAATAAGGAAACTTCTAAATTACCCAAACTATAAAATAACCTCTTATAAACCGGTGATATTAAAATCCATCACAACCCCATTTAACTAACTTAGTTCCGACACATAACTAGGGCTAGTAAAAATAAAAGACAAAAAGTAAAATGCTGAAAAGTAAATGTGGTAAAGTAAATACTTAAAAGTAAAATTAAAAATAAAATGATAGGGGTTAAAGGATCTACTTTTACCACTACTAATTTAGATATTTCCCTTAATATAATATATTAACTTGTGATAACATTACCAACTAGCCATATAGGCGGTAACCTGATTAAGTCAAATTAAGTCCGACCTGCCATAAAGGCGGTATCAATATTTGTCCATAAACCAGCCATATAGGCGGTAAATTACCAACCGACCAATCAGGCAGTATCCATGCTTAGTCAGATTAAAATCAGTTTATAATTGATTACCAACCGACCAATATAGCGGTATCCTTGTTAAGTCAAATTTTAAGTAGTGAATATATTATAATTAAGGGAGATTAATCTAAATAGCAGTAATAAAAGTTTTACCTTTCACCTTAGCAGGGGGAAATTACCTCCTCATAGCTGAATAGTAAAAACTGAAAAAGTAAATAAAGTAAATTATTATTACAGTGAGTAACTAAAAATTAATTACAAAACTGAAATTTAAGGAAAACTAGATACAAACTCCTTATTTACATCAGAGAATTCAGAGAGGAATGTACATCTGAAACTGAAATCTCGAGCTGAATTTATTGGCGTCAAAAGGCTGCTCGCGTCGCGATGCGGACTTCGCATCGCGACGCGCCACGTGTCAGTCGCTGATTCATCCACTCATATTCTTATCCGATGACATGGTAATATGGATGATTAACTCAATAATTAAGCTGACGTGGCAGTGACATGGCGATGATGTGGCAACACGTGGCGATAGTGATTGTCGGCACAGTAGGATTACGACATGTGGCGTATTGTGAATTATTGATGATGACGTGGTGGTGATGTGGTAAAGTTGACTCGGTCTTCTGCTGACGTGGTGATGATGTGGCTGCACGTGGGGTGACACATGGCGATGGTGATTGTCGGCACCATAGGATGATGACATGTGGCACGGCGCACGTTAGCAGATCGGTTGTGATATTGACATGTGTCACTGCGCATGTTAGCAAAGTCAAACTTCTCAGATTCTGACACGTGTCCCTGGCACATGTTAGCATTGAGCGGCGTATGTTAGGCGTCGCGACGTGCCAAAAGACCATTTTGCCCTTTTGTGTCCTTTTTCACTGTTTTGGCCCCAAATCACCTCCAGAATGTCCTGAAACTTTATTTATCTACAAAATAACACAAAACACATCAAAATATTCACAAAACTCAAGAAATTTTACAAAATATTAGGTCAAATGAGTGGAAAATAGTGATACATTTACCACTCATCAACTTCCCTCTGAATGATACTTTGGGACGAAGTGTCATTCCTGGTTCGCTTCCGGCGTCATATTGCCAGTTTTTGATATACTTTAGCATGAATGAGATTCACCGTTCTTACCATGAGTTACATAGGATACTTCTAACAGTGGAGGAGGATTTAAGGAAGGGAGTGTCGACTCGCTTTCCAAACCCCACGTCACTTTTCACTTCTTCCCACTCCAAGTCGAAGGGGAAGAAGACAACAGGAATGAAAAAGAAGGTATTCAATGTTCCTCCGCATGGTAAGATAGTGAAGCCAAAGAGAGCTTCTGAAGACAAATGACACCATTACAGCAAGATCGGGCACTAGAAGAGGAATTGTCCAGAATACCTGTCCTAGATCAGGAAGGAAAGAGCATCGACATCAGGTACTTTTATTTTTTCGATTATTGATATCTCATTAGCTTGTGAAGCTGTTACATCTAGTTGGATTTTAGATTCTGCTTGTCCTGTTCATATTTTTAATTCGTTGCAGGTGCTGAAGGAAAGTAGATGGCTGAAATCTGGAGAGATGCTGTTACGTTTCGGGAGTGGTGACTCTCTGGACGCGGTTGCAGTGGGATTATGTGAGATACCCTTACACAGTGGGAGACTTTTGTTAAATGACTGCTATGTTGTACCAGGATGCGTAGCTAATATTATATCACTTTTTATATTAGATACAGAGAGATATAATGTAAAAATTAAGAATTGTTCCTTGTATTTATATGACATAAATAATATTTAGATACTTGAGTGTCCAAATGAGCATGGTCATTATATTTTGCATACTTCTCGAGATATCTTGAATACTATGATTATTAAACGTAAACTATCTGAAATAAATAATATTAAACTTTGGCATATGAGGTTAGGTCATATAGGCGTGAGGCGGCTAACCCATTTGGTTAGGAATGGTTTGATTCAATATCTCACCACTGAATCCTATCCAACTTGTGAATCTTACATTCAGGATAAAATGACCAAAGCCTCATTTTCACGTGAGACATCGAGCCACTGACTTATTGGAACTTATACATTCTGATGTATGTGATCCCATGAGTCAGACTGCTCACAGTAACAATGTTTTCAATCGGATCGAGGCAGTGAATATATGAGGGGTGAGTTCACTGATTATTTAAAGGAGAATAGGATTCTCGTTCAATATACTCATCCGAGTACTCCACAGCAAAATGGAGTGTCAGAGAGGAGAAATCAAACATTATTGGATATGGTCCGATCTATGTTGGCCCTATTACTTATGGGGTTATGCTCGTTTAACTGTCGCTCATCTTTTGAATAAGATTCCTTCCAAAGTTTTTCCTACGACTTTGTATGAGATATGGACCGGTAGGAAACAGAATCTTAATTATGTTAGGGTTTGGGGCTGTCCTGCATACGTCAAAGTGGCTTAGCAGAATAAGCTTTTGCCTCGAGGAAAAAAGTTTAGGATTGTTGGATATCCTTCAAATACGAAAGGATATTTGTTCTGTGATACCGAGCATCGAAATGTGTTCATAGCTCGCTTCCCAAAATTTCTAGAGATAGAATTTTTGTCTGAATGAGGTAATCATAGACAGTTTGAACTTGATGAAGTACAACCTGTGACCAACGAACCACCGGAGGAACTTGAAGTTCAACTAGATGAAAAACCTTCATTACCCACACTCTGTAGGTCTGAAAAGGTATCTACGCCTCCTGAATGCTTGTATCTGACACAAGAAAGCAGTCTTGATGTTCTTTTAGTTAAAGAGATTGATCTCTATACCTATAGAGAAGCGATGTTGGACATCGACTCCGTGAAGTGGCAAGAGGTCATGAAATCAGAGTTATAGTCTATGCATCAGAATCAAGTTTGGGACTTGGTTCAGCTTCCTGAAGGAATTATTCCTATCGGTTGAAAATGGGTTTACAAAAGGAAGTACGGGCCTGACGGAAAGGTTGAAACATTTAAGGCCCGACTGGTAGCTAAAGGTTACAAGCAACAACCTGATGTCGACTACGATGAAACTTTTCGCCAGTTGCGATGCTAAAGTCTATTAGGATTTTGTTCTCTATTGTTGCTTACCATGATTACGAGTTTTGGTATATGGATGTCAAAACGGCTTTTCTAAATGGATTTCTTAATGAAGAAATCTATATGGAACAACTGGAAGGTTTTCTATCCAGTAAAAACTCGGGCATGGTATGTAAGCTTAAAAAGTCCATATGTGGACTTAAACAAGCTTCGCGAAGTTGGAATCTTCGATTCGATGAGATAATCAAATTATCTGGTTTACTCAAGAATTTGGAAGAATTATGTGTGTATAAGAAGGCCAGTGGGAGTATGGTGGTATTTTTAGTTCTCTATGTTGATGACATCCTGATCATTAGGAATGATATCAGGATGATGCAGGGCGCTAAAGCTTACCTCTGTAAGATTTTCTCTATGAATGACCTGGGAGAAGCTTTTTATGTCTTAGGCATAAAACTCTATAGAGATAGAGAAAGGAAGCTTACTGGGTTATCTCAATCAACCTACATATATAAGATATTAGAATGGTACAATTTTGGCAACTGTAAGACAACAAATATACCGTTCAGATATGGCATTCATCTTTCGAAGAAGATATAGGGGTTTTATGGGGAATATCTCGTAACGCAGCGGAACGCGGAAAATCGAAATTTTCCGATTTCAATAATTTTTCTTGGATCAATTAAATAAACTTACTTTTTAATTACCCAATACTTAAAAAATGAAATTTTAACCAAGAAATCATATTTCTTGAAAATTACAGTTTGACCCCTAAACTTTATATTTTGTTCATTTTAGTCCTCAAATTATCAAATATAATTTTGGATGATTCTAAATCAATTCCAAAATGATTTCCAACATGTCCAACACATCAAAAATAAATTTCAACAATATCCCCAAATTTTTTTAAAATGCCGAACAGCCCCTTATTTTCAATTTTTACAATTTGGTCCATTTTTGGTCAAAACATGTCAAGATCAAATCCAATCAACCCAAAAATTAATATGCATCATATACACACCATAATACATCACATATATGAAAAGCCTCAAATTTGGAAAGGGTTAAGTGTTGGGAGAGTTGTGGAACCCCTAGGGTCGGATCGGTGCCCCTCGCAGCGGAAATGGGTCTAACCCATGGATATCAATTATGGGTGTAATTTTAAATCATTTAATGAAATAATATATTCCATCACTAGTGTATAGGAAAAAAACCGGGACTGAATCGTAGTCCGGAAGCTTCAGAACTATCTAAAATAAAATTCCCTCGCGCGCAGCGAGTACACGCGCACCGCGCGCTCACTGTAGCGCTGATCACCTATTTTTTTTATTTCACACATTCAGCTCACTTTCCAATGAGCTGAATGGATTAGGGTGATTTACCCTAATCTATTCTGGTTCTCCCTAAACACTTCAAAAATACTCAAAATTAATTTTTAATTTCAAAACCAACATTAACACATGTTATAGAATAAAAATCAAGATTTTCAAAATATCAAATATTTTTATAAAAACATAAATTTATTCTAAATACGCACTTGCGTAAATTTTGAATCCAATACACATACCAAATTAGAATCCCAATAAGAAATGTCTCGCGGACAATTCTAGGTCACCCAAAGGTGGTCAAGTGATTCTAGAATGGTAGCCATAGCTCTAAGCTTTAATCTAGAGTTCCAAACTATAATTAATTGTTCCATGTCCAACATGAACATCTTTGACCTAATTACAAGCATGTTGTGTTTATACTTCTAAAGTATTCTAACACAATTGATTAGCCTTATTCAACATTAAGCTATGTAATCATGCATCTAATACACAAATAAACATAGCTTAGGAGAATATGAAACTTACCTAGTAAGTTGATACAAAGATCCATCTATCTACTCTCATTGTTGAAATTATTGGAGAACCTCAAGGTGTGCAAGCTTGACTCCAAGATCCAATCTTGTTTCCAATGCTAGCAAGATTCACTTCAAAATCCAATATTGATTTCTCTCCTAGATGAAATGTTGTAGAGACCTCACAAGCTTCTCTAAACATTTCTCTAACTTAGGCTAATCTCTCTAAGAATTTGCTTGTATTGAACTTGTAATTAAAACTTCCTAAAGCTTGCTATTTATAGCAAAACTTAGGCAATTTATAATTAATAAAAGTTTTAATCAACTTTTAAGTGGGCTTAATCTAATTTATCCAAATATGTATAATTAGGTGTGACTAATCTCCATTGTCTCCCACTTTAATTTAATCCAATTAAATCAAGCCAAGGATTAGGAAATGGATTAGTTAAATATTTGCCACCTTGATTTAATCCAATTAAATCAAGCCAAAACCACATATTATTACATACTTACAATTACCATAATATCCTCAAATGGTAGAGATAATTATGATTTTACAATTAAGCCCTTGTGTAATTATTGAATTAATCCAATTAATCCAATTAGGTCAAAGTAAATAATCAATGTTATCCAATAACACTTGATTATCTAAGTTGATAATTATACTATCGAATATTATGTCGACATGTCCACGATTATCCATAACTGATGCGATCCACCTAGGTGATCGACTTTGGCCAAAGATTTAAGAATCGTGACTTTACTAACATGGATTCCTAAACCCTTTATGGTACACATACAAGCCGACGGATCCTATCTTGCTTTGCACTTGATTACTGAGTGCATCAGTCCAAACCCAACGAACATCTAGAGGCCAGACCATGAAAGGTTTCTAACTACATGGCATCAAAGTGTGGAGGATCTCACACACAAATCAATGCTATCATATAGTGAAAGGATTACATATGCTACTCGACTCGAGGGATTCTTATTGACGGTGGTGAGTACTTCCAATTATTAGGAATCGCCTGGAGTCATTCAGTATTCGCTTCAACGAATACCCCACATGTCTATACGATTTTCCAAAACTCATGGTACATCCAGTTAAACCATTGGAACTCCAATTCCAATATACGACATTGCTAGTCTTTCTAGGTTATAGGAATTCGACCGTATTCCAAAACCAACGACTATGAATATTTACTTTAAGAATAATTTACAACCCAGTGTCAAAACTATTCTAAGGTCGATGTCATTCTAGCATATCTATATCAATCTAATACGCATAATGTGTTTGGTTTATTCTAAGGTCCCAAGATCAAATCAAGACATGAAATAAGCGTGAATACATCAACGGAGGTAGCGGAATACTCACATTGATCGGTTATGTCGATTTGGAGACGAATGAAGGCCAAAAACGCACTGCCCTTCACGCCAAACTGCAACAGTCCACTGTCCCTGCAAAACAGAATTTCGGGTCTCAAAACGAAGCTCCAAACTCCGTCGGATGAGTCCCGCCTCATGGGTGAACCTCCCTACCACCTTCGCAAGACTCGTAGTGTGCTAGCACTTGCGGTTTTCACCATGAAAACCCACCCTTGCTTCCCTTTTGTGTCACGTTTTTCTGGTTCAAAACCAGTCCCCATTTCAAGCTTTGGGCGTGAGAGAAGAGAGAAATTGAGAGAGAAGAAGTTTTTTGTTAAGTTAAAATGATTTACCAAAAATCAATTTATATTTATGCCATAATATTTATTAAATTAATAATAAAATTATGACACAAAACATGCAATGGCTTAGAGTGTCAAACACTCAATTTCCATGCAATAACATTGAGTGCATTGTACACTATCTACATGCATGCATTAGAATGACATGTGTCATGTGGGCCCCACACGTTTCCAAATGAAAGTGGGCCCACGTGCACTCACGCGTTCGGGTTCGATATTTCCGAAATACCGAGCTTACGTCGCGACGTTAATTCAATCGAATAATTGCGGCTAACCGAAATTATTATTTACGTCGCTAACGAATTAATTCTAAATTAACTCGTTTGCCCGAATTAAAATCTAATTTTAATTCCGCGTCGAAATCTAATTTCGTCTAATATATCGAATATATTAATACATCAATTAATTCCGAATTAATCGTTCTCTCTCTTTAGACGACATTTTATCCCGGATAAAATATCTCCGTAATTAATCCTAGATTAATTTTCTCTCTCTTCTATATAATCCCAGATTATTCAAGAGTGCGAGTTATGCGTCATCGGTGGATTATCGGGAAGCGACCCATGAGATCCCCGGATAATCTGGCAGTAAATACGGTCGTCGGAGTATCCGAATCACGTACGTACCAAGTACTACGTTCTACTACCGATTTACGAGACAAGGTCGACTCCTAGCAAAGCACCAAGTCTACCTAATTCTCCGGACATATCCATTAAGAATATCTAGATCTGTATCAAGCGTAGTATACTAATGTATTGTGCATATCGGCCCAGTATCGGATAGTCACGTGCTAGGGCTGGGGCTGGATAAGTGTCTGCCCCGTCCGAAACACATATCGGATGTCTGGTAACTAGTCTCTATAATCGGATATTCATGACCTGGTCATAATATCACGATTGGATGCGCATCTCTTAAGAGCACTAATACCGTATCCTGCGTGACATCATCTCCACTATGACTGGAGTGATACTTCCGTCTTGACATCACATCCAATACACTACGATTCTCAATATACCCGGCATTGGCGTACACAGAACCGGTTAGAGTCCTAGACGACCTCAACTAAAGTATATCGATTGTCGTAAGCATTAGCGATGTAAGTCTCAGGTTAAGACTATACACACCTACCTTGATTTCGGCCTCCCATAGACACATATTCATAATACCAATGGGATTCCGAGGGGTCTATCCAGAGCGAAGCTGTTTCCCGTACCATCGGTGAAACACGACCTCCTATCGCACTTGCATAAGTATCCAATACTTATATATATGAGAACTATGCCGTTGTGCCCTCACAACGCACACAAGTGCAATACTAGCCTATTCCGCATTATCGATGTCCAGTCTCGATAATACTACGGCTAGGGATATTAATGATTAATCCTTCGGGGACTGATACTGTCTCATATCATTCTCAGTCCAGGAACTAATCATAGGGACCTCTCTTCATTTATATATCTATGGTGATCTAATCACAAATGATGAGAGTGCAATTTCCTTGTCACATAGTTAATTTGCTACAACAACACAATGATCTGTGCAAATAGTGACGCTATGGGTCATTTTGTCCAACAATCTCCCACTTGGCACATAGCCAGTCACTCGAGTGTCTAACACCCGAACTATGTACGGTTCGCTCAAATTGCTGAGGAAAGGTTTTCGTCAGCGGATTTGCTTATTATCGTCTGACGCGATTTACACGATCATCACACGCCACGATGTATGATCCGAACGAATCAGATGATATAGAAGTATATATCTGGATCGTCGATGAGACCTTTAATTCTTTAGCCTTGTGCTGACGCCTAGCTCAGCTGCTAACAGAACTATATCTAATCTAATTAGATTTATTATCGACCCAAATGGCTTCTATTGCTATTGCTGCCTCAGCTGCAGCAATAATCCGCATTTGTTGTTAATTCGGCAACAGTTATCTTGCTCGGAACATTTCCAGCTCACTGTCCCGTTATTCAAACTTTATAGTACCGCAGTATTTAATTGTTTGGAAACTTGCAGCGGTGATCCCAGTCACTTCAAGTTCTCCTTCTCCATAGTTTAAGACAACATCTTTAGTTCTCTCAGATACTAACAGATGTTCTTAATGTTCAATCCAGTGACTATCACTTGGATTGACCCAATTGTGACTCCATATGCTCGAAGCGTATGAGACACCAATACAAGTACATTTTAAATGTACAATTTCCCAGAGAGTGTTAACAACTCCAAATCTATCCCAGTAGATCTTTATTCCTCGAATAAAGGTTGTTACTCCCCAGAATTCTACGAGAATTTCTATTGAAAGAATATCTATGAAAGCCAAGCTTTCACCAATTGCTTTATGGGAATTTCATTGTCAGTGCCCTCTCCCACTAACCTCCTTATATACACAAGAATTATTTCGTTTTGAGTCAAATCATAAATCATTATGATTATTTCAAAACGACAGTTCCAAGAACCTTATGCTTGCATTAATCCAAACATGGATCGAATAACCCGCAAACCTCGTTTGTTGGTTATACAAAATCGTCAGGATGTTGTAAACATCCTCCAAAAGGTTTCCTTTTCAGGAAAGCGATTTTGATTTGTAACTGACATTTCATAAATGAAATATACAGTTATCTAACAAGCATCTTCAAAATGGATTTACCATGGCAACAGGTAAAAGGTTGAACCGTTATTAACACAATGTTGATAACGATACCTTTCCGTCAAAAGCCCAGCTTTGTACGTGGTATGTTGCCTTCCATGTATGTCTTCCTTGAAGACGTTTAATGCACCATAGGCACAATGCCTTTGTGGTACAACAACTAGTATCCAAATAGTTGTTATACATGGAATCCATTTCGGACTCATGGCACTTTTCCATAATAGGGAGTTGATACCTATTGTATCATTTCCTCGTACGTAGTCGTTGGTATTCCTCAATAAGATTTACATCTCTATGAGGTTAGATCAGAAACCCATACGCTAGGTTGTTTTCTGACTCTATCCGATCTACTCAGTTCTTGTGTATTCGAAGATTAATGGTACAGATTCATCATTGAGATGACTGTTTGTGTTCCATTAAGGACTTCGTGCCTTGAATAGTATTACTCTCCGATTTTCATCGAGTATCACTATCCTCCCACTGACCACTTCATATCGGTATTCCTCTCAGGAAAACCGTATGGTGAGCAACAATCACATTGTTCTCATGTGAGATTTATAAGTACTATACTTAAGGTTTCCCTTAGGATAACCTATATTGGCACTAATCCAATTTGGGTTTTTAGTTTGGTATCATCCAAAAGTATGCCTGGCATACCCAAATTATTAGGAATGAGAAACCCTGTTTCTTTCCTGTTCATATCCTATATGATATCTGTCAAACAGATTTATATGGAACCTTATTCTAAATAAGTTTTGCACTGTAGATACATATCCGTTGAAGGAATGGTAGCTCAGAGCGACTCGTGATAAACCTTATCATGTCCAACAAAATTCGGTTTTTAGTTTGGACACACCGTCTAACTGACGTGTCGGGAGGAGTCCTCATATGAAAGAATACCGTACTCTTTCATGTACATATGAAACTTACTGCTTAAGTATTTTCCAATACGGTCTTACCGTGACGGCATAATACTATAGTCGATCTGTTAATCTACTTCGTGTCGAACCCTAATAGTTTCCGATCTGTGTTCTTCACAAAAGAAACACATAACCATAACGTGATGTTACATCCGTTAAGGTCACGAAATATTCATGTCCACATCTAGTCCGCTAGATATGGGCCCACTTACTTACTATGAATAGGGCTAACAGATCGGTGGCACTGTTACTATTACCAAGTAAATAGTATTTTAGGTTTTAACCTAATAAACCAGATTCGTAGACCTTATTTGAATAGTCAAATCAGTCCTAGTATCCACTCTTCAAAAGTGTGGATATACGAGTCTTGTTTATTTGTGTCCTAGACAACAATGCCACAAATAAGTCTCTATTGATCAAATCAATTTGAGCTATTTATTTGTCATTTATATGTTTGAGATTTTATTTATATTCAAAATATAATTATGTTATTTACATCTAATGTATTTATCTCAGTATCATCTTTATATAATGAAACACTTTAGTGTTCTAGAATATAAAGGTTTTATCCGCATCGGATTAAACACTGATATAGAGATAATGTCTCTAGTCAAACTAGTTACATTATAACATTTCCTAATTTAAGTACATACCCAAAGGGTAGTTCCTAAACTTAGGTATCTACGGTCGAAACAACGACTTTCGTCCCGTTTCCAATTCGCAGAGAAATCTCGGCTTGAAGCCAGTATCCAGCTCACAGCGGATTCTGAACGTCAATACATATATGTATTATGTACCACACTAAGTATTTAAAATCCAATTTTAATACTAGTAGTGAACATAACTTTGACAAATATTTTTAAAGTTAGAGCCTCGCCCTTTCTTTAATTCCTTCGTGTCTTCCATATCCAAATGGTAGTCACTTTGGGATATGTCAATTACCTTTTCAATATTTCACAAACCTTTGGCCAAGCCTTGGGTTTTAGAATATCGAAATGATGTGCACCTTGTGCTACATGCCCAATTGCAAACTATGACTTTTCTCCACTAGAATAGTCAATTAATTCTCCAAGAATTGCAATTTTAATACTTTTAAATCTAAAGATAGATTTATTGTAAGTATATTAATTAAGCACTAAAGTCATCATCACATAAATCTTCCAAAGACTTTATGCTCTACTATTTGCTTAATTATGGGCTTAGTCATAATAAGTTATTTTATCAAATAAATTAACCTATTATTAATTCCCAATTGAAAATTAAATCATTTAAAACATTTAATCAAAGGATTATATATTTTAAATATTCAACCTTTCAATTCTTTCTTGATTTCAATAGTCCAACTATTTAATCAATTTTAATAAGGTACTATTTATTATAATGATTACAATAATCCAATTATTTAATCAACTATAATTTTAATATTGATTACTATAATCCAATTATAAAATCAACTATTATTTAATTCAATTATATTGATTACTATAATCCAATTATAAAATCAACTATATATTGAATGAGTTGTGTATATAGTCCAACTATATATATTTTTAAAAAACACATAAAATATTAGTCCAACTAATACTTTTGATTAATATGACGAGTAAAATATAAATGAGCGTGTTTAGCGAGTAATTGAACGAATGTTGCAAATTCAATACTTGCCTCCCACTATTTTTCGTCGAGCCTCTAACCCTCTGTTGAGTACTCGGGAAACCGTGTTTCCTAGTGGGCTAGGATCCCGTTAAATATCACACAATCTTGACTTTGGCCAACAAATTGTATGATAATTAACTAGGTAGATCTCGAAGATCAATTGGATCTCATCCAACTCCTAGATCCAGTAGGTGGACATCCAAGTCCCAAACATATATTTTATATATGCCTATACATCGAATGTATACCCTAACCTTTTTCCTCTGAATCAACTAGGCCTTGGCTTTGGCACAACAAACCTAGTGATCCCAGTCAAGCTCGGACCCATTGACATGGAAGCTTCGTAATCAATGTCAATGGACAAGAAGTGGTCTTGACTTTGGCCAACAAACCACAACTTGGACACGACACCTATATGGAACAAAGCCTCGTGATTAAAACACATCTTCGAAGGACAAGGGCTTGACTTTGGCCAACAACCCCTGCCAATCTCGGATCTTGAGTAAGAATCACTCAATAGGAAAATAAACGCTTGATATTTAACGAGGGTTTTTCGCGTGCAAATTGGCTACCAATTTAATTATCTTTGTTAAGGTCTCATCATCACCCTTAAACATGCATTCTAAATACAAAATAAATAGAGTAGAAAATATAATAATAATGATGATGGATGCGATTGATACTACAGATACTAGATCTCTTCCTTTCTCAGCTAGAGCTACTCTACTCTACTATCTACCCTTTACACTACACTTCTTACAAGAAAACCTCATATACATATAGGGAATAGGTGAGAAGAGAATACAAAGAGAAGAAGGTGATAAGGCTGGACACGCAGGTCCAATTTATAAATCGAATTTATTACAACAATTTCTAAAATTGCCCACCCGACTAATATCCATCCGATATACATTATTCATTCAACACAACCACGTATTCACACACCATAGCATGCTATCAATAACAATCATTAATCAAATTAATAATGATAATTAAGTGATCATCCAATGTTCAAACAACGATTTGATTTTGTTCGAGTCAAACTCGTTTTTGCGAATAAGTACTCAAAACGAATTCATGAATTAAATTAAACTACATCATTAAATCTAATTTAACATGTATTTAATACTAATTCACTATTCAATTCAAAATTAAATATTACACTTTTATTTAATAAACCTTTTACGATTAAATTCCAAATCTAATCGTAACGCGTCTCAAAGACCGATTAACGTCCAACGTCAATTCAATTAAAGTCCAATGGGCTTTTGATTGATTTCTTAAGGCGTGGACTTTTGGTCAACTCGGGTCAAACCGATAACCAAAGTCCAATCCGGGATTTACCCCATAAGCCCATAAATCAATCTTGGCCCATTAGGCCCAATTGAACATTAAAGGTTCATTAGTCGCAATTGGGCTTTATGGTTAAGGTTTTGGGCCCAATTGGATCCAATCCACTTGGCCTAAACCAAACTTGATAAATCAAGCCCAATAGGCCCAATTACAATTTTAAATTCTAATTTCCAAAATTAGGCCCAATTAATTAAATCCAAAAATCCAATTTTCACAATTTAATTACCAAAAGTGCATTATATGATTAATCAACTAAATCAACATTTCCAAAACACTAAATTAGTCCAATTAATCATACTTAATTCATTATTACATGTCAAACACACATAATGAAAAATCAAACCCATTTACATGCTTTCATGCTCTCGGCCAAGGAGGGATTTTGTGTCCGATTTGGTTTCGATCCAATCGAACCTACAATCGACATCAAATCACCATCCAATTTGATTTTATACACATCCAATGTCACAAAACCAAAATTCCAAGACAACATTAGGGCATATCAATTCGGCCAACATAGAATTTTTGGGGTTTTTGTCCAATCCGAAATCCAATCCAATTCGATTCAAATTAACGTCAACCTAATCGATTCTAACTCATCAAATGAATTAAAAATCAAAAATCCAAGATCCCAAAATTCATCAACATTCGGCCATGGCATAATATTTGGGCAAAATAATTCCAAATCATTTTTCATCAAATTAGTCCAACCAAAATGAATTTGAACATGTTATAAGCATACTCAAACAAGCAATTTATTCAAATCATGCTCAACAAACATTTACCCAAATTTTAAGCCCTACATTTTTCATGCTTGCAACATTAGCTCTTGATGCCATTGTTGGTTTATTCTAAGGTCCCAAGATCAAATCAAGACATGAAATAATGCGTGAATACATCAACGGAGGTAGCGGAATACTCACATTGATCGGTTATGTCGATTTGGAGACGAATGAAGGCCAAAAACGCACTGCCCTTCACGCCAAACTGCAACAGTCCACTGTCCCTGCAAAACAGAATTTCGGGTCTCAAAACGAAGCTCCAAACTCCGTCGGATGAGTCCCGCCTCATGGGTGAACCTCCCTACCACCTTCGCAAGACTCGTAGTGTGCTAGCACTTGCGGTTTTCACCATGAAAACCGAACCCTTGCTTCCCTTTTGTGTCACGTTTTTCTGGTTCAAAACCAGTCCCCATTTCAAGCTTTGGGCGTGAGAGAAGAGAGAAAATTGAGAGAGAAGAAGTTTTGTGTTAAGTTAAAAATGATTTACCAAAAATCAATTTATATTTATGCCATAATATTTATTAAATTAATAATAAAATTATGACACAAAATATGCAATGGCTTAGAGTGTCAAACACTCAATTTCCATGCAATAACATTGAGTGCATTGTACACTATCTACATGCAATGCATTAGAATGACATGTGTCATGTGGGCCCCACACGTTTCCAAATGAAAGTGGGCCCACGTGCACTCACGCGTTCGGGTTCGATATTTCCGAAATACCGAGCTTACGTCGCGACGTTAATTCAATCGAATAATTGCGGCTACCGAAATTATTATTTACGTCGCTAACGAATTAATTCTAAATTAACTCGTTTGCCCGAATTAAAATCTAATTTTAATTCCGCGTCGAAATCTAATTTCGTCTAATATATCGAATATATTAATACATCGATTAATTCCGAATTAATCGTTCTCTCTCTTTAGAGACGACATTTTATCCCGGATAAAATATCTCCGTAATTAATCCTAGATTAATTTTCTCTCTCTTCTATATAATCCCAGATTATTCAACAGTGCGAGTTGTGCGTCATCGGTGGATTATCGGGAAGCGACCCATGAGATCCCCGGATAATCTGGCAGTAAATACGGTCGTCGGAGTATCCGAATCACGTACGTACCAAGTACTACGTTCTACCGATTTACGAGACAAGGTCGACTCCTAGCAAAGCACCAAGTCTACCTAATTCTCCGGACATATCCATTAAAGAATATCTAGATCTGTATCAAGCGTAGTATACTAATGTATTGTGCATATCGGCCCAGTATCGGATAGTCACGTACTGGGGTTGGGGCTGGATAAGTGTCTGCCCCGTCCGAAACACATATCGGATGTCTGGTAACTAGTCTCTATAATCGGATATTCATGACCTGGTCATAATATCACGATTGGATGCGCATCTCTTAAGAGCACTAATACCGTATCCTGCGTGACATCATCTCCACTATGACTGGAGTGATACTTCCGTCTTGACATCACATCCAATACACTACGATTCTCAATATACCCGGTATTGGCGTACACAGAACCGGTTAGAGTCCTAGACGACCTCAACTAAAGTATATCGATTGTCGTAAGCATTAGCGATGTAAGTCTCAGGTTAAGACTATACACACCTACCTTGATTTCGGCCTCCCATAGACACATATTCATAATACCAATGGGATTCCGAGGGGTCTATCCAGAGCGAAGCTGTTTCCCGTACCATCGGTGAAACACGACCTCCTATCGCACTTGCATAAGCATCCAATACTTATCTATATGAGAACTATGTCGTTGTGCCCTCACAACGCACACAAGTGCAATACTAGCCTATTCCGCATTATCGATGTCCAGTCTCGATAATACTCCGGCTAGGGATATTTAATGATTAATCCTTCGGGGACTGATACTGTCTCATATCATTCTCAGTCCAGGAACTAATCATAGGGACCTCTCTTCATTTATATATCTAAGGTGATCTAATCACAAATGATGAGAGTGCAATTTCCTTGTCAAATAGTTAATTTGCTACAACAACACAATGATCTGTGCAAATAGTGACGCTATGGGTCATTTTGTCCAACATAATGACAATACCATTAATGAGGTATGAAATGAAAAATATAGTTATTTTATTAATAAATAATAAAATATACAATTCGGATTGGCACTCCAAGCACCAACTCCATCAAACTCCCACTTTCTTAGTGCCAATCTGGATGGTACCGTAGTCCCATCTCCTCCACATGTTTATCGAATAAATTAGGAGGTAAGGCCTTTGTAAGCGGGTCTGTTATGTTGTCTTGTCCTTGAACCTTAAAGACCACTATGTCTTTTTGTTTAATAACCCTAATTTTATAATTTCTTCAAATTGAAAAAAATACACCAAATCAATTAAATCCAACATTTTAATTAAATCTTTACCACACCAAATAAGTCTCACCACCATGAAACAACTCAAGAACAATTCTAGGTCATCAATGAATGGCTTAGCAACTCTAGAATGGCAACTTGATTATCAAATAATCAAAAGAGAGCTTAATAACCAATTATAAGCTCACTTTAATCCATATACGTGAAAACATCCTTCATACAAGTTTCCAACCATCTAAACACAAACTAAAAGTGTAGAGACAATATCCTAGCAAACATGTTGAAGCTAAGCATGATATAAATATTTTCTTAGTTGGAAAGAATAAGGAAAAACTTACAAAATCAAGGTATTTTCAAGTTTTTTCCTTTGGTTCTTCAACTTTGCTCTCAAACCCTTTTGTTATATTTTTGGTAACTTGTTAACCTAATGAATGAAAAATGAAACAAAATAATATATACTCTCCCAAATTGCCCTTGGCCGAAATTTGTGAGCATATATAATATCTAGATTTTTTTTTTGTTTCATTAAAGTTAATTTTATTAACTTGTGTATTTGATCATTATTTCATTTAATGATTTATAACAAGTCAAATAAAGAAACTAAAGTCATCTCCTAAGAATATCATAACTAAAGATATTTATATTTTAATTACTTTAATTATTTAACAATTAAATCATTAAATAATTATTTAAATACAAATATTTTAAATATATGTATTATATTTACTTTAAATATCCAAATACATATATATTTATGATATATGTCAAATATTACAATTTGACATTAAATTAATGTGTATTTAAAAAAATCATTCATTAAATACAAATACACATTAATTAGGAAATGACATTTAGGTCCCATTGCATGCATTTTTCGTTTAACCATTAAACAACTTATAAATAATCAATATTATTCATAATAGTTGCCCTAGTGCTCTCCGAGTATATTTCAATAGTGAGAATCTCTAGATTCAGGCATATCTGTCACGAAATCCAATTTCATGTACATAATTTACCCACCCGTAAATTATGACGACCACATATAAACTTGTTGAATCATACAGGTCCAATTCATAGCATATGTTTAATTCATCTGTCATAGGTATCCGGATATATCCCAGAGATATAGATGTAACGTCAAATCTCTATAGGGACAATCATGTCGACGTCTCTATTAGCAATCTCTAAAAGAACACATAGAACTCACTTCTAAAGTGTACCACGGGCCAATGATTTTTATATGATTGCTAATCATATATGGACTACCCATGCTCTGTACACAGAACTGACGGATCCTATCTTGACACACACAGGACACCCTGAGGATCTATCCATAGCCAACGAACAGACGGAGGTCCGATCTAAATAGATCGGTGGCGTGACTGTCATCTAAGTGTGGAAGATGTCTCATGTGCCCACAGTGGTATCTCAAGTCGAAGCATCACAAATGCTACTCAACCCGAGAAGATTCTTATTGACATTGGTGTACCATCCATTAAGAATCTTCGGTGAGTCGTTCAGTGTTTATCTACTATAAACACCAACACGTCTATACGAGTCTCCAATACTCAATGTTCATTGAGAAACCATTGGAATCCAAATTTACAGTATACGACAACTATCGGTCTCAACGGGTTTACTTTACTGACCAAGTATTGTAAACCTTGACCAGAAATAGTCTAAGAATGACAACATCGTGATACAACTCAGTGTCAGTTGCGCGCTTTTGCAACTGCATCATGACTAATCATTCTAAGGTCAATTACGTCTTTACCATATCAAGAGATATATTATATTATAGAAACTACTTATTTTATTCATAATAAAACATTTACAGGAGTATTTACAAGGAAATACAACATTGAATTGGCGTTCTAAGCATCAACCCCAATGAAATCTCCCGTTTGGTCTAGTGCCAATATCGATTGTATCTAATACTCATCGACTCCACATGTTTATCAAATAACTTCGGAGATATGGCCTTCGTAAGCGGGTCTGCTACATTATCTTCACTCGGAACCTTGCACACGACAATGTCCCCTCGTGAAACAATCTCTAAAATGATGTGGTACTTGCGTTCCACATGCTTCGACTTCTGATGCGCCCTCGGTTACTTTGCTTTCGCAATGGCTCTAGTATTATCTCAATATAACGGAATAGCATTCTTGATACTTGGAGCCACTCCCAATTATGTGATAAAGTTCCTATTCCATACAGCTTCCCTTGTAACTTTAGAAGCTGTAATGTATTCCGCCTCTGTGGTGGAATCTGTTGTTGACCCCTGTTTGGAACTCTTCCAACAAACTGCACCTCCGTTAAGGGTAAAGACGAATCCAGATGTAGTCTTTCTATCATCGGGATCCGATTGGGAGTCGGAATCCGTATACCCATTAACTTGCAGTTCATTTCCTCCATATATAATCAACTTATCCTTAGTACCTTTAAGATACTTCAGGATATGTTTAATGGTCATCCAATGGTCGTTGTCTGGACAGCGAAACTGATATTGGGCCTTGTACATAACACGACATACATTATGCTACCTAAACACGAAGCATAAGGTTGGTTAGATATTCTAACCTTCTCATTTTCTGTTTGCGGACACATCTTTTTCGAAAGATGAATCCCATGTCTAAAAGGTATATTGTTATCTTACAGTTATCAAAATTATACCGTTCTAAAATCTTATCTATGTACGTTGATTGGGATAACCCAATCAGCTTCTTTTCTCTATCTCTATAGAGTTTTATGCCTAAAACATAGGAATCTTCTCCCAGGTCCTTCATGGAGAAATTCTTACAGAGGTAAGCTTTGACACCTTGCATCATTCCTATATCATTCCCAATGATTAGGATGTCGTCAACATAAAGGACTAAAAATACCACCATGCATCCACTGGCCTTCTGATACACACAAGATTCTTCCAAATTCTTGAGAAAACCAGACAATCTAATAATCTCGTCGAATTGAAGATTCCAACTTCGTGAAGCTTGTTTAAGTTCATAAATGGACTTCTTAAGCTTACATATCATACCTGAGTTCTCACTGGATGCAAAACCCTCTGGCTGTTCCATATAGATTTCTTCATCAAGAAATCCATTTTGAAAAGCCGTTTTGACATCCATTTGCCAAATCTCGTAATCATGATAAGCAACTATAAAAGGAAAAATCCTAAAAGTCTTAAGCATTACTACTGGCGAAAATGTTTCATCGTAACCGACGCCAGGTCACTGCGTGTAATCTTTTGCTACCTGTTAGACATTATGACCCATAGCGTCACTGTTTTGTAAATGATATTGTATTATTGTACAAAATTAACTATGTGATAATGAAATTTCCTTTTGCCGTTTCGTAAATTATTTACTTTGATATATTAATGGCAAAAGTCCATATGATTAGTTCCGTATTGAGATTATATGAGACAGTATCAATATAAAAGGTTTAATCATTAAATATCCCTAGTCGGAGTATTATCGAGATCGGACATCGATAATGCGGAATAGACTAGTATTGCACTTGTGCACGTTGTGATGGCACAACGGCATAGTTCTCATATATTTAAGTATTGGATACTTATGCAAGTGCGATAGGAGGTTGTGTTTTACCGATGGTACAGAAAACAGCTTCGCTCTGGATAGACCCCGCGGAATCCCATTGGTAGTATGTCTGCGTGTCTATGGGAGGCCGCATCAGGGTAGGTGTATATGGTCTTAACCTGAGACTTGCATCGCTAGTACTTGCGACAATCGGTAAACTTTGGTTTTGGTGGTTCGGGGCTTTAACCGGTTCTGTGTACACCTCTTCTGGGTTTATCTAGAATCGTAGTGTACTGGATGTGATGTCAAGATGGAAGTATCACTTCAGACATATGGAGAAGATGATCACGCAGGATACAGAACTAGTACTCTATAAAAGGTTGCAACCGTCGGGACAATATGACCAGGTCAGGATTGTCCGATTTAAAGAGACTAATTGTTTGATGTCCGATATATATTTCGTACGGGGCAGACACATTTCCAGCCCCAGGCCTAACATGTGATCGTCCGATACTGGATCGATGTACGCGATACTACGGTATACTACGCTTGATAAAGATCTAATATTCCAATAAGAATATTTCTGGAGAATTGGGTAGGCATGGCGCTTTGCTAGAAGCCAACCTTGTCTTGTAAATCGGTAAAAACGTAGTACGAGGTACGTACGTGTTCGGATTATCCAATGACCGTATTTACTGCCAACATATCCGGAGATCTCTTGGGTCGCTTCCTGAAGATTCACCTATGATGTTTGATTCGAACTTTATTAATCTTGGATTAATTACGGAGAAACTTTATCTTGGATAAAATGCCTAATTAGGAGAGAGAACGATTAATTTGGAATTAATCGATAAAATAATATATTCGATATATTAAACGAAATTAGATTTCGACGCGGAATTAAAATCGGATTTTAATTCGGGCAAACGAATTAATTCAGAATTAATTCGTTAGCGATGTGAATAGTAATTTCGCTAGGCATAATTATTTAATTTACGTCGCGACGGAAATTCGTTAATTCGAAATTAGCGAAACCGAGCCCGAAAGTGTTTGCGGACACATTCGTATTTTGAAACGAGTGGGACCCGCAAATCACATCGCGAAGTCTCATTACTTGACACGACTAGTTGATGGATGTATCTAGTCACCTTTATTGGATGATACATTGTCACTATTCTCAATGTAAGTAGGTGAGGCCATTTAATGGCTTTTTGGGAGGGAAAAACTTTTTCACGTTTTTGGAGGGATATTTACCAAATATTTTTTGGTAATTGTTATCTCATCATTCACGGTTTTGGAAACAAGAAAGAAAAAAAACAAAAGAAAACCAAAAGCCTCTCTCCCTCTTCTTCTTGCTCACGCCGTGAGCTTCAACAAGAAAAGAAAAATTGTTTTTCATCTTCTCCATTTTGCTAGCACAATGAAGGATCAAAGGAGGTGATAGGGAAACAACCTTGGAGCTTGGAATACTTGAAGACTTGAAGCTTCTCTCCCTTTTGCTCTTGGCCGAAAGTTTCCACCTTGAAGACTCAAGGATTTTCTTCATCATTTTTCATCACAAGCTTTGTAAGTATGATTATGCCATGCTTCAAGCTTTGCATGTATAAATCGTGTGTTTCATTGGCTTATACTTTCTTTGGGACTAATAATAGAAACCTACACTACCAGTCGAGCCTTATAGGTTTCAACCTTTCCATTAGGCCCGCGCTTCCTCTTGTATACCCATTTACAACCGATAGGAATAATTCCTTCGGGAAGCGAAACCAAGTCCCAAACTTGATTCTCATGCATTGAGTCTAACTCAGATTTCATGGCATCTTGCCTCTTCACGGAGTCGATGTCCAACATCGATTCTCTATAGGTAAAAGGGAAAGTCTCTTCAACTAAGCGTTTAGGAGGTCTAGATACCCTTTGTGACCTACAAAGTGTGTGTGTTAAAGGTTCTTCATCTACTTGAACTTCAAGTTCCTCTGTTGGTTCGCTGTTTTCATGTTGGACTTCGTCAAGTTCAACATGTCTATAATTACCACCTTCTGACACCTATAGAAATTTTGCGAAGCGAGCTACGAACATATTTCGATGTTCGGTATCATATAATATATATCCCTTTGTATTTGACGGATATCATACAAACCTAAACTTTTACCCTCGAGGCGAAAACTTATCTTGCTGAGCCATCTTGACATAGGCAGAACAACCCCAAACCTTAACATAATTAAGATTTGGTTTCCTACCGGTCCATATCTCATATGGAGTCGTAGGAACAGCTTTTGAAGGAATCTTATTCAAAAGATGTGCAACTTTTAAAAGAGAATAACCCTATAAGTAATAGGGAAAATCTGTAAAACTCAACATAGATCGGACCATATCCAATAAAGTCTGATTTCTCCTCTTAGACACTCCATTGTGCTGTGGAGTACCTGGAGGAGTATATTGAGCGAGAATCTCATTCTCCTTCATATAATCCATGAACTCATTGCTCATATATTCGCCGCCTCGATCAGATCGAAGGCATTTAATATATTGACCAGTCTATTTTTCTACTTCATTACAGAACTCTTTGAACTTTTCAAAGGTTTCAGATTTATTTCTCAGTAGATAGACATAACCATACCGTGACAGATCATCAGTAAATGTATCGAAGTACGAATAAAAACTGTGAGCAGTCTGACTTAGTGGACCACACACATCATAATGTACAAGTTCAGTAAGTTAGTGGCGCAGTGTCCAACACTAGAAAATGGGGCTTTGGTCATCTTACCCAGAATACATGATTCACAAGTTGGATAGGGTTCAATGGTG
Organism: Zanthoxylum bungeanum; assembly: GCA_019454045.1. Lineage (NCBI taxonomy): Eukaryota > Viridiplantae > Streptophyta > Magnoliopsida > Sapindales > Rutaceae > Zanthoxylum > Zanthoxylum bungeanum. Next base: position 263,177 of record SKCR01001176.1, on the reverse strand, counting down.
AGATCTGGTATCAAACCATTCCTAACTAAATGGGTAAGGTGTTTCACGCCTATATGACCCAGCCTCATATGCCAAAATTCAGTATTATTAACTACAGGTAAACTACGTTTATTAATCCTAGTATTCAAAATATCACTAGAAGTATGCAATGTGTAATGATCATGCTCATTTGGACAACAAAGGATCTGAATAATATGTTTATCATATAAATAGAAAGAGTAGTTCTTAATATTAACATGATAACCTTTTGTATCTACTACAAAAGAGATATAATATTTGCTACACATCCTGGTACAACGTAGCAATCATACAACAAAAGTCTCCCACTCGGTAAGAGGATCTCGCATACTCCCATTACAACTGCATCCAGAGAGTCTCCACTCCAAAAACGCAACTGCATCTCTCCAGGCTTCATCTTCTTACTTTCCTTCAACACCTACAACGAATTGCAAATGTGAACAGGACAAGCATAATCCAAAATCCAGCTGGATGTAACAGCTTCACAAGCTATTGAGATATCAATAACTGGAAAAATAAATGTACTTGATGTAGATGCCCTCTCCTTCCTTATCTGGGCATTGTAGTCAGGACAGTTCCTTTTCCAGTGCCTGACTTTGCTGCAATGATGGCATTTTTCTTCAGACGCCCTCTTAGGCTTTGCTATCTTTCCTTGCAGTGGAGGACTGAAACCTTCTTCTTCTTCGCTTTCATCTTCTTTCCTTTTGGCCTGGCCTGGGAAAAAGCAGAGAGTGAAGTAGGTTTCGGAGGGTGAGTCGGTACTTCATTCCTTAGGTTCTCTTTCGCCGTGATCAGAATCCTATGTGGTTTATGGTAGGAACAGATAATCCCATTCATGTTGAAATACATTACGAATTGGCGATAAGAAGCTGGGAGCGAACCAAGAATGACACTCCTACCGAGAATTTCATTCAGAGTGAGATTATGTTGCCTCAGTTGTTCGATCAAATAGATCAAGTGAAGAACATGTGAATTCACAGCTTGCCCCTCATCCAGTCGTGCATGGAACAGTTCCATCGCAACTTTATGAACAAAAATTTATTCTTGGTTCATATATGATTCTCTTAATCGCATCATAATACTATACGCATCTTACATGCTATAGTATTGCCTCTAGAGTTCCAATGCCAGTGAACTTAAGATGTATGATTTAACTTTTAAATCATCATCTTTCCAAGCTTGGAAAACTTGTAGTTCCTCCGGTGTTGCGTCCCTAGACACAGCAAGGGGCGGACCCTTAAGTACATATCCCAACTTTTCGGATTCAATGACAATCCTTAAATCCAAATCCCAATCAGCAAAGTTCTCAGCGCCTTTTAGTTTGTTCGTATCCAACATACGCGCAAACAAATTAGAAGATTGTGCCGCCATCGCAAATCTATCATATAGATTACGAAAAACAGTTAAACAGTTTCAAATAATATCAAAAACATTAACTAGATCATGTATTTTTATTCTAGAAATACCTCTCCCACTAAATCATACAATACTGTAATCCCCAAACAGAATACAAAGATTTAATTATTAAATTAAATACAAATAGTGAAAGGTGGATCCCATTAATATATTTGAGCTCACAATGTTGGCACGTTCTCGCCTACGTATATTCATTAGGTAGACAACTGATTGTCAATCACTCAATAGTGACTTTTGGGTTTCCAGTCCTGGTCGTTTCTCGTTATGACAGCTTTGGCACGTTCACAAGGAGGCATACCAAGGTTAAACTCGTCAATGATAAACTCAAGCTACTTGCGTAACCCTGACAGCTTTGGCACGTTCAGGATTCTGATTTCGCTTGGATTTATCCAGTATCAGATATACATCCGGCATAAATTAATTTCTATCGGCTACACCATCACAGTTTTGGCACGTGCTGAGATGTAGTCATAGAAAAGATATCCATAAACTGTATTGACAAGACGAACCATGTAACATGAATCAAATATATAATTAACATAAAACCTTATTAATTAAGGATTTTCCGCAAAAAAAAAAATACTTTTACTTTATTTAATCAAATTAAATAAACACATGCATGCATAAAGTAAAGATTAAATTAAACATTAAATTTAAAGGCATAATCATATCGGGCGTTCAGAATCAGACTCACTCTGATACCATTTTGTAGGGGTTTTATAGGGAATATCCGGTAACATAGCAGAACGCGGAAAATCAAAATTTTCCGATTTCAAGAATTTTTCTTGGATCAATTAATTAAACTTATTTATTTAATTACCCAATACTTAAAACCTGAAATTTTAACCAAGAAATCATATTTCTTGAAAATTAATGTTTGACCCCTAAACTTTATATTTTGTTCTTTTTTGTCCTCAAATTGTCAAATACAATTTTGGATGATTCTAAATCAATTCTAAAATGATTTCCAACATATCAAAAACAAATTGCAACAAAATCCCCAAATTTTTTAAATTGCCGAACAGCCCCTTAATTTTGAGTTTTTATAATTTGGTCCATTTTTGTTCAAAACATGTCAAGATCAAATCTAATCAACCCAAAAATAAATATGCATCATATAAACACCATAATACATCACATATATGAAAATCCCTAAATTTGGAAAGGGTTAAGAACCTTAATTAAATAATTTCTTCAAATTGACAAAATACACCAAATCAATTAAATCCAACACTTTAATTCAATCTTTACCACACCAAACAAGTCTCACCACCATGAAACAACTCAAGAATAATTCTAGGTCATAAATGAGTGGCTAAGCAACTCTAGAATGGCAACTTGATTATCAAATAATCAAAAGAGAGCTTAATAACCAATTAAAAACTCACTTTAATTCATATACATGCAAACATCCTTCATAAAAGTTTCCAACCATTTAAACACAAACTAAAAGTGTAGAGACAACATCCTAGCAACACATGTTGAAGCTAAGCATGATAGAAACATTTTCTTAGTTGAAAAGTTTAAGGAAAAACTTACAAAATCAAGGTATTTTCAAGCTTTTTCCTTTGGTTCTTCAACTTTGCTCTCAACCCCTTTTGTTATGTTTTTGGTAACTTGTTAACCTAATGAATGAGAAATGAAACAAAACAATATATACTCTCTCAAATTTCCCTTGGCCGAAATTTGTGAGCATATATAATATCTAGATATTTTTTTTGTTTCATTAAAGTAAATTTTATCAACTTGTGTATTTGATCATTACTTCATTTAATGATTTATAACAAGTCAAATAAAGCAACTAAAGTAATCTCCTAAAATATCATAACTAAAGATTTATATTTTTAATTACTCTAATTATTTAATAATTAAATAATTATTTAAATAGAAATATTTTAAATATATGTATTATATTTATTTTAAATATCCAAATACATATATATTTATGATATATATCAAATATCACAATTTGACCTTTAATTAATGTGTATTTAATAAAATCATTCATTAAATACAAATACACATTAACTAGGAAATGACCTTTAGGTCCCATTGCATGCATTTTTCGTTTATTCGTTAATCCGAACACGTACGTACCTCGTACTACGTTTTTACCGATTCACAAGACAAGGTTGGCTTCTAGCAAAGCGCCATGCCTACCCAATTCTCCAGAAATATTCTTATAGGAATATCATATCTATATCAAGCGTAGTATACCGTAGTATTGCGTACATCGATCCGGTATCGGACGATCACATGTTAGGCCTGGGACTAGAAATGTGTCTGCCCCGTACGAAACATATATTGGACATCAAGCAACTAGTCTCTTTAAATCGGACAATCCTGACCTGGTCATATTGTCCCGACGGTTGCAACCTTTTATAGAGTACTAGTTCTGTGTCCTGCGTGATCATCACCTCCATATGTCTGAAGTGATACTTCCATCTCGACATCCAGTACACTACGATTCTCGATAAACCCAGAAGAGGTGTACACAGAACCGGTTAAGGTCCCCAACCACCAAAACCAAAGTTTACCGATTGTCGCAAGTACTAGCGATGTAAGTCTCAGGGTAAGACCATATACACCTACCCTGATGCGGCCTCCCATAGACACGCAGACATACTACCAATGGGATTCCGCGGGGTCTATCCAGAGCGAAGCTGTTTTCCGTACCATCGGTAAAACACAACCTCCTATCGCACTTGCATAAGTATCCAATACTTAAATATATGAGAACTATGTCGTTGTGCCCTCACAACGTGCACAAGCGCAATACTAGTCTATTCCGCATTATCGATGTCCGATCTCGATAATACTCCGACTAGGGATATTTAATGATTAAACCTTTATGGATTGATACTGTCTCATATCATCTCAATCCGGTATTAATCATATGGACTTTCACCATTTATATATCAAAGTAAATAATATTACAAAACGGCAAAAGGCAATTTCATTATCACATAGTTAATTTTGTACAATAATACAATATCATTTACAAACAGTGACGCTATGGGACATAATGTCTAACAGTAGAGACCTCACAAGCTTCTCTAAACATTTCTCTAACTTAGGCTAATCTCTCTAAGAATTTGCTTGTATTTGAACTTGTAATTAAAACCTTCCTAAAGCTTGCTATTTATAGCAAAACTTAGGCAATTTATAATTAATAAAAGTTTTAATCAACTTTTAAGTGGGCTTAATCTAATTTATCCAAATATGTATAATTAGGTGTGACTAATCTCCATTGTCTCCCACTTTAATTTAATCCAATTAAATCAAGCCAAGGATTAGGAAATGGATTAGTTAAATATTTGCCACCTTGATTTAATCCAATTAAATCAAGCCAAAACCACCTATTATTACATACTTACAATTACCATAATATCCTCAAATGGTAGAGATAATTATGATTTTACAATTAAGCCCTTGTGTAATTATTGAATTAATCCAATTAATCCAATTAGGTCAAAGTAAATAATCAATGTTATCCAATAACACTTGATTATCTAAGTTGATAATTATACTATCGAATATTATCTTTTATCAAAAATAATCGGCTACTCAAGTGCTCAACGAGTACACTTCATATTGGGACTCTCTAAGTTCAGACACGTTCGTCATATAAGCTTAGCTAATATGTACGCAATTCAGCCACCTCTGAATTCGCGAAGAACACGAACGACATTTCTAAACTACACAAGTCGAGGTCATTACATATGTTTAACAATTCCTCCGTCATAGGCTATCCGAGTTGTGCTTAGGAAACATAGAATATACCGTCAAGTTTACGAGACACACATCTCATGTCGACATGTCCACGATTATCCATAACTGATGCGATCCACCCTAGGTGATCGACTTTGGCCAAAGATTTAAGAATCGTGACTTTACTAACATGGATTCCTAAACCCTTTATGGTACACATACAGGCCGACGGATCCTATCTTGCTTTGCACTTGATTACTAAGTGCATCAGTCCAAACCCAACGAACATCTAGAGGCCAGACCATGAAAGGTTTCTAACATACATGGCATCAAAGTGTGGAGGATCTCACACAAAATCAATACTATCATATAGTGAAAGGATTACATATGCTACTCGACTCGAGGAGATTCTTATTGACGGTGGTGAGTACCTCCAATTATTAGGAATCGCCTGTGAGTCATTCAGTATTCGCTTCAACGAATACCCACATGTCTATACGAGTTTCCAAAACTCATGGTACATCCAGTTAAACCATTGGAACTCCAATTCCAATATACGACATGTGCTAGTCTTCTAGGTTATAGGAATTCGACCGTATTCCAAAACCAACGACTATGAATATTTACTTTAAGAATAATTTACACCCAGTGTCAAAACTATTCTAAGGTCGATGTCATTCTTAGCATATCTATACATCAATCTAATACGCATAATGACAATACCATTAATGAGGTATGAAATGAAAAATATAGTTATTTTATTAATAAATAATAAAATATACAATTCGGATTGGCACTCCAAGCACCAACTCCATCAAACTCCCACTTTCATAGTGCCAATCTGGATGGTACCGTGGTCCCATCTCCTCCACATGTTTATCAAATAACTTAGGAGGTAAGGCCTTTGTAAGCGGGTCTGTTATGTTGTCTTGTCCTTGAACCTTAAAGACCACTATGTCTTTTTGTTTAATAACCCTAATTTTATAATTTCTTCAAATTGAAAAAAATACACCAAATCAATTAAATCCAACATTTTAATTCAATATTTACCACACCAAATAAGTCTCACCACCATGAAACAACTCAAGAACAATTCTAGGTCATCAATTAATGGCTTAGCAACTCTAGAATGGCAACTTGATTATCAAATAATCAAAAGAGAGCTTAATAACCAATTATAAGCTCACTTTAATCCATATACATGAAAACATCCTTCATACAAGTTTCCAACCATCTAAACACAAACTAAAAGTGTAGAGACAATATCCTAGCAAAACATGTTGAAGCTAAGCATGATATAAATATTTTCTTAGTTGGAAAGAATAAGGAAAAACTTACAAAATCAAGGTATTTTCAAGTTTTTTCCTTTGGTTCTTCAACTTTGCTCTCAAACCCTTTTGTTATATTTTTGGTAACTTGTTAACCTAATGAATGAAAAATGAAACAAAATAATATATACTCTCCCAAATTGCCCTTGGCCGAAATTTGTGAGCATATATAATATCTAGATTTTTTTTTGTTTCATTAAAGTTAATTTTATTAACTTGTGTATTTGATCATTACTTCATTTAATGATTTATAACAAGTCAAATAAAGCAACTAAAGTCATCTCCTAAGAATATCATAACTAAAGATATTTATATTTTTAATTACTTTAATTATTTAACAATTAAATAATTAAATAATTATTTAAATACAAATATTTTAAATATATGTATTATATTTACTTTAAATATCCAAATACATATATATTTATGATATATGTCAAATATTACAATTTGACATTAAATTAATGTGTATTTAAAAAAATCATTCATTAAATACAAATACACATTAATTAGGAAATGACATTTAGGTCCCATTGCATGCATTTTTCGTTTAACCATTAAACAACTTATAAATAATCAATATTATTCATAATAGTTGCCCTAGTGCTCTCCGAGTATATTTCAATAGTGAGAATCTCTAGATTCAGGCATATCTGTCACGAAATCCAATTTCATGTACATATTTACCCACCCACCGTAAATTATGACGACCACATATAAACTTGTTGAATCATACAGGTCCAATTCATAGCATATGTTTAATTCATCTGTCATAGGTATCCGGATATATCCCAGAGATATAGATGTAACGTCAAATCTCTATAGGGACAATCATGTCGACGTCTCTATTAGCAATCTCTAAAAGAACACATAGAACTCACTTCTAAAGTGTACCACGGGCCAATGATTTTTATATGATTGCTAATCATATATGGACTACCCATGCTCTGTACACAGAACTGACGGATCCTATCTTGACACACACAGGACACCCTGAGGATCTATCCATAGCCAACGAACAGACGGAGGTCCGATCTAAATAGATCGGTGGCGTGACTGTCATCTAAGTGTGGAAGATGTCTCATGTGCCCACAGTGGTATCTCAAGTCGAAGCATCACAAATGCTACTCAACCCGAGAAGATTCTTATTGACATTGGTGTACCATCCATTAAGAATCTTCGGTGAGTCGTTCAGTGTTTATCTACTATAAACACCAACACGTCTATACGAGTCTCCAATACTCAATGTTCATTGAGAAACCATTGGAATCCAAATTTACAGTATACGACAACTATCGGTCTCAACGGGTTTACTTTACTGACCAAGTATTGTAAACCTTGACCAGAAATAGTCTAAGAATGACAACATCGTGATACAACTCAGTGTCAGTTGCGCGCTTTTGCAACTGCATCATGACTAATCATTCTAAGGTCAATTACGTCTTTACCATATCAAGAGATATATTATATTATAGAAACTACTTATTTTATTCATAATAAAACATTTACAGGAGTATTTACAAGGAAATACAACATTGAATTGGCGTTCTAAGCATCAACCCCAATGAAATCTCCCGTTTGGTCTAGTGCCAATATCGATTGTATCTAATACTCATCGACTCCACATGTTTATCAAATAACTTCGGAGATATGGCCTTCGTAAGCGGGTCTGCTACATTATCTTCACTCGGAACCTTGCACACGACAATGTCCCCTCGTGAAACAATCTCTAAAATGATGTGGTACTTGCGTTCCACATGCTTCGACTTCTGATGCGCCCTCGGTTACTTTGCTTTCGCAATGGCTCTAGTATTATCTCAATATAACGGAATAGCATTCTTGATACTTGGAGCCACTCCCAATTATGTGATAAAGTTCCTATTCCATACAGCTTCCCTTGTAACTTTAGAAGCTGTAATGTATTCCGCCTCTGTGGTGGAATCTGTTGTTGACCCCTGTTTGGAACTCTTCCAACAAACTGCACACCTCCGTTAAGGGTAAAGACGAATCCAGATGTAGTCTTTCTATCATCGGGATCCGATTGGGAGTCGGAATCCGTATACCCATTAACTTGCAGTTCATTTCCTCCATATATAATCAACTTATCCTTAGTACCTTTAAGATACTTCAGGATATGTTTAATGGTCATCCAATGGTCGTTGTCTGGACAGCGAAACTGATATTGGGCCTTGTACATAACACGACATACATTATGCTACCTAAACACGAAGCATAAGGTTGGTTAGATATTCTAACCTTCTCATTTTCTGTTTGCGGACACATCTTTTTCGAAAGATGAATCCCATGTCTAAAAGGTATATTGTTATCTTACAGTTATCAAAATTATACCGTTCTAAAATCTTATCTATGTACGTTGATTGGGATAACCCAATCAGCTTCTTTTCTCTATCTCTATAGAGTTTTATGCCTAAAACATAGGTCTTCTCTCCCAGGTCCTTCATGGAGAAATTCTTACAGAGGTAAGCTTTGACACCTTGCATCATTCCTATATCATTCCCAATGATTAGGATGTCGTCAACATAAAGGACTAAAAATACCACCATGCATCCACTGGCCTTCTGATACACACAAGATTCTTCCAAATTCTTGAGAAAACCAGACAATCTAATAATCTCGTCGAATTGAAGATTCCAACTTCGTGAAGCTTGTTTAAGTTCATAAATGGACTTCTTAAGCTTACATATCATACCTGAGTTCTCACTGGATGCAAAACCCTCTGGCTGTTCCATATAGATTTCTTCATCAAGAAATCCATTTTGAAAAGCCGTTTTGACATCCATTTGCCAAATCTCGTAATCATGATAAGCAACTATAAAAGGAAAAATCCTAAAAGTCTTAAGCATTACTACTGGCGAAAATGTTTCATCGTAACCGACGCCAGGTCACTGCGTGTAATCTTTTGCTACCTGTTAGACATTATGACCCATAGCGTCACTGTTTTGTAAATGATATTGTATTATTGTACAAAATTAACTATGTGATAATGAAATTTCCTTTTTCCGTTTCGTAAATTATTTACTTTGATATATTAATGGCAAAAGTCCATATGATTAGTTCCGTATTGAGATTATATGAGACAGTATCAATATAAAAGGTTTAATCATTAAATATCCCTAGTCGGAGTATTATCGAGATCGGACATCGATAATGCGGAATAGACTAGTATTGCACTTGTGCACGTTGTGATGGCACAACGGCATAGTTCTCATATATTTAAGTATTGGATACTTATGCAAGTGCGATAGGAGGTTGTGTTTTACCGATGGTACAGAAAACAGCTTCGCTCTGGATAGACCCCCGGAATCCCATTGGTAGTATGTCTGCGTGTCTATGGGAGGCCGCATCAGGGTAGGTGTATATGGTCTTAACCTGAGACTTGCATCGCTAGTACTTGCGACAATCGGTAAACTTTGGTTTTGGTGGTTCGGGGCTTTAACCGGTTCTGTGTACACCTCTTCTGGGTTTATCTAGAATCGTAGTGTACTGGATGTGATGTCAAGATGGAAGTATCACTTCAGACATATGGAGAAGATGATCACGCAGGATACAGAACTAGTACTCTATAAAAGGTTGCAACCGTCGGGACAATATGACCAGGTCAGGATTGTCCGATTTAAAGAGACTAATTGTTTGATGTCCGATATATATTTCGTACGGGGCAGACACATTTCCAGCCCCAGGCCTAACATGTGATCGTCCGATACTGGATCGATGTACGCGATACTACGGTATACTACGCTTGATAAAGATCTAATATTCCAATAAGAATATTTCTGGAGAATTGGGTAGGCATGGCGCTTTGCTAGAAGCCAACCTTGTCTTGTAAATCGGTAAAAACGTAGTACGAGGTACGTACGTGTTCGGATTATCCAATGACCGTATTTACTGCCAACATATCCGGAGATCTCTTGGGTCGCTTCCTGAAGATTCACCTATGATGTTTGATTCGAACTTTATTAATCTTGGATTAATTACGGAGAAACTTTATCTTGGATAAAATGCCTAATTAGGAGAGAGAACGATTAATTTGGAATTAATCGATAAAATAATATATTCGATATATTAAACGAAATTAGATTTCGACGCGGAATTAAAATCGGATTTTAATTCGGGCAAACGAATTAATTCAGAATTAATTCGTTAGCGATGTGAATAGTAATTTCGCTAGGCATAATTATTTAATTTACGTCGCGACGGAAATTCGTTAATTCGAAATTAGCGAAACCGAGCCCGAAAGTGTTTGCGGACACATTCGTATTTTGAAACGAGTGGGACCCGCAAATCACATCGCGAAGTCTCATCACTTGACACGACTAGTTGATGGATGTATCTAGTCACCTTTATTGGATGATACATTGTCACTATTCTCAATGTAAGTAGGTGAGGCCATTTAATGGCTTTTTGGGAGGGAAAAACTTTTTCACGTTTTTGGAGGGATATTTACCAAATATTTTTTGGTAATTGTTATCTCATCATTCACGGTTTTGGAAACAAGAAAGAAAAAAAACAAAAGAAAACCAAAAGCCTCTCTCCCTCTTCTTCTTGCTCACGCCGTGAGCTTCAACAAGAAAAGAAAAATGTTTTTCATCTTCTCCATTTTGCTAGCACAATGAAGGATCAAAGGAGGTGATAGGGAAACAACCTTGGAGCTTGGAATACTTGAAGACTTGAAGCTTCTCTCCCTTTTGCTCTTGGCCGAAAGTTTCCACCTTGAAGACTCAAGGATTTTCTTCATCATTTTTCATCACAAGCTTTGTAAGTATGATTATGCCATGCTTCAAGCTTTGCATGTATAAATCGTGTGTTTCATTGGCTTATACTTTCTTTGGGACTAATAATAGAAACCTACACTACCAGTCGAGCCTTATAGGTTTCAACCTTTCCATTAGGCCCGCGCTTCCTCTTGTATACCCATTTACAACCGATAGGAATAATTCCTTCGGGAAGCGAAACCAAGTCCCAAACTTGATTCTCATGCATTGAGTCTAACTCAGATTTCATGGCATCTTGCCTCTTCACGGAGTCGATGTCCAACATCGATTCTCTATAGGTAAAAGGGAAAGTCTCTTCAACTAAGCGTTTAGGAGGTCTAGATACCCTTTGTGACCTACAAAGTGTGTGTGTTAAAGGTTCTTCATCTACTTGAACTTCAAGTTCCTCTGTTGGTTCGCTGTTTTCATGTTGGACTTCGTCAAGTTCAACATGTCTATAATTACCACCTTCTGACACCTATAGAAATTTTGCGAAGCGAGCTACGAACATATTTCGATGTTCGGTATCATATAATATATATCCCTTTGTATTTGACGGATATCATACAAACCTAAACTTTTACCCTCGAGGCGAAAACTTATCTTGCTGAGCCATCTTGACATAGGCAGAACAACCCCAAACCTTAACATAATTAAGATTTGGTTTCCTACCGGTCCATATCTCATATGGAGTCGTAGGAACAGCTTTTGAAGGAATCTTATTCAAAAGATGTGCAACTGTTAAAAGAGAATAACCCTATAAGTAATAGGGAAAATCTGTAAAACTCAACATAGATCGGACCATATCCAATAAAGTCTGATTTCTCCTCTTAGACACTCCATTGTGCTGTGGAGTACCTGGAGGAGTATATTGAGCGAGAATCTCATTCTCCTTCATATAATCCATGAACTCATTGCTCATATATTCGCCGCCTCGATCAGATCGAAGGCATTTAATATATTGACCAGTCTATTTTTCTACTTCATTACAGAACTCTTTGAACTTTTCAAAGGTTTCAGATTTATTTCTCAGTAGATAGACATAACCATACCGTGACAGATCATCAGTAAATGTATCGAAGTACGAATAAAAACTGTGAGCAGTCTGACTTAGTGGACCACACACATCATAATGTACAAGTTCAGTAAGTTAGTGGCGCAGTGTCCAACACTAGAAAATGGGGCTTTGGTCATCTTACCCAGAATACATGATTCACAAGTTGGATAGGGTTCAATGGTGAGATCTGGTATCAAACCATTCCTAACTAAATGGGTAAGGTGTTTCACGCCTATATGACCCAGCCTCATATGCCAAAATTCAGTATTATTAACTACAGGTAAACTACGTTTATTAATCCTAGTATTCAAAATATCACTAGAAGTATGCAATGTGTAATGATCATGCTCATTTGGACAACAAAGGATCTGAATATTGTTTATCATATAAATAGAAAGAGTAGTTCTTAATATTAACATGATAACCTTTTGTATCTACTACAAAAGAGATATAATATTTGCTACACATCCTGGTACAACGTAGCAATCATACAACAAAAGTCTCCCACTCGGTAAGAGGATCTCGCATACTCCCATTACAACTGCATCCAGAGAGTCTCCACTCCAAAAACGCAACTGCATCTCTCCAGGCTTCATCTTCTTACTTTCCTTCAACCCTACAACGAATTGCAAATGTGAACAGGACAAGCATAATCCAAAATCCAGCTGGATGTAACAGCTTCACAAGCTATTGAGATATCAATAACTGGAAAAATAAATGTACTTGATGTAGATGCCCTCTCCTTCCTTATCTGGGCATTGTAGTCAGGACAGTTCCTTTTCCAGTGCCTGACTTTGCTGCAATGATGGCATTTTTCTTCAGACGCCCTCTTAGGCTTTGCTATCTTTCCTTGCAGTGGAGGACTGAAACCTTCTTCTTCTTCGCTTTCGTCTTCTTTCCTTTTGGCCTGGCCTGGGAAAAAGCAGAGAGTGAAGTAGGTTTCGGAGGGTGAGTCGGTACTTCATTCCTTAGGTTCTCTTTCGCCGTGATCAGAATCCTATGTGTTTATGGTAGGAACAGATAATCCCATTCATGTTGAAATACATTACGAATTGGCGATAAGAAGCTGGAGCGAACCAAGAATGACACTCCTACCGAGAATTTCATTCAGAGTGAGATTATGTTGCCTCAGTTGTTCGATCAAATAGATCAAGTGAAGAACATGTGAATTCACAGCTTGCCCCTCATCCAGTCGTGCATGGAACAGTTCCATCGCAACTTTATGAACAAAAATTTATTCTTGGTTCATATATGATTCTCTTAATCGCATCATAATACTATACGCATCTTACATGCTATAGTATTGCCTCTAGAGTTCCAATGCCAGTGAACTTAAGATGTATGATTTAACTTTTAAATCATCATCTTTCCAAGCTTGGAAAACTTGTAGTTCCTCCGGTGTTGCGTCCCTAGACACAGCAAGGGGCGGACCCTTAAGTACATATCCCAACTTTTCGGATTCAATGACAATCCTTAAATCCAAATCCCAATCAGCAAAGTTCTCAGCGCCTTTTAGTTTGTTCGTATCCAACATACGCGCAAACATTAGAAGATTGTGCCGCCATCGCAAATCTATCATATAGATTACGAAAAACAGTTAAACAGTTTCAAATAATATCAAAAACATTAACTAGATCATGTATTTTTATTCTAGAAATACCTCTCCCACTAAATCATACAATACTGTAATCCCCAAACAGAATACAAAGATTTAATTATTAAATTAAATACAAATAGTGAAAGGTGGATCCCATTAATATATTTGAGCTCACAATGTTGGCACGTTCTCGCCTACGTATATTCATTAGGTAGACAACTGATTGTCAATCACTCAATAGTGACTTTTGGGTTTCCAGTCCTGGTCGTTTCTCGTTATGACAGCTTTGGCACGTTCACAAGGAGGCATACCAAGGTTAAACTCGTCAATGATAAACTCAAGCTACTTGCGTAACCCTGACAGCTTTGGCACGTTCAGGATTCTGATTTCGCTTGGATTTATCCAGTATCAGATATACATCCGGCATAAATTAATTTCTATCGGCTACACCATCACAGTTTTGGCACGTGCTGAGATGTAGTCATAGAAAAGATATCCATAAACTGTATTGACAAGACGAACCATGTAACATGAATCAAATATATAATTAACATAAAACCTTATTAATTAGGGATTTTCCGCAAAAAAAAAAAATACTTTTACTTTATTTAATCAAATTAAATAAACACATGCATGCATAAAGTAAAGATTAAATTAAACATTAAATTTAAAGGCATAATCATATCGGGCGTTCAGAATCAGACTCACTCTGATACCATTTTGTAGGGGTTTTATAGGGAATATCCGGTAACATAGCAGAACGCGGAAAATCAAAATTTTCCGATTTCAAGAATTTTTCTTGGATCAATTAATTAAACTTATTTATTTAATTACCCAATACTTAAAACCTGAAATTTTAACCAAGAAATCATATTTCTTAAAAATTACTGTTTGACCCCTAAACTTTATATTTTGTTCTTTTTTTCCTCAAATTGTCAAATACAATTTTGGATGATTCTAAATCAATTCTAAAATGATTTCCAACATATCAAAAACAAATTGCAACAAAATCCCCAAATTTTTTAAATTGCCGAACAGCCCCTTAATTTTGAGTTTTTATAATTTGGTCCATTTTTGTTCAAAACATGTCAAGATCAAATCTAATCAACCCAAAAATAAATATGCATCATATAAACACCATAATACATCACATATATGAAAATCCCTAAATTTGGAAAGGGTTAAGAACCTTAATTAAATAAATTTCTTCAAATTGACAAAATACACCAAATCAATTAAATCCAACACTTTAATTCAATCTTTACCACACCAAACAAGTCTCACCACCATGAAACAACTCAAGAATAATTCTAGGTCATAAATGAGTGGCTAAGCAACTCTAGAATGGCAACTTGATTATCAAATAATCAAAAGAGAGCTTAATAACCAATTAAAAACTCACTTTAATTCATATACATGCAAACATCCTTCATAAAAGTTTCCAACCATTTAAACACAAACTAAAAGTGTAGAGACAACATCCTAGCAACACATGTTGAAGCTAAGCATGATAGAAACATTTTCTTAGTTGAAAATTTAAGGAAAAACTTACAAAATCAAGGTATTTTCAAGCTTTTTCCTTGGTTCTTCAACTTGCTCTCAACCCCTTTTGTTATGTTTTTGGTAACTTGTTAACCTAATGAATGAGAAATGAAACAAAACAATATATACTCTCTCAAATTTCCCTTGGCCGAAATTTGTGAGCATATATAATATCTAGATATTTTTTTTGTTTCATTAAAGTAATTTTATCAACTTGTGTATTTGATCATTACTTCATTTAATGATTTATAACAAGTCAAATAAAGCAACTAAAGTAATCTCCTAAAATATCATAACTAAAGATTTATATTTTTAATTACTCTAATTATTTAATAATTAAATAATTATTTAAATAGAAATTTTTAAATATATGTATTATATTTATTTTAAATATCCAATACATATATATTTATGATATATATCAAATATCACAATTTGACCTTTAATTAATGTGTATTTAATAAAATCATTCATTAAATACAAATACACATTAACTAGGAAATGACCTTTAGGTCCCATTGCATGCATTTTTCGTTTATCCGTTAAACAACTTATAAATAATCAGTATTTTTCATGATAGTTGCCCTAGTGTTTTACGAGTATATTTCACTAGTGAGACTCTCTAGATTCAGGCATATCTATCACGAAATCCAATTTCGTGTCCATAATATACCCACCAGTAAATTATGACAACCACGGATAAACTTGTTGAATCATACAGGTCGAGATCGTGGAATATGTTTAATTCCTCTGTCACAGGTATCCGGATATATCCCAGAGATATAGATGTAAACGTCAAATCTCTATAGGGATAATCTCGTCGACGTCTCTATTAGAAATCTCTAAAAGAACACTTATAACTCATTTCTAATGTGTACCACGGGCTCATGGTTTTTATCTGATTGCTAATCATATATGGACTACTTAAGCTATGTACACATAATTGACAGATCATATCTTGACACACAAAGGGCACCCTGAGGATCTGTCCATGTAAGTGTTCCTAGAACATGCCAAGATCGTCTAAGAGTGATTCGTGTGTGAATTAATTGAAGGAAGTTACGGAAAAACTCACCTTGATCGGATTTAGGATTTCAAAAATTCCTTCTTTGTTGGAGCTCCAATCTTGTTTGTTGAATTCAAAACTCTCGGTGAGTTTCCCTATCACCTTTCTATGACACCCAAAGTGCTAGCTTTGCCCAAAAATTGAAACAAAATTTATTCTCCAAGAATAACAAGAATCGGCAATGGAGGGTAGAGAATAGAGAGAGAGATGTGAATAGTAATGTCTAACAAAACTAATAATGTTTTCCAAACACAACTCCTTTTATATTTTCCAAAAACAAAAGTCAAGTGTGTTGGAAAAAATGCATTAAATGTATCCAACCACTTACATCAACAAATGATTAGTGATGTGAGTTAGTGGGTCCCACCACTTTGAATTCAAAATTCAAGTTCGGTCGCTCAACAAACTTTGGGCTCGGGTTCGTTTAATCCGATTAAACAACTTTTTCCGTTGCGACGTAATTAAATCTAATTTAATTTAATAATAATGCCTAGCAAAATTATTACGGAAGTCGCTTGCGAATTAATTCTAAATTGATTCGTTCGCTCGAATTAAAATCCAATTTTAATTCCGCGTTGAAATCTAATTTCAATTAATATATCTAATATATTATTTTAGCCCAATTAAATAAATTAAATAGAAAAATCCAATTTCACTATTAAATTTATTTTACCAATTAATTCCGAATTAACCGCGTTCTCTCTTCTCGACGAATTTAATCTCAGATAAATTCTCGACGCAATTAATCCAAGATTAATTCTTTCTCTGTTAATTAATCCTAGATTAATTCTTGCCGTAATTAATCCCAGATTAATTTTCTCTCTCATAATTAATCCCAGATTAATTCTGTTCGAGTCAAATCTCATCGGTGAATCTTCGGGAAGCGACCCAAGAGATCCCTGGATATGTTGGCAGTAAATATGGTCATCGGACTATCCGAACACGTACGTACCCGGTACCACATTCCTACCGATTTACAAGACATGGTTGGATTCTAGCAAAGCACCGTGCCAACCCAATTCTCTAGAAATATTCTTCTACGGAATACAAGATCTTTGTCATGCGTAGTATACGTAGTATTGCGTATAACGATCCAGTATCGATATCACATGCTAGGCCTAGGGCTGGAATTATGTCTGCCCCGTACGAAGCAAATATCGAATCTTTGGTGACTAGTCTCTATAATCGGATAATCATGACCTAGTCATATTATCCCGATGACTGCAGTAACAAAGAGTACTAGTTCCATATCCTGTGTGATCATCATCTCCATATGACTGGAGTGATACTTCCATCTTGATATCACACCCAATACATTACGATTCTCGGTATAACCAGAAGAGGCGTACACAGAACCTGTTAAAGCCCCGGACGACCAAAACCAAAGTATACTGATTGTCGCAAGTATTAGCGATGCAAGTCTCAGGTTAAGACCAAATACACCTACCCTGATTCGGATTCCCATAGACACATAGTCATACTACCAATGGGATTCCGATGGGTCTATCTAGAGCGAAGCTGTTTCCGTACCATCGGTAAACAGAACCTCATATTACACTTGCATGAGTATCCAATACCCAAATATATGAGAACTATACCGTTACGCTTCCATAACATGCACAAGTGTAATACTAGCATATTATGCATTATCGATGTCTAGTCTCGATAATACTACGACTAGGGATATTTAATGATTAAACCTTATGTGGATTAATATTGTCTCATATCTTATTAATTCGGTACTAATCATATGGACTTTTATCATTTATATATCCCGGTAATCCAATTACAAATGATAAAAGAGCAATTTCTTTATCACATAGTTAATTTGTACAACAACACCATGTTCTGTACAAATAGTGATGTTATGGGTCATAATTGTCCAACAATCTCCCACTTGGCTTATAGCCAAACACTCAAGTGTCCTACACCTGAACTATGTATGGGTCGCTCAAAATTCTGCTGAGAAACAGTTTTCGTCAGCGGATTTGCAATGTTATCATCTGATACGTTTTTTTCGATCATCACATCGCCACGATGTATGATCTGATGAATCAGATGAAATAGTCAAAGTATATACTTAGATCGTTGATGAGAACGTGGTTCCTTTGCCTGTGTTGTAGCTCAGCTCAGCTGCTAACAGAACTACACCTAATCCAATTAGGATTATATAGATCCAAAATACTTCTTTTGCTGCCTCAGCTGCAGCAATGTTCCATTTCTTGTTATTTATTCGGCAACAGTATCTTGTTTGGAAGATTTCCAGCTCTCTGTTCCATTATTCAAACTAAATATATACCCTTATTGTGACTTAAAGTCGTCTTTGTCGGTTTGGAAACTTGCAGCGGTGAACCTAGTCAACTCAAGTTCTCATTTCCCAATATTCTTAGAAAGCATCCTTAGTTCGTCCAAGATACTCAAGGATGTTCTTTACATAAATCCAGTGACCATCACCTGGATTGGCCTTATAGCATCTACATATGCTCAAAGTATATGAGACATCAGGTCACATACATTTCAAAAACGTACGAGCTCTTGGAGGGTTGTCAACAGCTTTCTAGATCTATCTCAGTAAATCTTTATTCCTAGAATAAAGCCTGCTTCTCCCAGGTATTTCATGGAGAATTTTAATGAAAGCCAAGCTTTCACCGATTATATTATGGGAATGTTATTGCTAAGAAGTAATACATCATCAAATTATAGGACATTCATTGTCAATGCGCTCCCACTAACCTTCTTATATACACAAGAATCATATTCGTTTTGAATGAAATCATATACCATTATGATCTCATCAAAACGTTGGTTCCAAGAACACAATGCTTGCTTCAATCCATAAATGGATCGATTTAACTTGCAAACCTTGCTTGCATGTTCCGGCACGACAAAACCGTCAGGATGTTGTAAACATCCTCTAAAAGGTTTCCGTTTAAGGAAAGCGGTTGTTGACGTTCAGCTGCCATTTTTCATAAATGAAATATGCAGCACTTGCAAGTATTATCCAAATGGATTTAATCATGGCAATGGGTAAAAGGTGTCGTCGTAATCGTAACCATGTTGATGACGATACCCTTTCACTACAAGCCTAGCTTTGTACGTTTGTATGTTGCCATCCATGTTTGTCTTCACCATGAAGACCCATTTCCTACCAATAGGCACAATGCCTTCTGGTATATCAACCAGTGTCCAAACATGGTTGGTATACATGGAATCCATTTCGGACTTCATGGCACTTTACCATATAGCGGAGTCGATACCTCGTATCACTTCCTCATACGTAGTCGGTTCAGTATCCTCAATAAGACTAATGTCTACATGAGGTGAGATTAGAACCTCATACCTCTTAGTTTTTTTTCTGACTCTCTCCGACCTACGTGGTTCTTGTGTATTCGAATATTATTGGTACAGTTTCATCCCTGATAAACTGTTTATGTTCCGTAAAAGAGTCGGTGCCAGGAACAGTATTACTCCGATTTTCATCGAGTTTTACTTTCCTCCCACTTACCACTGCATATAGGAATTCCTCTTAGGAAAACTGCATGGAGAGCAATAATTGAACTGTTCTCTTGTGAGTTGTATAAGTACTATACTTTGGTTTACTTAGGATAACCAATTGAAAATAGGCACTTATCCGGTTTGGGTTCTAGTTTGGCACCATCCAAACATATGCTCAGCATTCCCAAATCTTCAGGAATGAGAAACCCAGTTTCTTTCCTGTTCATATCTAATATGAAGTCTGTCTAACATATTTTCATGGAACCTTATTCAAAATAAGTATTGCACTGTTTAATGCGTATCTCTAGAAGGAAATTGGTAGCTTAGAGCGACTCATCATTAACCTTACTATGTCCAATAAAGTTCGTTTTCTCTGTACGAACACACCACTCGATTGAGGTGTTCCGGGAGGAGTCCATTGTGAAAGAATACTATACTCTTTCAGATAATCAAGAAACTTATTGCTTAAGTACTTTCCACTACGGTCCAACCGTAATGTTTTAATACTTTTACTAGTCTATTTTTCTACTTCGTGTCGAAACTCTTTAAATTTATCAAAAGTTTCTGATTTGTGTTTCATAAGAAACACGTAACCATAACAAAATGCAACATTCGTAAAGGTTTCGAAGTAATTATAACCACCTCTAGTCTAGCTAGACATGGGCCCACATACGTCACCATGACGAGGGCTAACAGCTCGATGTCTCGTATATCATTTACCGCTAAAAGGTATTTTAGGCACTTTGCCTAATAAATAAGATTTGCAGACGTCATATGAATTAAGATCAAATCTGTCTAAGTATCCACTCTTCGAAAGTGTGGATATACGAGTCTCGTTAATGTGTCTCATACAACAATGCCACTTTTAAGTCTCAACAGATTTATTCAGTTTGAGTTTTTGTTTGTCATATTATATGTTTGAGATTCATTTATATTCTAAATATAAATATTGTTATTCACATCTAATGTGTTTATCTCAATATCATCTTTATAAGCAAAACACTTGGTGTTCTAGAATATAAAGGTATACCCGCAACGGGTTGAACTAGATATAGAGATAATGTTTTTAGTCAAACTAGGTACATTATAACAGTCTCCTAATTCAAGTATATGTCCCAAGGGTAGTTCAAAAATTTAGGTTTCTACGGTTAAAACAGCGACTCTCGTCCCGTTTTCGACTTGCAGGTCGATCTCATCTGAAGCCAGTCTCCTTCTAATCAGCAGATTCCGCACATCAATACATATTTATGTATTTTCCACATCCAGTATCAAAATCCAATTATAAATCTAGTAGTGGACATGTTTATAACAAACATATCTGAAGTCGGAGCCTTGCCCGTCTTCACTTCCTTCATGTATGTCTTGTCCATACGGCAGTCACACTTCCGGTAACCCCGTTTGCCACAATTTAGGCAGACATCTTGGGATATGTCATTTGTCTTCCCAGAAGACTGTGACTATTTTGCCTTTGCCCCTTTTGGAAGCTCTGGCTCTGCCTCCTTGAGCATAGCCATCAACTCTCCAAGAGTTTTCTCTTGGTTCATAATGAACCTGCCCCAGAATTCGGGTAGAGACAATAAGATCAAATCTTTGGAAGTCTTGGCCACATAGGTAATACCCAGCTAACCTAGTTGTTCGATGTCAGCAATCATCTACGACACCTAGTGCTCGACAGACGTACCTTCTGACATACGCGAGCGAAATAGCTTCTTTTGCAATTCGTACTTCTAAGATCTAATGTTAGATCTATGAAGATCCTTTAATTTCAACATCATGGTATAAGGATCTAATCCTTAGTTTTGAGGACAAAATTAAAGTGTCATTGCAGCAAGCATAAAGGATTGAGCACTAAATTTATCATCACCATGAGTCTTCCAAAGCTCATGCTCTACTATTTGCTCAACTCTGGGCTCAGGTCCGAGAGGTTTCTCTATCAAATAGAATAACTTCTCAGCTCCCAGGACTATCCTGAGGTTTTATTCCCAATTTGAAAATCGGAGCCGTTTAAAGACATTTTCACCCAGGATTATGTTTTAAACGCTAAATTTCAGTTATCTTGATTCCAATAGTCTAACTATCCAATCAACGATTTCGGGTACAATCGAATATAATGATTACTATAGTCTAAATATATAATCAATTACAATTGATCGGTTACATTCAAATGTATTGATTACTATAATCCAATTATATAACCAACTACAAATGAAGTAGTTTGAATACAGTCCAACTGTTAAATTAAAACAACAATTGAATATTAGTCCAACTAATATATATATAAATAATTAATGACGAAATAGAAATGAGCGCGTATTGGCAAGTATCTAAACGAAATTGCAAATTTAATACTTGCCTCCCACTATTTTTCAGCGAGCCTCTAACCCCCTGTGGAGTACTCGGGAAACCTAGTTTCCTAGTGGGCTAGGATCTCGTTAAATAACACACAACCTTGACTTTGGCCAACAAGTTGTATGAAACATAACTAGGTAGATCTCTAAGATCAATTGGATCCCATCCAATTCCTAGATCCAGTAGGTGGACCTCCAAGTCCGAAACATATATCCAATATATGCCAATATTTCCAATATATTCCCTAACATTTTCCTCTGAATCAACTAAGCCTTGGCTTTGGCTCAACAAGCTTAATGAAACCAGTTAAGTGTGACCCATTGACAGTGGGAAAGCTTCGTAATTGAGGTCGATGAACAAGAAGTGACATTGACTTTGGCCAACAAATCACAACTTGCCCAAGACGTACGATATGGAACAAAGCTTTCGTTATTCAAACACATCGGCGATGGACAAAGGTCTTGACTTTGGCCAACAAACCAATGCCAATCTTGGATCTTGAGAGAGAATCACTCAATGGAAGGAAAATTGCTTAATATAATATGAGGGTTTTTGTCGCGATTTGGCATCCAATTTATTATCTTTAATTAGGTCTCATCATACACCCTTAAGCATGCATTCTAAAAGAATAATAAGGCGCGAATAAAATAATAATGATATTTGGATGGATATACAACAAATTATTCCTAGAACAAATCTCTTATTTTCCTCTCTCCCGCTAGACTATTCATACTTCTACCCAATTACATAATACTTCTAAAGAAACCTCATTTACATTGAGGGGAATTGGTGAGAAGAGAAATACAATGAGAAAAGAGGTAATAGGCTGGACACGCAGGTCCAATTTAATAAATTCTAAATTTATTACAACAATTTCCAAAATTGCCCTCACCCTTCTAATATCCATTCGATATATATTATTCATTCATACATCCAAGTATTCACACAAAGCATGTTATTCAATCAATCTAATCCAATTAATTAATCTTTGAATTAATGACCATCCAATGTTCAAACAACGATTTGATTTGCTCGAGTCCAACTCGTTAGAATAAATAAATACTCAAGTACGTATTCTTGAATTATATCGAACTATAATTTTAAATCCAATTTAAATTATATTCAATACTAATTCATATTTAATTCCAAATTAAATAATTACACTTTTAAAAGTGCCTTTAGACTGGATTCCAAATCCAATCTACATGGGTCTCAAAGGCCCAATTAGTATCCAATACTTTTTAATTAAAGTCAAATGGGCTTTTAATTAATTCTTTAGGCATGGGCTTTGGCCATTATGGATCAAACCCAAGATGCCAAGGCCCAATAAAGAATCACCCTTATGCCATAAAATCAATTTTGGCCCATTAGGCCCAATTAAATTTTTAAAGGCCCAATGTCATACTTTGAACTTTATGGAAATGGTTTTAGGCCCAATTGGATCCAACCAATTGTCCTAAACCAAACTTGGCCCAACCAAGCCCATTAAGCCCAATTACAACATTAAATAATAAATCATTCCAAATTACATATAATTAATTAAAGTACAATTAACATAATTAATCAATTAATCTAATATTCAAAAATACTAATTAATCCAATTTAATCATGCTCACCATATCCAATTCATGTCCAACATAAATTGAAGCAAAATCAATCTATTACATGATTATCATGCTCACGGAAATTGTGCATAAAATAACACCCAATTTGATTTCAATCCATTTAAATCAACATACAAGATTTATTTCATGCTTTAAACATATCCAATTGTCTAAAATCAAAAAATCACCATGAGTCTTATCTAAGGTGCATTCGGCCAAGCTAAGGAAATTAGGGAAAATTTTATGCAATTCATTTTCTCAATTCCTAAGATGTACAAATCCAATTCAACATCATCCAAGCTCAACCGAACCATCAATTTAAGAAAATACATACTCCAAGAATAAATTCCCCAATTAAAGTCCATAAACCCTAGATTTTAAAATCAAACTTAGATCGCTCTGATACCATTGACAGTGTTCCTAGAACATGCCAAGATCGTCTAAGAGTGATTCGTGTGTGAATTAATCGAAGGAAGTTGCGGAAAAACACACCTTGATCGGATTTAGGATTTCAAAAATTCCTTCTTTGTTGGAGCTCCAAGCTTGTTTGTTGAGTTCAAAACTCTCGGGTGAGTTTCCATATCACATTTCTATGACTCCCAAAGTGCTAGCGTTGTCCAAAAATTGAAACAAAATTTCTTCTCCAAGAAGAACAAGAATCGGCAATGGAGGGTAGAGAAGAGAGAGAGAGATGTGAATAGTAATGTCTAACAAAACTAATAATACTTTCCAAACACAACTCCCTTTTATATTTTCCAAAAACAAAAGTCAAGTGTGTTGGAAAAAATGCATTAAATGCATCCAACCACTTACATCAACAAATGACTAGTGATGTGAGTTAGTGGGTCCCACCACTTTGAATTCAAAATTCAAGTTGGGTCGCTCAACATACTTCGGGCTCGGGTTCGTTTAATCCAATTAAACAAATTTTTCTGTTGCGACGTAATTAAATCTAATTTAATTAAATAATAATGCCTAACAAAATTATTACGGAAGTCGCTTACGAATTAATTCTAAATTAATTCATTCGCTCGAATTAAAATCCAATTTTAATTCCGCATTAAAATCTAATTTCAATTAATATATCTAATATATTATTTTAGCCCAATTAAATAGAAAAATCCAATTTCACTATTAAATTTATTTTACCAATTAATTCCAAATTAATCGCGTTCTCTCTTCTCGACGAAATTAATCCCAGATAAATTCTCTACGCAATTAATCCCAGATTAATTCTTTCTCTGTTAATTAATCCTAGATTAATTCTTGCTGTAATTAATCCCAGATTAATTTTCTCTCTCATAATTAATCCCAGATTAATTCTGTTCGAGTCAAATCTCATCGGTGAATCTTCGGGAAGCGACCCAAGAGATCCCTGGATATGTTGGCAGTAAATATGGTCATCGGACTATCCGAACACATGCGTATTGTTGGACAATTATGACCCATAGCATCCTTATTTGTACAGAACATGGGTTTGTTGTACAAATTAACTATGTGACAAAGGAAATTGCTCTTTTATCATTTGTAATTGGATTACCGGGATATATAAATGATAAAAGTCCTTATGATTAGTTTTGGATTGAGATGATATGAGACAGTATCAATCCACCAAGGTTTAATCATTAAATATCTCTAGTCGTAGTATTATCGAAACTGGACATCGATAATGCGGAATAGACTAGTATTGCACTTGTGCGCGTTGTGGGAGCATAATGGCATAGTTCTCATATATTTAAGTATTGGATACTTATGCAAGTGTGATATGAGGTTGTGTTTACCGATGGTAATGGAACAGCTTCGCTCTGGATAGACCCATCGGAATCCCATTGGTAGTATGACTATGTGTCTATGGGAATCCGAATCAGGGTAGGTGTATTTGGTCTTAACCTGGGATTGCATCGCTAATACTTGCGACAATCAGTATACTTTGGTTTTGGTCGTCCAGGGATTTAACAGGTTCTGTGTACGCCTCTTCTGGGTATATTGAGAATCGTAGTGTATTGGGTGTGATGTCAAGATGGAAGTATCACTCCAGTCATATGGAGATGATGATCACGCAGGATACGGAACTAGTACTCTTTAGTACTGCAGTCATCGGGATAATATGACTAGGTCATGATTATCCAATTATAGAGACTAGTTACCAGAGATCTGATATATGCTTCGTACGGGGCATACACAATTCCAGCCTCATGTCTAGCATGTGATATTTGATACTGGATCGCAATACGCAATACTACGTATACTACGCCTGACACAGATTACATATTCCTTAAAAGAATATTTCTGGAGAATTGTGTAGGCACGGTGCTTTGCTAGAAGCCAACCATGTCTTGTAAATCGGTAAGAACGTGGTACTAGGTACGCACGTATTCGGATACTCCGATGACAGGATTTACTGTCAACATATCCAGGGATCTCATGGGTCGTTTCCTGAAGACTCACCGATGACGTATGACTCGAACATAATTAATATGGGATTAATTGGAAGATATAGAAAATTAATCTAGGATTAATTATGGCGAAATTTATCTGGGATAAAATTCAATTAAAAGAGAGAGAGAACGATTAATTTGGAATTAATCGATAAAATAATATATTCCATATATTAAATGAAATTAGATTTCATAACGGAATTAAAATTGGATTTTGATTCGGGCGAATGAATTAATTTAGAATTAATTTGCAAGCGACTTTAATAGTAATTTTGCTAGGCATAATTATTTAATTAAATTTGATTTAATTAACTCGCAACGGAAAATTCATTAATTCGGAATTAACGAATTCGAGCCCGGAATGTGTTTGCGGGCCCACTCAGATTTTTAATTAAAGTGGGGCCCACACTTGTCACATCACCTAGTCAACTTTATCAACTTTTTGTTGATAGAAGTTGGTGGGATTTTGATGGTTGATTGTTTCTTACACAAGCATTATTAAAATTGATGTGAAAGTGACATATATGAATTTTTTAAGTTTGGTATATCATTTTGATTTTTGGAAAATCAAAACACACTTCACTCATTTTTTTTTCTCTCATCTCCATGCCTTGGGAGTGAACTTCATCTTTTTCCTCTCCCATTTGGCTTGGCCGAAACAATCAAAGAACAAGAAGAAATTGATGCAATTTTTTCTAAGTGCTAGCACACACAAGGAGTCATTCAAAGGTGTTAGGGAAACTTATCCATGAGTTTGGAATTCAAGGACAAGCTTGGAAGCTCAATATACATCAAAGGAGAAGCTTGGAGCAACTTCCATGGAGGCAAAATTTTGTTGTCTACACATCCTCTTAGCCAATCAAAGTGAGTATTTTCCGCTACCTTACTTTGTTGATTCACACATTTCATATGCTTAATTGATCTTGGTTTGACCTAGAAAACCCAACAATGGTATCAGAGCCTAAATTAAGCATGAAATTGACTTAGGGTTTATATACTTGAATTTGGGTATTTTTGATTTGAGCATGATTTGATCAAATTGTTTGTTTGAGTATGCTTAGATAATGTTAACTTAGAGTTATACATGATCAATTTGATGAAAAATTAATTGGATTAATTTTCCCTAATTCATTAGGCTTGGCCGAATTCATTAGGTGCCCTAAGGTCATGGTGATTTTATTTTTTAAATCATTAGATGTGTTTAAATACATTGGATATATTGATTTGTGATTTAATTGGATTGAAATCCAAATCGGTTTTAAAAATCCCTAATTACGGTGACCATATAAGCATGTTGGGATTGATTTTGCTTCAATTTGTGTTGGACATAAGGTTATTACTTAAAGCATGATAAATTAGTGTAATTGGTGTTTTGGAAATATTAATTTAACTAATTAATTATGGCTATACACTTTAATTAATTAAATTGTGAAATTTGGAATATTAGAATTTAATTAATTGGGCTTAATTTGGAATTAGGCAAAAAATATTGTATTTGGGCTTAATGGGCTTGGTTGGGCCATGTATGGTTTAGGATAATTGGTTGGATCCAATTGGGCCTAAAACCATTTCCATAAAGTCCAAATATGATTATTGGGCCTTTATAATTTAATTGGGCCTAATGGGCCAAAATTAATTTTGTGGCAAATGGTGATTCCTTATTGGGCTTTGGTTGCCAAAGTCCATGCCTTATGAATTAATTAAAAGCCCATTGGACTTTAATTAAATTGACATTGGATGTTAATTGGGCTTTGAGACCCGTTAAGATTAGATTTAGAATCTAAGTCGCAAAAACTCATTAATAAAGTGTAATTATTTAATTTGGAATTAAATAAAGAATTAGTATTGAATACAAATTAAATTGGATTTAATATTGTAGTTTGATATAATTCGAGAATTCATACTTTGAGTACTTATTCTTAAACGAGTTGGACTCGCGCAAATCAAATCGTTGTTTGAACATTGGATGATCATTAATCAAAGATTAATTAATTGGATTAGATTGATTGATAACATGCTTTGTGTGAATACATGGATGTGATGTATGAATAATGTATATCGGATGGATATTAGATGGGTGAGGGCAATTTTGGAAATTGTTGTAATAAATTTAGAATTTATTAAATTGGACCTGCGTGTCCAGCCTTTATCTCTCGACTCTTTGTAATTCTCTTCTCACCTATTCCCCTCAATGTAAATGAGGTCTCCTTAGAAGTGTTATATAATTGGGTAGAAGTAAGAATAGTGCTAGCCGGGGAGAGGAAATGGAGTGATTTTTTCTAGGAACAATTTGTGAGATATCCATCCGCATATCATTATTAATTTATTTATCGCGCCTTATTATGCTTTTAGAATGCATGCTTAAGGGTGTATGATGAGACCTAATCAAAGATAATTAATTGGTTGCCAATTACGCGAAACAAACCCTCAACAAATATTAAGCGTTTTCCTTCCATTGAGTGATTCTCTCTCAAGATCCAAGATTGGCACTGGTTTGTTGGCCAAAGTCAAGACCTTTGTCCATCGCGGATGTGTTTGAATCATAAAGTCTTTGTTCCAAATCGCGTGCCTTGTCCAAGTTGTGATTTGTTGGCCAAAGTCAAGATCACTTCTTGTCCATCGACATCGATTACGAAGCTTTCCAAAGTCAATGGGTCCCGCTTAACTAGAATCATTAAGCTTGTTGTGCCAAAGTCAAGGCTTAGTTGATTCAGAGGAAAAAGGTTAGGTAATATATTGGATATATTGGCATATATTGGATATATGTTTCGGACTTGGATGTCCACCTACTGGATCTAGGAATTAGATGAAATCCAATTGATCTTAGAGATCTACCTAGTTAAGTTTCATACAACTTGTTAGCCAAAGTCAAGGTTGTGTGTTATTTAACGGGATCCTAGCCCACTAGGAAACTAGGTTTCCCGAGTACTCAACAGAGGGTTAGAGGCTCGCCGAAAAATAGTGGGAGGCAAGTATTAAATTTGCAATTTCGTTTAGATACTTTCCAATACGCGCTCATTTCAATTTTTCGTCATTAAAAATAAATATATTAGTTGGACTAATATTCAGTTGTTGTTTTAAATTAAACAGTTGGACTGTATTCAAACTACTTCATTTATTGTTGATTATATAATTGGATATAGTAATCAATATATTTGAATTTAACCAATCAAATAGTAGTTGATTATATAGTTAGACTATAGTAATCATTATATTCGATTGTACCCGAAATCGTTGATTGGATAGTTGGACTATTGGAATCAAGATAACAGAAAGATTAGCGTTTAAAACATAATCCTGAGTGAAAATGTCTTTAAACGGCTTCAATTTTCAGATTGGGAATAAAACCTCAGGATAGTCCTGGGAACTGACCAGTTATCCTATTTGATAGAGAAACATCTCGGGCCTGAGCCAGGAGTTGAGCAAATAGTGGAGCATGAGTTTTGGAAGACTCATGGTGATGATAACTTTAGTGCTCAATCATTTATGCTTGCTGGAATGACACTTTAATTTTGTCATCAAATACTAAGGATTAGATCCTTATACCATGATGATTGAAATTAAAGGATCTTTGTAGATCTATTTTTAGATCTTAGAAGTACGAATTGCAAAAGAAACTCTTTCGCTCATGTATGTCAGAGGGTACATCTGTCGAGCACTAGGTGTCGCAGATGATTGCTGACATCGATCAGCTAGGTTAGTTGGGCATTACCTACGTGGCCGAGACTACCAAAGATTTGATCTTATAGTCTCTACCCGAAAGCTGGGGCAGGTTCATTATGAACCAAAAGAAAACTCTTGGAGAGTTGATGGCTATGCTCTAGGAGGCGAAGCCAGAGCTTCTGAAAAGGGCAAAGGTAAAATCATCACAGTCTTCTAGGAAGACAAAGGACATATCCCAATATGTCTGCCTAAACTGTGGCAAACGGGGTCACTGGAAGCGTGACTGTCGTATGGACAAGACAGACATGAAGGAAGTGAATGTGGGGCAAGGCTCCGGCTTCAAGTATGTTTGTCATAAACATGTTCACTATTAGTTTAAAAATTGGATTTTTGATACTAGATGTGGTACATAAATATGTACTGATGTGCAGAATCTGCTGATTAGCAAGAGACTGGCTTCAGTTGAGATCTACCTGTGAGTCAAAAACGGGACGAGAGTCGCTGTTTTAACCGTAGAATCCTAAGTTTAGGAACTACCCTTTGGGCATGTACTTAAATTAGGAAAATGTTATAATGTACCTAGTTTGACTAGAAACATTATCTCTATATCAAGTTTAACCCATTGCAGGTATACCTTTATATTCTAGAACACTAAGTGTTTTGTTTATAAAGATGATATTGAGATAAACACATTAGATGTGAATAACAGTATTTATATTTTGAATATAAATAAATCTCAAACATATAACATGACAAACAAATAGCTCAAACTGAATAAATCAGTTGAGACTTATAAGTGGCATTGTTGTCTGTGACACATTTAACAAAACTCGTATATCCACATTTTCGAAGAGTGGGTACTAGGACGAATTTGATTCTAATTCAAATGATGTCTACGAATCTAGTTTATTAGGCAAGGTGCCTACAATACCTTTTACTTGGTAAAAGTGTAAGTGGCACCGATCTGTTAGCCCTTGTTCATAGTGACGTAAGTGGGCCCATATCTAGTTAGGCTAGAGGTGGATATGAACACTTCGTAACCTTTACGGATGTGGCATCGCGTTATGGTTATGTGTTTCTTGTGAAACATAAATCAGAAAATTTTGATAAATTCAAAGAGTTTCGACAAGAAGTATAAAAACATATCGGCAAGAGTATTAAAACCGTCACGGTTAGACCATGGTGGAAAATACTTGAGCAATAAGTTTCTCAATTACTTGAAAGAGTATAGTATTCTTTCACAGTAGACTCCTCCCGGAACACCTCAATTGAGCGGTGTGTCCAAACGGAGAAACCGAACTTTGTTGGACATAGTTAGGTTAATGATGAGTCGCTTTGAGCTATCATTTTCCTTCTAGGGATACGCATTAAACAGTGCAATACTTATTTTGAATAAGATTCCATGAAAATTTGTTAGACAGACTTCATATTATATATGAACAGGAAAGAAATCGGGTTTTCTCATTCCTGAAGATTTGGGATTGCTGGGCATATGTTTGGATGATACCAAACTAGAACCCAAATCGGATAAGTGCCTTTTTGTAGGTTGTCCTAGGGAAACCAAAGTATAGTACTTATACAACTCACAAGAGAACAAATTAATTGTTGCTCTCCATGCGGTTTTCCTAAGAGGAATACCTATATGCAGTGGTAAGTGGGAGGAAAATAAAACTCGATGAAAATCGGAATAATATTGTTCCAGGCACCGATTCTTTAACGTAACACAAAAAGTTCATCAGGGATGAAAATGTACCACAATCTTCGAATACACAAGAACCGCGTAAGTCGGAGAGAGTCAGAAAAAAACCTAGGAGGTATGGGTTTCTGATCTCACCTCATGTAGATATCAATCTTATTGAGGAAGCTAAACCGACTACGTATGAAGAAGTGATACAAGGTGTTGATGGGGTTTTTTAAGCACTATGTTATTTAAGGAGTACGGTAGGGGTAAAAGGGGTAATTCCCTTCTCAGTCGAAATCATTAATGCCGACCCGACCACAACAGGTAGAGACCGAACACTTGATGATAGGTGACCGACCACTTGGGTTCAGATGACCGAGCATTATCAGATCGACAGCAGCATTCTCAGTTCAAATGACTATTATGACCGACCTCATGAAGACCGACCAGATAGCGAGATATGCTCCAGAAGATGACACCCTATTCTTGCGGATAAGATGACAAGTTATCCTATTTTCATGGGGAAAACTGGTGAGTCAGAGTCCTAGTAGGATAAAGAAAGTAAGGGTAGTTTTGATTAGGAATCCTTATGGGAAAAGTGAATGGTTTTGACTAGGAATCCTTATGGGAAAAGGAAATTGTTTCAACTAGGAAATTCTTGTACAAATAGGAATATGATTTCTACACTATTATAAATAGAAGGGTAGAGTGTGCATAAGAAAAGGAAGTTGGAACAAGAAAAAAGTGGAGATCAAGATCAATATTGTGAGACTTGTAAACAAAAGAGAGAGCTGAGAAGCGTGTTTGAGTAATAAAAGTATCATCCTGCTTGTGTCCGTGGACGTAGGTCGGATCCAAATCCACCGAACCACGTTAAATCTCCTTGTCGATTGGTGCATTTATCTGTCTTTTGCTAAGTTTGCTTTTTGTCCCCCATAACCAAACAAATTCACTATTGAGGGAGGATTAGTCTCGGGAGTGATATTCCCATATTGCCCCTGAGACCAAAATCCACCGTCAACAGTTGGCGCCGTCTGTGGGGAACTCAACAAAAAGCAGCTCGCGTAGTAAGACGATGGCAGAAGATGGAAATCACCGATCGTCAGGGATTTCACCAGATAGTTCGGGAAATCCAGGATAAAGGTCGGTTGGCCGAGCCTAATTTGAGGAGGTTCCCGATTGAGGAGGTAAATAGTAGGGCTTACTGTATCTACCATAACATAAGGGGACATGCCACGAATAGGTGCAGAGACCTGCGGGAGCAGGTGGAAGACTTGGTGAAAGAAGGTTATCTCAGTGTGTACATAGACCATTCGGTTTTTGAGGTCGACCAAAGTTAATAGTAGAAGTCATCTGGTCGGATGCGTGGAATGCTGAGATGCAGAGAGGACGTATTAAGAAGAGTCTTACTTGTAGTGACCCTTGTAGAGTTGCAAGAAAGGCAACGGATCCCAAAAAGGTGAGTAAGACCTCTTTTATCTTAGGTTGACATTTGATTATGCTTGTTTGTTATGGCCACACAATGGTTTTGATATTTGTTTTATGGCTCGGGTCTGCTCTTGTACCGCCGAGTCCGTTTTATTGATATATGTTTTACGGCTCGGGACTGCTCTTGTACCGCCGAGACCGATGTTTCTTTCCGGCTCGGGTCTGCTCTTGTACCGCCGAGACCGATGTTTCTCTCCGGCTCGGGTCTGCTCTTATACCGCCGATACCGATGTTTCTTTCCGGCTCAGGTCTGCTCTTGTACCGCCGAGACCGATGTTTCCTTCCGGCTCGGGTTTGCTCTTGTACCGCCGAGACCGATGTTTCTTTACGGCTCTGGTCTGCTCTTGTACCGCCGAGACCGATGTTTCCTTCCGGCTCGGGTTTTCTCTTGTACCACCGAGACTGATGTTTCTTTCCGGCTCGGGTCTGCTCTTGTACCGCCGAGACCGATGTTTCTTTCCGACTCGGGTCTGCTCTTGTACCGCCGAGATCGATGTTTCCTTCCGGCTCGGGTCTGCTCTTGTACGCCGAGATCGATGTTTCTTTCGGGCTCGGGTCTGCTCTTGTACCGCCGAGACCGATGTTTATTTTCGGCTCGGGGCTGGATTTCGTTCCACCGAGGCCGCTTGGTTATTCGGCTCGGGGCTGGATTTCGTTCCGCCGAGGCCGCTTGTTTATTCGGCTCGGGGCTGGATTTCGTTCCGCCGAGGCTGCTTGGTTATTCGGCTCGGGGCTGGATTTCATTCCGCCGAGGCCGCTTGTTTATTCGGCTCGGGGCTGGATTTCGTTCCGCCGAGGCTGCTTGGTTATTCGGCTCGAGGCTGGATTTTATTCCGTCGAGGCCTTATGGTTTATTCAGCTCGGGGTCGGGTTACGTACCACCGAGTCGGCTTCTTTACACTGGGGATGTAACATTACCCCAGAGCCAAGTCTTCCTTCAACTCGGGGTCGGGTTACGTCCCACCGAGTCGGCTTATTTGGACTGGGGATGTAAGATTCCCCCAGAGCCAAGTCTTTCTTTCAGCGGCTTCTTTGGACTGGGGATGTAATATTCCCCCAGAGCCAAGTCTTCTTTCAGCTCGGGGTCGAGTTACGTCCCACCGAGTCGGCTTCTTTGGACTGGGGATGAAATTTTCCCCAGAGCCGTCTTCTTTCAGCTCGGGGTCGGGTTACGTCCCACCGAGTCGGCTTCTTTGGACTGGGGATGTAACATTCCCCCAGAGCCAAGTCTTTCTTTCAGCTCGGGGTCGGGTTACGTCCCACCGAGTCGGCTCTATTGGTCTGGGGAGGGGACATTCCCCCAGAGCCAAATGCTCTATTCAGCTCGGGGTCGGGTTACGTCCCACCGAGTCGATCGTCATCAGCATAAGGGCAAAGCATTTTCTCCACGGGTAGATATCGGGATCCCCATTGACCGAGCACATGAAGGTGGCAGGAAGGACCAGATTTACCGCCAAGGCATTTTTCTCTGCGGTTCCTGGAGTGACCACCGACAGATTCATCGACTCACCATCTTTTTTTATAGTTCCCGGCATCAACTCGCAAACTCGTTGTTACCGAGAACTAGGGGATAGATGTTGATGGGGTTTTTTAAGCACTATGTTATTTAAGGAGTACGGTAGGGGTAAAAGGGGTAATTCCCTTCTCAGTCGAAATCATTAATGCCGACCCGACCACAACAGGTAGAGACCGAACACTTAATGATAGGTGACCGACCACTTGGGTTCAGATGACCGAGCATTATCAGATCGACAGCAGCATTCTCAGTTCAAAGGACTATTATGACCGACCTCATGAAGACCGACCAGATAGCGAGATATGCTCCAGAAGATGACACCCTATTCTTGCGGATAAGATGACAAGTTATCCTATTTTCATGGGGAAAACTGGTGAGTCAGAGTCCTAGTAGGATAAAGAAAGTAAGGGTAGTTTTGATTAGGAATCCTTATGGGAAAAGTGAATGGTTTTGACTAGGAATCCTTATGGGAAAAGGAAATTGTTTCAACTAGGAAATTCTTGTACAAATAGGAATATGATTTCTACACTATTATAAATAGAAGGGTAGAGTGTGCATAAGAAAAGGAAGTTGGAACAAGAAAAAAGTGGAGATCAAGATCAATATTGTGAGACTTGTAAACAAAAGAGAGAGCTGAGAAGCGTGTTTGAGTAATAAAAGTATCATCCTGCTTGTGTCCGTGGACGTAGGTCGGATCCAAATCCACCGAACCACGTTAAATCTCCTTGTCGATTGGTGCATTTATCTGTCTTTTGCTAAGTTTGCTTTTGGTCCCCCATAACCAAAAAAATTCACTATTGAAGGGGGATTAGTCTCGGGAGTGATATTCCCATATTGCCCCTGAGACCAAAATCCACCGTCAACGCAAGGTATCGACTCTTTTTATGGCAAAGTGCCATGAAGTCCGAAATGGATTCCATGTATACCAACCAAGTTTAGACACTGGTTGTTGTACCGGAAGGCATTGTGCCTATTGATACTATATGATTCTTCAAGGAATACATACATGGATGGCAACAAACAAACGTACAAAGCAAGGCTTGTAGCGAAAAGGTATCATTATCAACATTGTGTCGATTACGACGAAACCTTTTAACCGTTGCCATGATTAAATCCATTTGGATAATGCTTGCTAATGCTGCATGTTTCATTAATGAAATATAACAGCTGAACATCAAAAGCGCTTTCCTTCAACGGAAACCTTTTGGAGGATGTTTATAAACATCCTAACGGTTTTTTCGTGCCAAAACATGCAAACAAGGTTTACGAGTTAAATCAATCCATTTATGGATTGAAGCAAGCATTGAATTCTTGGAATCATCGTTTTGATGTGATCATAATGGTATATGATTTAATTCAAAACGAATATAATTCTTGTGTATATAAGAAGGTTAGTGGGAGCGCACTGACAATGATTGTCCTATATAATGATGACATATCATTTCTTGGAAATGACATTCCCATAATACAATCGGTGAAAGCTTGGCTTTCATGAAAATTCTCCGTAGACTACTTGGGAGAGACAACCTTTATTCTAGGAATAAGGATCTACTGGGATAGATCTAAAAGTTGTTGGCACTCTCCGAGAAATCCTACATTGAAAGTATATACGCGACCTGGTGTCTCATATGCTTTGAGCATATGGAGTCACAATCAGGCCGATCCAGGTGATAGTCACTGGATTAATGTTAAGAATATCCTTCAGTATCTTAGACGAACTAAGGATGCGTTCTTAATTTATGGAGAAGGGGAACTTGAAGTGACTGGGTTCACCGCTGCAAGTTTCCAAACCGACAAAGACGACTGTAAGTCGCAATAAGGGTACTATATAGTTTGAATAACGGAACAGTGAGCTGGAAATCTTCTAAGCAAGATACTGTTGCCGAATAAACAATAAAAACGGAATATTGATGCAGCTAAGGCAGCAAAAGAAGCGTTTTGGATCTATATAATCCTAATAAGATTAGGTGTAATTCTGTTAGCGGCTGAGCTAGGCTACAACACAGGCTAAAGAATTAATGGTCTCATC
Organism: Zanthoxylum bungeanum; assembly: GCA_019454045.1. Taxonomy (NCBI): domain Eukaryota; kingdom Viridiplantae; phylum Streptophyta; class Magnoliopsida; order Sapindales; family Rutaceae; genus Zanthoxylum; species Zanthoxylum bungeanum. The sequence continues at coordinate 226,407 of SKCR01001176.1, read as the reverse complement.
AATGATCCAAGTATATACTTCGACTATTTCATCTGATTTGTCAGATCATACAACATGGCGATGTGATGATCGAATAAAACGCATCAGATGATAACATTTCAAATCTGCTGACGAAAGCAGTTTCTGAGCAGAAGTTTGAGCGACCCATACATAGTTCAGGTGTAGGACACTTGAGTGATTGGCTATAGGCCAAGTGGGAGATTGTTGGACAATTATGACCCATAGCATCACTATTTATACAGAACATGGTGTTATTGTACAAATTAACTATGTGACAAAGGAAATTGCTCTTTTATCATTTGTAATTGGATTACCGGGATATATAAATGATAAAAGTCCTTATGATTAGTTCCGGATTGAGATGATATGAGACAGTATCAATCCACCAAGGTTTAATCATTAAATATCCCTAGTCGTAGTATTATCGAGACTGGACAACGATAATACGGAATAGACTAGTATTGCACTTAATCATTTATTTAAGTATTGGATACTTATGTAAGTGTGATAGGAGGTTGTGTTTACCGATGGTACGGGAACAGCTTCGCTCTGGATAGACCCCTCGGAATCCCATTGGTAGTATGACTATGTGTCTATGGGAATCCGAATCAGGGTAGGTGTATTTGGTCTTAACTTGAGACTTGCTTCGCTAATACTTGCGACAATCAGTATACTTTGGTTTTGGTCGTCCGGGGCTTTAACAGGTTCTGTGTACGCCTCTTCTGGGTATACTGAGAATCGTAGTGTATTGGGTGTGATGTCAAGATGGAAGTATCACTCCAGTCATATGGAGATGATGATCACGCATGATACGGAACTAGTACTCTTTAGTACTGCAGTCATCGGGATAATATGACTAGGTTATGTTTATCTGATATATGCTTCGTACGGGGCAGACACAATTCCAGCCTCATGTCTAGCATGTGACATTCGATACTGGATCGCAATACGCAATACTATGTATACTACGCCTGACACATATTACATATTCCTTAAAAGAATATTTCTGGAGAATTGGGTAGGCACGGTGTTTTGCTAGAAGCCAACCATGTCTTGTAAATCGGTAAGAACGTGGTACTAGGTACGCACGTATTCGGATACTCCGATGACAGGATTTACTGTCAACATATCCAGGGATCTCATGGGTCGTTTCCTGAAGACTCACCGATGACGTATGACTCGAACATAATTAATCTGGAATTAATTGGAAGAGAGAGAAAATTAATCTAGGATTAATTACGGTGAAATTTATCTGGGAAAAAATTCAATTAAAAGAGAGAGAGAACGATTAATTTGGAATTAATCGATAAAATAATATATTCGATATATTAAATGAAATTAGATTTCATAACGGAATTAAAATTGGATTTTGATTCGGGCGAACGAATTAATTTAGAATTAATTTGCAAGCGACTTTAATCCCTATAAAAAGAAGAACAAACCCAATTCTTTGATCCCTATCATTCACGCCCAAGCACTCCAGAGAATTCCCCTCATTACCGTGAATAAGCCCCCAAGCAAAGCCCTTCATTGCCGCACAAACAACCTTGAAACCAGCCCTCCCATTACCGCACAAACACCCCTAAAACTAGCCTTCATATTACTGAAACATAACCCCCCTCATTCACCGTAAAACACCACCAAAAATAGCCTTAAACTACACTTAATCACCACCAAAAACAGCCCCTGAAAACTACACAGCCATCACCGAAAATCACCACTGAAACAGCCCTTGAAACCATCGAAATTGCACCCCAAAAACTTCCTTAAATTACCGTAAAACACAGCCTAGAAACCGTTCCAAACCACCGTAAAAAACCACAACCCCAACGCGCCTAAACAACCGCAAAAAATTAAGCCAAAATAGCCTTTATTACCGTAAAACAGTGACCAAAAAACACAGCAAAAATAGCAGCGAAACAGAGTAAAACAGCAGCCCAAAACAGCGAAACAGCGAAGGAAAATGTTGAACCAGTGAACCGGAGGAGTTGCGGAGTGTTAACCCTTCCGACGGCCGTGTAACGCACTTCCAAGAGACGACTTAAGAGGTTAGACCTGAGGGCACCTTTTTATTTATTCCCGTACTTTCTTTCCGTTAGTTATTATTATTTCTTAGCATGCGTATTATAGTTTCATGTAAGTTGTGGCCATGGGATGAATGAAATATGTGTCATCTCTTGCGGTATATCGGATGGAAACCCGGACGTAAATTCCGTAGCCGAATCCGAATGTACGGTAGTACGGTCTGCACTCGGGATACAATGCCACGTACCGCTTGAGAGACGCACATATTTTGTGTCATCCGATCTTATGTTTATTTGTTGTTTGTTAGAAATAGTATGTTACTTTTATGCATGATTAGGTTGTTTAGTATGTTATTTTTTATGCATGATTAGGTTGTTTAGTATGTTATTTTTTATACATGATTATTTAATTATTTCCAAGCATGATTTAGTTATTTCTTTCGCATTAGGAACTTGATTATGTCTCTTCTAAGTTTATGTTTAGATTATTATTTATTTACATTTCCATGCTTGGCAATTTAATGTATGCATGAGATTGTGTGATTGCCGTTATTCCGACTTACTTTTATGTATGCAAACTTAGATATAGGTCGTATGCAAACTTAGATGTAGGTTGTTGTTGCGTAGACTCGGTTATATTATTACATAAATCCGTTCATTACAAGTGGCATAAGTAAGGGACCATTCCGAACCCAACGGTTTGAGGTCTTCCCTTGCGAGGGGTGAGTGCGGCCTTAAATCATTTTCCCAGTTCACACTGGGTGGTGACTCCATTTTATTTCTCCGGTTTAATTCTCACGTGGGCTATTCCGTACTCCCGACTAGGCCGCGAGCCTAGAACAGCGTCGCCGATTTCTGTGTCCTATAGTCTGGCGACTCCACTGGGGTTAGAGAATCGGCCCCGAAATAATGCGTTGTAATGTTTGTGATTTTCATTTTAGTTAACCGTGTCTACAGTGGGTTGAATGGGTTTAATCAAAGGCATTATTAAAGCTAGGTAATGGTTTGGTGTCTTCTTTCATTCACTACCTTTCTATAAAGAAAAGCTGTGAAGGCACCTAGATAATCATTACCCGCAGCTCACTGTGACAGACTAATTTGGAGGACTTGTTGTTTATTCCTATCACCAAGGCGATAAGAGCCTAAGAGGCTTGGGTATTTAAGAGAGTTCTCTCCACCCTCCCTCTGGGGAATCTACAATAGGAAATCCATTTGACAGTTAGTCACGTACCATAACTCGTTGGCACGTGCTCACTTGGTCGCTTGAACCCTGGAGTGGGGAGTCCTAGTTGTGGGCAATCCTTCGTCAGTGAGAGCCTTTGTCCGCACTCCCGTAAACTCACATGTGAACCATAGTTATATGACCAATAGAAATTATTTCTTTATGCTTGTGTTTAAGACCATCATCATTTGGATTCAGTTGGACTTCTTGTCAAGAGATGTGAACTTGTTGGGCCATTTAAACTAGGACGAGTTCGTGTCCTTTGACAATTGGGCCAAAAGTTTCTGAAATGCCGATGGGCCATTTTGTGTTTGGGCCTCTTATCATTTGGAGTTGTTTAGCCATGTTATTGCAAAAGTGTAAACCTGTTGGGCCTTTTCAACTGGGACAAGTTTTGCACCTCGCAATAGTATGATTGAATGCTTTAAAATGACAATGGGCCGACTTACATATTCCATACATCGCACTGTTGGAGTTTCTATAGGTCCCAAGATCAAAACTCAAGCATGATACACAAGTGAATACAACGACGAAAGTTGCGGAATACTTACATCGAGCGGTTGAGTGACGAAGGAGGCAACAAAAAACGAAATTCTGCTCACTGCCCACTGCTCATGTGCTGCCACTGCAGCAGTTTGGTGGTCTGTTTTGCGCCATTTTCAACAAGAATTTGAAGCTCCAAGCTTCATCATTTGAATCCCGGCTCATGGGTAAACTTCCCTATCACCTTCGCATTGATCTCGGAGTGTGCTAGCACTCTTGTTTTGCCACAAAACGCACTTGCTTCCCTCCATTTTTGCTTCTTAAATTCGGCAGTTCACTGCCTCTCAAGAACAACAAAAACGTGAGTGATGAGAGGAAGAAGAAGAGGATAGAGAGGAGGGAAATGTGTTACACGGTTTTGTGTGTGTAATTTGTGTATCTAATACACATGAATTTCATTTGAAATTCATTTCACACACATTTGGCTTTAATTGCCAACCACACACATCACTCATCACATCACTCAAGTCACATCAATTAATCAAGTCACATCACTCAAAGTGACAAGTGATTTGATGCTTGATGCGACTAGCGATTTGACGCTTGATTTGATGTGCCGCACTCAAATTCGAAATACGAATGCGCTCGCAAATAATCTCGGGCTCGGGTTCGCTAATTCCAAATTAACGAATTTTCCTTTGTGTCGTAATTAAATGATTACGCCTAGCGAAATCACTATTCACGTCGCTAACGAATTAATTCTAAATTAATCCGCTCGCCGAATTAAAATCTAATTTTAATTCCGCGTCGAAATCCAATTTCATTTAATATATCAAATATATTAATTAATCGATTAATTCCAAATTAATCAATCTCTCTCTTTTAATTGATATTTTATCCCAGATAAAATATCTCTGTAATTAATCCCAGATTATTTTCTCTCTCATCTTATTAATCCCATATTAATATAAGTGCGAGCCATACGTCATCGGTGAATCTTTGGGAAGCGACCCATGAGATCCCCGGATATATTGGTAGTCAAATCGGTCATCGGACTATCCGAACACGTGAGTACCAAGTACTACGTTTTACCGATTTACTAGACAAGGTTGGCTTCTAGCAAAGCACCAAGTCTACCCAATTCTCCGGACATATCCATGTAAGAATATTTAAGATCTGTATCAAGCGTAGCATACCAAGTATTGTGTATATCGGCCCAGTATCGGATAGTCACTTGCTAGGGCTGGGGCTGGATAAGTGTCTGCCCCGTTCCGAAGCACATGTCGGATGTCTGGTAACATAGTCTTTATAATCGGATATTCATGACCTGGTCACAATATCCCGATTGGTTGCGCAACACTCAAGAGCACTAGTACTGTATCCTGCGTGACATCACACCCAATACACTACGACTCTCTGATAAACCCAGAAGTGGTGTACGCAGAACCGGTTAAAGCCCTGTACCACCAAGACCAAAGTCTATCGATTATCGTAAGTATTAGCGATGTAAGTCTCAGGTTAAGACTATACACACCTACCTTGATTTCGGCCTCCCATAGACACATAGTCATAATACCAATGGGATTCCGAGGGGTCTATCCAGAGCGAAGCTGTTTCCCGTACCATCGGTGAAACACGACCTCCTATCGCACTTGCATAAGTATCTGATACTTATATATATGAGAACTATGTCGTTGTGCCCTCACAACGCACACAAGTGCAATACTAGCCTATTCCGCATTATCGATGTCCAGTCTCGATAATACTCCGGCTAGGGATATTTAATGATTAATCCTTCGGGGACTGATACTGTCTCATATCATTCTCAGTCCAGGAACTAATCACAGGGACCTCTCTTCATTTATATATCTATGGTGATCTAATCACAAATGATGAGTGCAATTTCCTTGTCACATAGTTAATTTGCTACAACAACACAATGATCTGTGCAAATAGTGACGCTATGGGTCATTTTGTCCAACAATCTCCCACTTGGCACGTAGCGAGTCACTCAAGTGTCCCACACCCGAACTATGTACGGTTCGCTCAAATTGCTGAGGAAAGATTTTCGTCAGCGGATTTGCATGATTATCGTCTGACGCGATTTACACGATCATCACATCGCCATGATGTATGATCCGAACGAATCAGATGAATATCGAAGTATATATCTGGATCGTCGATGAGACCATTAATTCCTTAGCCTGTGCTGACGCCTAGCTCAGCCGCTAACAGAACTATATCTAATCTAATTAGATTTATTATCGATCCAAATGGCTTCTATTGCTGCCTCAGCTGCAGCAATAATCCGCATTTGTTGTTTATTCGACAACAGTTATCTTGCTCGGAATATTTCCAGCTCACTGTCCCGTTATTCAAACTTTATAGTACCGCAGTATTTACCGGTTTGGAAACTTGCAGCAGTGATCCTAGTCACTTCAAGTTCTCCTACTCCAAATTTAAGACAGCATCTTTAGTTCTCTAAGATACTAACAGATGTTCTTAACTTCAATCCAGTGACTATCACTTGGATTGTCCTGATTGTGACTCCATATGCTCAAAGCATATGAGACACCAGGTTACGTACATTATTCAATGTACAATTTCTCAGAGAGTGTTAACAACTCCAAATCTAGCCCAGTAGATCTTTATTCTTTGAATAAAGGTTGTTACTCCCAAGAATTCTACGGAGAATTTCTATGAAAGAATATCTATGAAGCCAAGCTTTCACCAATTGCTTTATTGGGAATTTCACTGTCAGTGCGCTCCCACTAACCTCCTTATATACACAAGAATCATTTCGTTTTGAATTAAATCATAAACCATTATGATTACATCAAAACGACAATTCCTAGAACCTATGCTTGCTTCAATCCAAACATGGATCGAATAACCCGCAAACCTTGTTTGTCGGTATACAAAATCGTCAGGATGTTGTAAGAATCCTCCAAAAGGTTTCCTTTTCAGGAAAGCGATTTTCCGTTAAGCTGTCATATTTCATAAATGAAATACACAGCTTTAGCAAGCATTATCCAAATGGATTACAATGGCAACAGGTAAAAGGTTTCGTCGGAATCAACACAATGTTGATAACTCTACCTTTTCTTTACAAGCCTAGCTTAGTACGTTGGTATGTTGCCTTCCATGTATGTCTTCCTTGAAGACTTATAAAGTACCAATAGGCACAATGTCTTATGGTACATCAACTAGTATCCAAACTTGTTGATATACATGGAATCCATTTCGGACTCATGACACTTTGTCATAATAGGGAGTCGATACCTTGTATCACTACCTCATACGTAGTCAGTTGGTATACCTTAAAAGATTAACATCTTTATGAGGTGAGATCAGAAACCCATACCCTAGGTTGTTTTCTGACTCTCTCCGATCTACGCGGTTCTTGTGTATTCGAAGATTAATGGTATAAATTCATCATTGATGAACTATATGTGTTCCATTAAGGATTTCGTGCCTCGAACAGTATTACTCCAATTTTCATCGAGTATCACCATCCTCCCACTGACCACTGCATATCGGTATTCCTCTTAGGAAAACCGCATGGTGAGCAACAATCATATTGTTCTCATGTGAGATTTATAAGTACTATACTTATGGTTTCCTTTAGGATAACCAATTTGGCACTTATCCAATTTAGGTTTTAGTTTGGTATTATCCAAACATATGCCTAGCATCCCAAATGGTCAGGAATGAGAAACCCGGTTTCTTTCCTGTTCATATCTAATATGATATTTGTCAAACAAATTATTAATAGAACTTTATTCTAAATAAGTTATTGCACTGTTAAAACTTATCGTTGAAGGAAATGGTAGCTCAGAGCGACTTGTGATAACCTTATCATGTCCTCATCTGAAAGAATACGTTACTCTTTCATGTACGTATGAAACTTACTGCTTAAGTATTTTCCATTACGGTCTTACCGTGGCGGTATAATACTATAGCCGATCTGTTTTTCTACTTCGTGTCGAAACTAAAAGTTTGATTGTGTTCTTCAAAAAAACACATAACCATAACGTGATGCCACATCCGTTAAGGTCACGAAACATTCATGTTCACATCTAGCCTAGCTAGATATGGGCCCACTAACTTCACCATGAATAGGGCTAACAGATCGGTGGCACTTACACTATTACCAAGTAAACAGTGTTTTAGGTACTTTACCTAACAAACTAGATTCGTAGACTTTATTTGAATAGTCAAATCAGTCCTAGTACCCACTCTTCAAAAGTGCGGATATACGAGTCTTGTTAATTCTGTCCTAGACAACAATGCCACAAATAAGTCTCTATTGATCAAATCAATTTGAGCTATTTATTTGTCATTTTATATGTTTTGAGATTTTAATTATATTCAAAATATAAATTCTGTTATTCACATCTAATGTGTTTATCTCAGTATCATCTTTATATAATGAAACACTTAGTGTTCTAGAATATAAAGGTTTATCCACAATGGATTAAACACTGATATAGAGATAATGTCTCTAGTCAAACTAGTTACATTATAACAGTTCCTAATTTAAGTACACACCCAAAGGGTAGTTCCTAAACTTAGGTATCTACGGTCGAAACAGCGACTTTCGTCCCGTTTCCGATTCGCAGAGCAATCTCAGCTTGAAGTCAGTATCCTGCTCAAAGCAGATTCTGAACATCAATACATATATTTTATGTACCACACTAAGTATTTAAAATCTAATTTCAATACTAGTTGTGAACATAACTTTGACAAACATTTTTAAAGTCAGAGCCTTGCCCTTTCTTTAATTCCTTCGTGTCTGCCATATCCAAATGGTAGTCACTTTGGTATATGTCAATTATCCTTTTCAATATTTTAGGAACCTTAGGCCAAGCCTTGGGTTTTTAGAATATCGAAACGATGTGCACCTCGTGCTACATGCCCAATTGCAAACTTTGACTTTATCTCCTCTAGAATAGTCAATTAATTCTCCAAGAATTATAAATTGCAATTTTAATACTTCTTAAATCTAAAATTAGATTTATGACAAGTATATTAAATTAAGCATTAAAGTCATCATCACATAAATCTTCCAAAGATTTTATGCTCTACTTATTTTGCTTAATTTGGGCGTAAGGTATAATAAGTTATTTTATCAAATAAAGTAACCTATTATTTATTCCCAATTTGAAAATTAAATCATTTAAAATATTTTAATCCCAGATTATATTTTAAATATCCAACTTTTCAATTTTATCTTGATTACAATAGTCCAACTATTTAATCAACGATTAGTGGTACTATATATATTATAATGATTATAATAGTCCAACTATATAATCAAATATAATCCAAATTAATTAACCTCAATTACATTGATTACTATAATCCAATTATAAAATCAACTGTAAACTGAAATTAATTAATTCAAATATATTGATTAATATAATCCAATTATATATAATCAAGTATAATACAGTCCAACTGTTTATTAAAACAACAATTTAAATATTAGTCCAACTAACATTTAATATTACGACGAAATAATTTGAATGAGCGCGTATGGCGAGTAATTGAACGAATATTGCAAATTCAATTCTTGCCTCCCACTATTTTTCGTCGAGCCTCTAACCCTCTGTCGAGTACTCGGGAAACCGTGTTTCCTAGTGGGCTAGGATCCCGTTAAATATCACACAATCTTGACTTTGGCCAACAAATTGTATGATAATTAACTAGGTAGATCTCTAAGATCAATTGGATCCAATCCAATTCCTAGATCCAGTAGGTGGACATCCAAGTCCTAAACATATATCATATATATGCCTATATATCCAATATATACCCTAACCTATTTCCTCTGAATCAACTAGGCCTTGGCTTTGGCACAACAAACCTAGTGATCCCAGTCAAGCGTGGACCCATTGACCATGGAAGCTTCGTAATCAATGTCGTTGGACAAGAAGTGGTCTTGACTTTGGCCAACAAACCACAACTTGGACAAGACACCAATATGGAACAAAGCCTCGTGATTCAAACACATCTTCGACGGACAAGGGCTTGACTTTGGCCAACAACCCAATGCCGTCTCGGATCTTGAGTGAGAATCACTCAATGGAAGGAAAAGACGCATGATATTTGATGAGGGCTTTTCGCGTGCAAATTGGCAACCAATTTATTATCTTTGTTAAGGTCTCATCATCATACACCCTTAAACATGCATTCTAAACACATAATAAAGCGCATATGATAAAATAATAATGATATGCGGATGGATATTTTACACATTGATCCTAGATCAAATCTCTCACTTTCTCTCTCCCGCTAGCACAAAATTTTCTTCTACCCGTTACACTACACTTCTAAAGAAACCTCATTTACATTGAGGGGAATAGGTGAGAAGAGAATACAAAGAATAGGAGGTGATAAGGCTGGACACGCAGGTCCAATTAATAAATCGAATTTATTACAACAATTTCTAAAATTGCCCCACCCATCTAATATCCATCCGATATACATTATTCATGCATCACAACCATGTATTCACTCAAGCATGTTATCAATCAATCTAATCCAATTAATTAATCTTGATAATTAGTGATCATCCAATGTTCAAACAACGATTTGATTTTGTTCGAGTCAAACTCGTTTTTGCGAATAAGTACTTAAAGTACGAATTCCCGAATTAAATTAAACTACACAATTAAATCCAATTCAATTTGTATTTAATTCTAATTCACTTTTTAATTCCAAATTAAATAACACACTTTATTTATTAATAAACCTTTACGACTTAAATTCCAAATTTAATCGCTACGGGTCTCAAAGCCCGATTAATATCAATATAATTTAATTATTAAAGTCTAATGGGCTTTTAATTAATTTCTTAAGGCGTGGTTTTGGTCAACTCGGGTCAAACCCGCAACCAAAGTCCAATCCGGGATTTACCCCATAAGCCTATAAATTAATCTTGGCCCATTAGGCCCAATTAAACTTTAAAGGTCCATTAAGTCGCATTTGGGCTTTATGGATGCGGTTTTGGGCCCAATTGGATCCAACCAATTTTGCCTAAAACAAACTTTGTACAACAAAGCCCAATAAGCCCAATAACAACAATTCAAGCTCAATTTCCAAAATTAGCCCAATTAATTAAATTACACAAATCCAATTTCGCAATTTAATTACCTAAAGTGTATATCATGATTAATCACCCAAATTAACATTTCTAAAACATCAATTCATACAATTAATCATGCTCATTATCATCATCATATGTCCAACACATTTTGATTAAAATCAAACCCATTCATGCTTACTTTGTTCTCGGCAATGGGTTAATTTCATGTTCGATTTGTTTCAATCCAATTAAACCCAATTCGACATTAAATCAATATACCCTAATGATTTTCAACACATCCAATGTTTCAAAAAATCAAAATTCACCAAGAGACACAAAGGGGCATAACTCTCGGCCAAGATAAGATTTTGGGCAAATTTGTTCCAAACCATATTTGATCAAATTGATCCAACCAATCATCAATTAAAATACATTCAAGCATACTTAATCATCCAATTTCATAATTACATGCTCAAATCAATTTTACCCAATTTCATGCTTTATAACACTTGGCAATTTGGGGATTTTACATCCGATTCGAATTCAATCCAATTAATTCCGCAATCGATATTAAATCATCACCCCAAATGATTTCCAACACATCCAATTGTCAAAAATCAAAAATCCCAAGACATTAAATTATGTATCAAATTCGGCCAAGGTGGAAATTGGGGAAAAATGATCCAATCAAATTTTCTTGAAATTGACTCAATCAATCTTCAATTCAAACACATTTAAGCATACAAATCCATCCAATTTAATTTATCATGCTCAAAATCAAGTTTGCCCAAATTTTAGCCCTAACTTTTTCATGCTTTTAACCTAAGCTCTTGATGCCATTGTTGGAGTTTCTATAGGTCCCAAGATCAAAACTCAAGCATGATACACAAGTGAATACAACGACGAAAGTTGCGGAATACTTACATCGAGCGGTTGAGCGACGAGGAGGGGCAACAAAAATGAAATTCCGCTCACTGCCCACTGTCATGTGCGCCCACTGCAGCAGTTTGGTGGTCTGTTTTGCGCCATTTTCAACAAGAATTTGAAGCTCCAAGCTTCATCATTTGAATCCCGGCTCATGGGTAAACTTCCCTATCACCTTCGCATTGATCTCGGAGTGTGCTAGCACTCTTGTTTTGCCACAAAACGCACTTGCTTCCCTCCATTTTTGCTTCTTAAATTCGGCAGTTCACTGCCTCTCAAGAACAACAAAACGTGAGTGATGAGAGGAAGAAGAAGAAGAGGAGAGAGAGAGGGGAAAATGTGTTACACGGTTTTGTGTGTGTAATTTGTGTATCTAATACACATGAATTTCATTTGAAATTCATTTCACACACATTTGGATTTAATTTCCAACCACACACATCACTCATCACATCACTCAAGTCACATCAATTAATCAAGTCACATCACTCAAAGTGACAAGTGATTTGACGCTTGATGCGACTAGCGATTTGACGCTTGATTTGACGTGCCGCACTCAAATTCGAAATACGAATGCGCTCATAAATAATCTCGGGCTCGGGTTCGCTAATTCCAAATTAACGAATTTTCCTTTGCGTCGTAATTAAATGATTACGCCTAGCGAAATCACTATTCACGTCGCTAACGAATTAATTCTAAATTAAGCCGCTCGCTCGAATTAAAATCTAATTTTAATTCCGCGTCGAAATCCAATTTCATTTAATATATCAAATATATTAATTAATCGATTAATTCCAAATTAATCAATCTCTCTCTTTTAATTGATATTTTATCCCAGATAAAATATCTCTGTAATTAATCCCAGATTAATTTTCTCTCTCATCTTATTAATCCCAGATTAATATAAGTGCGAGTCATACGTCATCGGTGAATCTTTGGGAAGCGACCCATGAGATCCCCGGATATGTTGGCAGTCAAATCGGTCATCGGACTATCCGAACACGTGAGTACCAAGTACTACGTTTTACCGATTTACAAGACAAGGTTGGCTTCTAGCAAAGCACCAAGTCTACCCAATTCTCCGGACATATCCATCTAAGAATATTTAAGATCTGTATCAAGCGTAGCATACCAAGTATTGTGTATATCGGCCCAGTATCGGATAGTCACTTGCTAGGGCTGGGGCTGGATAAGTGTCTGCCCCGTCCGAAGCACATGTCGGATGTCTGGTAACATTGTCTCTATAATCGGATATTCATGACCTGGTCACAATATCCCGATTGGTTGCGCAACACTCAAGAGCACTAGTACCGTATCCTGCGTGACATCATCTCCACTATGACTGAAGTGATACTTCCGTCTTGACATCACACCCAATACACTACGACTCTCTGATAAACCCAGAAGTGGTGTACGCAGAGAACCGGTTAAAGCCATGTACCACCAAGACCAAAGTCTATCGATTATCGTAAGTATTAGCGACGTAAGTCTCAGGTTAAGACTATACACACCTACCTTGATTTCGGCCTCCCATAGACACATAGTCATAATACCAATGGGATTCCGAGGGGTCTATCCAGAGCGAAGCTGTTTCCCGTACCATCGGTGAAACACGACCTCCTATCGCACTTGCATAAGTATCTGATACTTATATATATGAGAACTATGCCGTTGTGCCCTCACAACGCACACAAGTGCAATACTAGCCTATTCCGCATTATCGATGTCCAGTCTCGATAATACTCCGGCTAGGGATATTTAATGATTAATCCTTCGGGGACTGATACTGTCTCATATCATTCTCAGTCCAGGAACTAATCACAGGGACATCTCTTCATTTATATATCTATGGTGATCTAATCACAAATGATGAGAGTGCAATTTCCTTGTCACAAAGTTAATTTGCTACAACAACACCATGATCTGTGCAAATAGTGACGCTATGGGTCATTTTGTCCAACACGCACACATCTCATGCACCTCATGCATACACACATCATGTTAACCCTTGTGTCTAAAAGCCATCATAGATACCCGTTGGGTTAGGAAAGAAGGAAGACTCGTCAAAAGACCGTCAGCCAACATGAGCGAGTCAGTCAACGAGGGATCCCGCCTGGATCAATTAGAGACCAAAGTAACCAAAATTATTGAGCAGTTGCAAGTTTTTACCAATGTTGTGGCCAGTTTGACCATACCCCGTATAACCAATAACAGAAAGTTGTGCAACCAGAATGGAAAGACCATTGGGGAACCTTCAAGGACCAAGCCCACTCCCTCTGAGGTTGCCCCTATCAGAAACATACGATTCTCCAATCTTGGTAGACCTTTGTCAGAGATGTTTGAATAGCTGAAAAGGCAAGGACTCCTAAATCCCTTATAGCCTAAACCACTTCCAAACCCTGTGCCATGCTACCTTGACCTAAACCTATACTGCTACCTCCACCATCAAAGAGGCCACGAAACTGACGAATGCACCCGTCTTATGCATGAGATCCAGAACCTCATCGACTCCCATAAAATACCCGACCAGGAAAAAGAATAACTCGACAGCACCGTCCTCCAAACTCACGATCACCAAGTTTCCCGCATGGGGATATGGGGCAACAATAGTAAGAATGAAACGGAACAGAAAGGGGAAAGTGAGTGGGAAGAAGAATTACAACAGTTAGAGGATCTCATGTCCGGAAAAAGCCAGAAGACAGAAGAAAACAAAGTTGCAAATCATGGGGATGTTTGTTTTCCTGATCTTATTCAATTGTGATCCCACATCCATTAATAATAAAGACATTCATTTTGCTTACTTGCCTGAGTCTCTCCCTTTCAATTTACACGACTTGAGTATATTTGACATCAACTCAACCAAAACGAAAGCATTTAACCTTGGTGCGCTTGAAAGCCCCAGGGAGGTCTTAATCGCAAGAGAGGTTACCTCTGAAGAGCGGAAGAAATTAGAGGTTGACGTTCTGAGTAACCAACAACATGGCTGAGTATGAAGCGTGCGCCTTTGGACTAACGGCACTGATAGCTTTGAAGGCTAAGAAAGTGGAAGTTTACGGAGACTCGATGTTGGTAGTCCGACAGATGCAATGAGAATGGGAATTGAAGGAAGAACGGTTGAAACCCTACTTATTCCACCTCAGGAATCTGGCACAAGGCCTCCCCGAATGTAAATTTCAGCACTTGACGCGAGAAGAAAATCAAATGGCCGACGCGTTAGCTACACTAGCCGCAACTTGGGAAAATCCGGAGAAGTTGGTGATGAGACCTCTGTTGTTGACAACGGCAAGCAAACCGGTTTATGAGATAGAAAGAATCTTGGAAGTAGAGGTCAACGATGTGAAACCTTGGTATTGCGATATTTAGCGATACTTAGAACACGGGGAATTCCCGAAAGAAGCAAGCAGAAAAGATAAGATAGCCATTCAAAAGTGGCTTCTTAATATGTGAGTTTGAAGGGAGAACTATACAAAAGACAAGTGAATGGCATTCAGCTGAAGTGTTTAAGAAAAGAAGAAGCTCGAAAGGCAATGGAAACAGTACTGCCGGTGGAAGTTGAGATGTAGTCCATGAGGGTATTAGCAGAAGCAGAGTTACCTGAACAAGAATGGGCCTCGCAGAGATTTGAACAGTTGGTATTGCTCGATAAGAAAAGAATGAAGTCCTTACATCATATACAGTTATACTAGAAGAGATTGGCTTGGGCATTCAACAAAAGGTGCGTCCTACTAAGATCAGAGAGGGGGATCTGGTATTTAAGCAGTCAAAGCCGTTAATGATGGACCCGAGAGGAAAGTTCAGACCTAACTGGGAAGGGCCATACGTAGTCAAGAATGTAATAGGAAATGGGGCAGTGAGACTGTCAGACTTAGAAGGGAACAAGTTCACCGAGCCAATCAACGCGGACAGACTGAAGCAATATTTCGCCTAAGGAAGAAGAGACAGAGCAGTTACTAGGAGAACTGGCAGAAGACCTAACCCACGGGATAGGAAATTCATCCATGCATGCATGCATACATGTAACGTACTTGTAATTTTTGTGTTGGTTCTGTGTTTGCAGGTTTCAGACAAAAGAGAACTGCACAATCACCAGAAGAGAACCGGCATAAGGAAACTATACGCAGACCTAGGGGCGATCAGAGACATGTGCAGGCACATGGCGCCAAGGAGCACAATGAGGGTCTAACCCATCAGGAACATAGAGTACCTCCACACATGCATACATACACATCGCATGCACGCGTTTTTATTCTGTTGTTTTAATTATGTTCACATGTCTCGAAGAAAAGAAGGAAAAGCGAAAAAATACAAGCAAGCTGAGAGCAACAAAACAGTATCAACAGTTTTTAGAAATGGATCCCCAGGGTTGAATCCCACACATAATCATTAGTTTTTGGAATGAACCCTCAGGGTTGAGGCCCGCGCTACTAGCAGTTTTTGAGAATGAATCCTAGGGGGCGAAGCCCACATTATTAGCGGTTGAAGAATTCCAGGGAAGTGAAAAAAAAAAAAAGGGTCCTTGATGGTTAGACATGTGTCCAGTGATGACATTGTTTGCTGTAGGGTGAAACCTTAGAAACGATAAGTGTGAGACGTGCTCTCATCCGGTATTCTGAGTAGTTGATCTCGGCTAGACTCGCGAGCACTTGATTACGGGATCTTAGCAGTAGAAGCTTGAGTAGTCGGCGAGATGATTAGTTGAAAAGATGGCGGATCAGTGAATGACCGTTTGCCTAGATGTCCATCCTGGTTTACTTATGCTACGATATGTGATATGATTGGAAACAAAGAAAAAAGTCTCTGAAAAGAAAAGGAAAAAATAGACCACATATAACCGATAAGCTTGAAGCTACCCATGGGCGAGTATTAGAACCACCATGAGGAGAGATGATACCTTAAAGGGTAGGTGTGTAGGAAAAAGAGAAAGAAAGAAAAGAGAAAAAAAAAGTTCAAAATGAAAAGAAAGAAAAGAAAGAGACGAAAGAAAAAAAGAAGAAAACCATATCAAGTTGAGTACGAGGAAGTAATCACAGAGTATGATCAAGACATCTCGGTTGGTTAGACCCACTAATCCAATTCTCCGAGACAAAACCATCGAGTTGGCTTACTTAAGGATTAAGCTGTGAAAGAACATCGGCACACACACACTAGGAGTCTAGTTCATATCACTCATTCAGATGATCGGATTTGAGTGTATTAAGTACTTTGAAGGTTCTTTGGTTTCGACGCGAAGCATTCATTGAGGACGAAAATATGTTTAGCTATCAGGATTATCTCGTGAAAAGTAGTACTTAAGAGAGCAGCAAAGAACAGAAAAATGAACCGAGACTGGGGGCGACCAGTCTACCCTTTCGCATACAGCACGGTTCGGGATGTTGGAGTTCTACGGTCCCAAGGATCGAATAATCAAGCAAGAAACATGTATGAATACAATCAACGAAGTTGCGGAATACTTACATCGATCAGTGGAGGCGATGTGGTGAAGATAAAAATATTTTTCTGCCCTCCAACAGCTCACGGCAGTTCACTGTCATGGCTCCTCCATTTTCGGCTTTGTGTGGTTCCATCAATCTCCAAGCTTTGGTTGATGATTCCAAGCTCACAAGTGGGTTTCCCTATCACCTTCGCAAGACTCTATATGCGTGCTAGAACCTTGATTTTGCAACAAAATCAACATTATCCTTCTCTTATAGCTCTCGGTAGTGAGCAGAACAGAAGAGAAGAAATGGAGCCCCTTGGGCGAGTCAGAGAGAGAAGAAGAAAAGAGAAAAAAAAAGTTCAAAATGAAAAGAAAGAAAAGAAAGAGACGAAAGAAAAAAAAAAAGAAAACCATATCAAGTTGAGTACGAGGAAGTAATCACAGAGTATGATCAATACATCTCGGTTGGTTAGACCTACTAATCCAATTCTCCGAGACAAAACCATCGAGTTGGCTTACATAAGGATTAAGCTGTGAAAGAACATCGGCGCACACACACTAGGAGTCTAGTTCATATCACTCATTCAGATGATCGGATTTGAGTGTATTAAGTACTTTGAAGGTTCTTTGGTTTCGACGCGAAGCATTCATTGAGGACGAAAATATGTTTAGCTATCAGGATTATCTCGTGAAAAGTAGTACTTATAAGAGCAGCAAAGAACAGAAAAATGAACCGAGACTGGGGCGACCAGTCTACCCTTTCGTATACAGCACGGTTCGGGATGTTGGAGTTCTACGGTCCCAAGGATCGAATAATCAAGCAAGAAACATGTATGAATACAATCAACGAAGTTGCGGAATACTTACATCGATCGGTTGAGGCGATGTGGTGAAGACAAAAATATTTTTCTGCCCTCCAACAGCTCACGGCAGTTCACTGTCATGGCTCCTCCATTTTCGGCTTTGTGTGGTTCCATCAAGCTCCAAGCTTTGGTTGATGATTCCAAGCTCACAAGTGGGTTTCCCTATCACCTTCGCAAGACTCTATATGCGTGCTAGCACCTTGATTTTGCAACAAAATCAACATTATCCTTCTCTTATAGCTCTCGGTAGTGAGCAGAACAGAAGAGAAGAAATGGAGCCCCTTGGGCGAGTCAGAGAGAGAAGAAAGAAAAGAGAAATGTGTGTTAAGGTGTTGTAAAAAATTGGTAATTGATTTTATCAAAATCATATACACAATTTTGCTTTCATAAGTCAAACTAATTAAAGCTTACAACCACCAACATCAAATCCCATCAATAAATGAATAGTGACTGGTGTCAATCACTCAAAGTGAAAGACATCTATCATTTGATTGACGAATGATATGACGCTAGATGTGACTAGCGATTTGACGCTTGATGTGACTTGCGTGCCGCACTCGAATTCGAAATGCGAATGCGCTCGCAAACACTCCCGGGCTCGAGTTCGCTAATTCCAAATTAACGAATTTTCCGTTGCGACGTAATTAAATGATTATGCCTAGCGAAATCACTATTCACATCGCTAACGAATTAATTCTAAATTAACTCGTTCGCCCGAATTAAAATCTAATTTCAATTCCGCGTCGAAATCCAATTTCGTATAATATATCGAATATATTATTTTATTGATTAATTCCAAATTAATCGTTATCTCTCTTTAAATGATATTTTATCCCAGATAAAATATCTCCGTAATTAATCCCAGATTAATTTTCTCTCTCATCTAATTAATCCCAGATTAATTAAAGTGCGAGTCATACGTCATCGGTGAATCTTCAGGAAGCGACCCATGAGATCCCCGGATATGTTGGCAGTAAATCCGATCGTCGGACTATTCGAACATGTAAGTACCTAGTACTATGTTTTTACCTATTTACAAGACAAGGTTGACTTCTAGCAAAGCGCCATGCCTACCCAATTCTCCAGAAACATGCTTACAAGAATAAACGATCTATATCAGGCGTAGTCTACGTAGTTTTGCGTATTTCGATCCAGTATCGGATGTCACGTGCAAGGCCTGGGGCTGGAATTGTGTCTGCCCCGTACGAAGCACATATCGGATCTCTGGTAACTAGTCTCTATAATCGGATAAACATGACCTAGTCATTTTATCTCGATAACTGCAGTACATAAGAGAACCAGTTCCGTATCCTACGTGATCATCATCTCCACTATGACTGGAGTGATACTTCCGTCTTGACATCACACCCAACACACTACGATTTTTAATATACCCAGCAGAGGCGTACACAGAACCTGTTAAAGCCCTGGACGACCTAAACCAAAGTATATTGATTGTCGCAAGTATTAGCGGTGCAAGTCTCAGGTTAAGACCAAATACACATACCCTGATTTCGGACTTCCATAGACACATAGTCATACTACCAATGGAATTCCGAGGGGTCTATCCAGAGCGAAGCTGTTTTCCGTACCATCGGTAAAACACAACCTCCTACTACAGTTGCATGATTATCCTATACCCAAATATATGAGAACTATGTCGTTATGCCCTCACAACGCGCACAAGTGTAATACTAGTCTTTTACGCATTATCGATGTCCAATCTCGATAATACTCTGACTAGGGATATTTAATGATTAAGCCTTTGTGGATTGATACTATCTCATATCATCTCAATCCAGGTGCTAATCATAAGGACCTCCTATCATTTATACATCTTGGTGATCTAATCACAAATGATAAGAGAGCAATCACCTTTGTCACATAGTTAATTTGTACAACATCACCATGATCTGTACAAATAGTGACGCTATGGGTCATAACTGCCCATCAATCTCCCACTTGGCCTATAGCCAGTCACTCGAGTGTCCTACACCCGAACTATGTACGGTTGGCTCAAATTACTGAGAAAAGATTTTCGTCAGCGGATTTGCATGATTATCATCTGATGCGATTTATACGATCATCACATCGCCACGATGTATGATCCGAATGAATCAGATGAATAGTCGAAGTATATATATCTGGATCGTTGATGAGACCATTAATTCTTTAGCCTGCACTGAAGCCTAGCTCAGCTGCTAACAGAACTATATCTAATTTAATTAGATTTATTATTAATCCAGAAGGCTTCTATTGCTGCCTCAGCTGCAGCAATAATCCACTTTTGTTGTTTATTCGGTAACAATATCTTGCTTGGAAGATTTCCAGCTCACTGTTCCGTTATTCAAACTTTATAGTACCTTTTTTACGACTTGTAGTTGTTTTATCGGTTAGGAAACTTGCAACAGTGGTCCCAGTCACTTTAAGTTCTCCTTCTCCATAGTATAAGACAGCATCCTTAGTTCTCCAAGATACTTAAGGATGTTCTTAACATCAATCCAGTGACTATCACTCGGATTGGCCTGATTGTGACTCCATATGCTCAAAGCGTATGAGACACCAGGTCGCGTACACTTATTTCAATGTACGAGTTCTCGGAGAGTATCAACAACTTTAAATATATCCCAGTAGATCTTTATTCCTAGAATAAAGGTTGTTTTCTCCCAAGAATTCTACGGAGAATTTTCACGAAAGCCAAGCTTTCACCGATTGTAATTTGGGAATATCATTTCCAAGAAATGATATGTCATCATTATTTTATAGGAAATTCACCATCAAAACGATAATTCCAAGAACTCAATGCTTGCATCAATCCAAACATGGATCGAATAACCTGCAAACCTTGTTTGCTAGTTTTGGTACGACAAAATCGTCAGGATGTTGTAAACATCCTCCAAAAGGTTTCCGTTAAGGAAAGCGGTTTTGGCATTTAGCAAGCATTATCCAAATGGATTTACTGTGGCAACAGGTAAAAGGTTTCATCGTAATCGACACAATGTTGATAACGATACCTTTTCGTTACAAGCCTAGCTTAGTACACTGGTATGTTGCCTTCCATGTTTGTCTTCCTTGAAGACTTATACAGTACTAATAGGCACAATGCCTTTCGGTACAACAACTAGTATCCAGACTTAGTTGATATACATGGAATCCATTTCGGATATCATGGCACTTTGCCATGATAGGAAGTCGATACCTTGTATCACTCCTCATACGTAGTCAGTTTGTATTCCTCAATAAGATTGACATCTTTATGAGGTGAGATCAGAAACCCATACCCCAGGTTGTTTTCTGACTCTCTCCGATCTACGCGGTTCTTGTGTATTCGAAGATTACTGGTATAGATTCATCCTTGATGAACTATTTGTGTTCCATGAAGGACTCGGTGCCTTGAACAGTATTACTCTGATTTTCATCGAGTTTTACTATCCTCCACTTACCACTGCATATCGGTATTCCTCTTAGGAAAACCGTATGGCGAGCAACAATTACATTGTTCTCTTGTGAGTTGTATAAGTACTATACTTTGGTTTCCTTAGGATAACCCACAACTTAGGCACTTATCCAATTTGGGTTTTAGTTTGGTATCATCCAAACATATGCCTAGCATTCCCAAATTTTCAGGAATGAGAAACCTGGTTTCTTTCCTATTCATATCTAATATGAAGTCTGTCAAACAGATTTTATGGAACCTTATTCAAAATAAGTTTTGCACTGTTTATGCATATCTGTTGAAGGAAATGGTAGCTCAGAACGACTCATGATTAACCTTATCATGTCCAATAAAATTCGGTTTATCCGTTCGGACACACTGTCAAATTGACGTGTTCCGGGAGGAGTCCTCATTGAAAGAATACTATACTCTTTCAAGTATATTAGAAACTTATTGCTTAAGTATTTTCATCATGGTCTTACCGTGATGATTTAATACTTTAGCTGATCTGTTTGTCTATTTCGTGTCGAAACTTTAAAAGTTTCTGATTTGTGTTTCAAAAGAAACACATAACCATAACGCGATGTCACATCCGTAAAGGTCACGAAATATTCATATCCACCTCTAGCCTAGCTAGACATGGGCCCACTTGCTTCACTATGAACTAGGGCTAACAGATCGGTGGCATTTATATTTTTTACCAAGTAAAGGTGTTTTAGGCACTTTGCCCAATAAACTAGATTCGTAGACTTTATTTGAATGGAATCAAATTAGTCCTAGTACCCGCTCTTCAAAAGTGTGGATATACGAGTCTTGTTTAATTGTGTCATAGACAACAATGTCACTTACAAGTCTCTTCTGATCAGATCAGTTTGAGCTATTTATTTGTCATATTATATGTTTGAGATTTATTTATATTCAAAATATAAATAATGTTATTCACATCTAATGTGTTTATCTCAATATCATCTTTATATAATAAAACACTTTAGTGTTCTAGAATATAAAGGTATACCCGCAATGGATTATACACTGATATAGAGATAATGTATCTAGTCAAACTAGTTACATTTTAACAGTTTCCTAATTTAAGTACACACTCATAGGGTAGTTCTTAAACTTAGGTATCTACGGTTAAAACAGCGACTTTCGTCCCGTTTTCAATTCGCAGATAAATCTCAACTGAAGTCAGTATCCTGCTCATAGCAGATTCTGCACATCAGTACATATTTATGTACCACATCCAGTATCTAAAATCCAATTTTAATACTAGCAGTGAACATTTTATGACAAACATATTTGAAGTCAGAGTCTTGCTCGTCTTCAATTCCTTCATGTCTGCTTTGTTCAAAAGGCAGTCACGCTTCCGCGATCCCGTTTGTCACAATTTAGGCAGACATCTTAGGATATGTCCTTTGTCTTCCCAGAAGATTATAATGACTTTGCCTTTGCCCTTTTCCACACCCCAGAAGCCTTTGGCCAAGCCTTGGCCTTCCGGAATGTCGAATTAAGGTGCGCTTTGCGCTTCTTGCCTTATTGCAAACTTTGGCTTTGACTCCTTGAGTATAGCCATTAACTCTCCAAGAGTTTACTATTGCAATTTAGTACTTCAAAATCTAAGTATAGATTTATGAAGATCCTTCAATTTCATTATCATACTTTAATGATCTAATCCTTGGTTCTGATTAAGAAATTAAGGAGTCTATTGACAAGTATAATGGATTAAGCACTAAAGTTATCATCACATGAATATTCCAAATATCATGCTCTACTATTTGCTTAACTCCAGGCTTAGGCCTAATATGTTATTTTATCAAATAAAGTAACTTATTAGTTTCCAGGACCATCCTGAAATTTAATTCCCAATTAGAAAATTAAACCATTTAAATACATTTTCCCTAGGATTATGTTTTAAATGTCAATCTTTCAATTTTTTTTTACCTTGATTCTAATAGTCCAACTATTTAATCAACGATTTTAGATACTATTTATTATAATGATTACCATAGTCCAACTATATAATCAACTATAATTTAATAGGTTAAATTCAATTATATTGATTACTATAATCCAATTATAAAATCAACTATTAATTGAAATAGTTTGAACACAGTCCAACTGTTTTATTAAAACAACCATTTAAATATTAGTCCAACAAACATTTAATTTATTTGACGTGATATTTGAAATGAACGCGTATGGCAAGTTACTAAACGAATATTGAAAATTTAATACTTGTCTCCCACTATTTTTCGGCGAGCCTCTAACCCTCTGTCGAGTACTCGGGAAAACGTGTTTCCTAATGGGCTAGGATCCCATTAAATGTCACACAATATTGACTTTGGCCAACAAATTGTATGATAATTAACTAGGTAGATCTCTAAGATCAATTGGATCACATCCAATTCCTAGATCCAGTAGGGGGACATCCAAGTTCGAAACATATATCTTATATATGCCAATATATCCAATATATTACCTAACATTTTTCCTCTGAATCAACTAAGCATTGGCTTTGGCACAACAAACTTAGTGATCCCAGTTAAGCAGAACCCATTGACCATGGAAAGCTTCGTAATCAATGTCGATGGACAAGAAGTGGTCTTGACTTTGGCCAACAAACCACAACTTGGACAAGACACCGATATGGAACAAAGCTCTCGTGATTCAAACACATCCTCGACGGACAAAGGTCTTGACTTTGGCCAACAAACCAATGCCAGTCTTAGATCTTGAGTAAGAATCACTCAATGGAAGGAAAAACGCTTAATATTTTGCGAGGGTTTTTCGAGTGCAAATTGGCAACCAATTTATTATCTTTGTTAAGGTCTCATCATCATACACCCTTAAACATGCATTCTAAACACATAATAAAGCGCGTATAAATAAATAATAATGATATGCGGATGGATACTTTACACATTGATCCTAGATCAAATCTCTCCATTTCTCTCTCTCCCGCTAGCACATGTATTACTTCTACCCGTTACATTACACTTCTAAAGAAACCTCATTTACATTGAGGATAATAGGTGAGAAGAGAATTACACAGAGTTGAGAGGTAATAGGCTGGACACGCAGGTCCAATTAATAAATTCCAAATTTATTACAACAATTTCTAAAATTGCCTCACTCATCTAATATCCATCTGATATACATTATTCATGCATCGCAACCATGTATTCACACAAGCATGTTATCAATCAATCTAATCCAATTAATTAATCTGATAATTAGTGATCATCCAATGTTCAAACAACGATTTAATTTTGCGCGAGTCAAACTCGTTTTGCGAATAAGTACTCAAAGTACGAATTCTTGAATTAAATTAAACTACAAAATTCAATTCAATTCAATTTGTATTTAATACTAATTCGCTATTTAATTCCAATGGGCTTTTAATTAATTTCTTTAAGGCGTGGACTTTTGGTCAACTTGGGTCAAACCCAATAACCAAAGCCCAATCAAGGAATAACCCCATAAGCCTAGAAATCAATTTAGGCCCATTAGGCCCAATTAAATAATTAAAGGTCCATTAGTCACATTTGGACTTTATGGAAGCGGTTTTGGGCCCAATTGGATCCAACCAATTTAGCCTAAACCTAAATTGGTACAACCAAGCCCAATTAGCCTATTTACAACATTACAAGCTCAATTTCCAAAATAGGTCCAATTAATTAAATTACAAAAATCAAATTTCACAATTTAATTAACCTAAAGTGCATTACATAATTAATTACCCAAATCAATATTTCCAAAACACAAATTTGTCTAATTAATCATGCTCATTAACATTAAATCATGTCCAACACAATTTATCAAAAAATCAAACCCAATATACATGCTTTCAAAGTCTCGGCTTTTAGGGTTTTTATGTCAAATTGCAAATCCAATCCAATTGAATCTTTAATCAACATTACCCAACATGATTCCAACTCATCCAATGAACAAAAAATCAAAATTACCAAGACAATTAGGGCTATGAAGATTCGGCCAAGCCTCACCATTTTGGGGAAAATTATTCCAAACCATTTTTCTTGAAATTGATCCAATCAATCTTCAATTAAACATGATTTAAGCATACTCAATCATCCAATTTAACCAAATCATGCTCAAAATCAATTTACCCAATTTTAAGCCCTAAATCGGTTTCATGCTTTTTCAATCGCTCTGATACCATTGTTGGAGTTCTACGGTCCCAAGGATCGAATAATCAAGCAAGAAACATGTATGAATACAATCAACGAAGTTGCGGAATACTTACATCGATCGGTTGAGGCGATGTGGTGAAGACAAAAATATTTTTCTGCCCTCCAACAGCTCACGGCAGTTCACTGTCATGGCTCCTCCATTTTCGGCTTTGTGTGGTTCCATCAAGCTCCAAGCTTTGGTTGATGATTCCAAGCTCACAAGTGAGTTTCCCTATCACCTTCGCAAGACTCTATATGTGTGCTACCACCTTGATTTTGCAACAAAATCAACACTATCCTTCTCATATAGCTCTCGGTAGTGAGCAGAACAGAAGAGAAGAAATGGAGCCCCTTGGGCGAGTCAGAGAGAGAAGAAAGAAAAGAGAAATGTGTGTTAGGGTGTTGTAAAAAATTGGTAATTGATTTTATCAAAATCATATACACAATTTTGCTTTCAAAAGTCAAACTAATTAAAGCTTACAACCACCAACATCAACTCCCATTAATCAATGAATAGTGACTGGTGTCAATCACTCAAAGTGAAAGACATCTATCATTTGATTGACGAATGATGTGACGCTAGATGCGACTAGCGATTTGACGCTTGATGTGACTTGCATGCCTCACTCAAATTCGAAATGCGAATGCGCTCGTAAACACTCTCGGGCTCGGGTTCGCAATTCCAAATTAACGAATTTTCCGTTGCGACGCAATTAAATGATTATGCCTAGCGAAATCACTATTCACATTGCTAACGAATTAATTCTAAATTAACTCGTTCGCCCGAATTAAAATCTAATTTCAATTCTGCGTCGAAATCCAATTTCGTATAATATATCGAATATATTATTTTATTGATTAATTCCAAATTAATCGTTATCTCTCTTTAAATGATATTTTATCCCAGATAAAATATCTCCGCAATTAATCTCAGATTAATCTCTCTCATCTAATTAATCCCATATTAATTAAAGTGCGAGTCATACGTCATCGGTGAATCTTCAGGAAGTGACCCATGAGATCCCCGGATATGTTGGCAGTAAATCCGGTCGTCGGACTATCCGAACACGTAAGTACCTAGTACTATATTTTTACCGATTTACAAGACAAGGTTGGCTTCTAGTAAAGCGCCATGCCTACCCAATTCTCCAGAAACATGCTTACAGGAATAAATGATTTATATCAGGCGTAGTATAGGTAGTATTGCGTATTTCGATCCAGTATCGATGTCATGTGCAAGGCTTGGGCCTGGAATTATGTCTGCCCCGTACGAAACAAATATCGGATCTCTAGTAACTAGTCTCTATAATCGGATAAACATGACCTAGTCATTTTATCCCGATGACTGCAGTACATAAGAGAACCAATTTCGTATCCTACGTGACCATCATCTCCACTATGACTGGAGTGATACTTCCATCTTGACATCACACCCAACACATTACGATTCTCAATATACCCAGCAGAGGCGTACACAGAACCTGTTAAAGCCCTGGACGACCTAAACCAAAGTATATTGATTGTCGAAAATATTAGCGGTGCAAGTCTCAGGTTAAGACCAAATACACCTACCCTGATTTCGGACTTCCATAGACACATAGTCATACTACCAATGGAATTCCGAGGGGTCTATCCAAAGCGAAGCTGTTTTCCGTACCATCGGTAAAACACAACCTCCTACTACACTTACATGAGTATCCTATACCCAAATATATGAGAACTATGTCGTTATGCCCTCACAACGTGCACAAGTGTAATACTAGTCTTTTACGCATTATCGATGTCCAATCTCGATAATACTCTGACTAAAGATATTTAATGATTAAACCTTCGTGGATTGATACCGTCTCATATCATCTCAATCCAGGTACTAATCATAAGGACCTCCTATCATTTATACATCTTGGTGATCTAATCACAAATGATAAGAGAGCAATCTCCTTTGTCACATAGTTAATTTGTACAACATCACCATGATCTGTACAAATTATGACGATATGGGTCATAACTATCCAACATGGGAATGACCCATCACATCAGCATCAGTTTGTGGATGAGTCTCAGGGTCGATGCCTACATCAGCATCAGTTTGGGGATGAGTCTCAGGGTCGATGCCTACATTAGCATGCGTATTATAGTTTCATTTAAGTTGTGGCCATGGGATGAATGAAATATGTGTTATCTCTTGCGGTATATCGGATGGAAACCCGTACTTAAATTCCGTAACCGAATCTGAATGGACGGTAGTGCGGTCTGCACTCAGGATACAATGCCACGTACCGCTTGAGAGACGCACATATTTTGTGTCATCCGATCTTATGTTTATTTGTTGTTTGTTAGAAATAGTATGTTACTTTTATGCATGATTAGGTTGTTTAGTATGTTATTTTTTATGCATGATTAGGTTGTTTAGTATGTTATTTTTTATGCATGATTAGTTAATTATTTCCAAGCATGATTTAGTTATTTCTTTCGCATTAGGAACTTGATTATGTCTCTTCTAAGTTTATGTTTAGATTATTATTTATTTACATTGCCATGCTTAGCGATTTATTGTATGCATGAGATTGTGTGCTTGCCGTTATTCCGACTTACTTTTATGCATGCAAACTTAGATATAGGTCGTATGCAAACTTAGATGTAGGTCGTATGCAAACTTAGATGTAGGTTGTTGTTGCATAGACTCGGTTATATTATTACATAAATCCGTTCATTACAAGTGGCATAAGTAAGGGACCATTCCGAACCTAACGGTTTGAGGTCTTCCCTTGCGAGGGGTGAGTGCGGCCTTAAATCATTTTCCCAGTTTACACTGGGTGGCGACTCCATTTTATTTCTCCGGTTTAGTTCCCCCGTGGGCTATTCCGTGCTCCCGACTAGGCCATGAGCCTAGAACAGCGTCGCCGATTTCTGTGTCCTATAGTTGGCTTCTAGCAAAGCATCGTGCCTACCCAATTCTCCAGAAATATTCTTCTACGGAATACAAGATCTTTGTCAGGCGTAGTATATGTAGTATTGCCTATAACGATCTAGTATCGATATCACATGCTAGGCCTAGGGCTGGAATTGTGTCTGCCCCGTACGAAGCATATATCGAATCTCTGGTGACTAGTCTCTATAATCGAATAATCATGACCTAGTCATATTATCCCGATGACTGCAGTACTAAAGAGTACTAGTTCCGTATCCTGTGTGAACATCATCTCCATATGACTGGAGTGATACTTTCATCTTGACATCACACCCAATATATTACGATTCTCAGTATACCCAGAAGAGGCGTACACAGAACCTGTTAAAGCCTCGGACGACCAAAACCAAAGTATACTGATTGTCGCAAGTATTAGCGATGCAAGTCTCAGGTTAAGACCAAATACACCTACCCTAATTCGGATTCTCATAGACACATAGTCATACTACCAATGGGATTCTGAGGGGTCTATCCAGAGCTAAGTTGTTTCCGTACCATCGGTAAACAGAACCTCCTATTACACTTGCATGAGTATCCAATACCCAAATATATTAGAACTATGTCGTTACGCTTCCATAACACGCACAAGTGTAATACTAGCCTATTCTGCATTATCGATGTCCAGTCTCGATAATACTACGACTATGGATATTTAATGATTAAACCTTATGTGGATTAATATTGTCTCATATCTTATTAATCTGGTACTAATCTTATGGACTTTTATCATTTATATATCCCGGTAATCCAATTACAAATGATAAAAGAGTAATTTCTTTGTCATATAGTTAATTTGTACAACAACACCATGTTCTGTACAAAATAGTGATGTTATGGGTCATAATTGTCCAACAGTCCATACCCAACGAACATGCAGAGGTCTGATCTAAATAGATCGGTGACGTGACTGTCATCCAAGTGTGGAAGATGTCTCATGTGCCCACAGTTGTATCTCAAGTCGAAGAATCACAAATGATACTCAATGCGAGAAGATTCTTCTTGACATTGGTGTACCATCCATTAAGAATCTTTGGTGAGTCGTTTAATGTTTATCCACTATAAACACCTACAAGTCTATATGAGTCTCCAAGACTCATGGTTCATTGAGAAACCATTGGAATCCAATATTCCAGTATACGACATGTACCGGTCTCAACGAGTTTACTTTATTGACCAAGTAGTGTAAACTTTGACCAGGAACAGTCTAAGAATGACAACGTCATGATACAACTCAATGTCAGTTGCGACATTTTTGCAACTGCATCATGACTAATCATTCTAAGGTCAATTACGTCTTTACCATATCAAGAGATATATTATATTATAGAAACTACTTATTTTATTCACAATAAAATGTTTACAAGAGTATTTACAAGGAAATACAACAGAGAATTGGCGCTCTGAGCACCAACCCCAACATAAGATGTGTCCGCAAACAGAAAATGAGAAGATTAGAATGTCTAATCAACCTTATGCTTCGTGTTTGGGCAGCATCATGTACGCTATGTTATGTACTAGGCCTGATATCAGCTTCGCGATTAGTATAACCAGCAGATATCAGTCCAATCCAGGTAATGAGCATTGGATGACCATTAAACATATCTTAAAGTATCTTAAAGGTACTAAGGATAAGTTTCTGATATACGGAGGAAATGAACTGCAGGTTAATGGGTATACGGATTTGGATTTCCAATCGGATCCTGATGATAGAAATTCTACATCAGGATTCATGTTTACCCTTAACGGATGTATAGTTTGTTGGAAAAGTTCCAAACAGGGGTCCACAGCTGATTCCACCACAGAGGCTGAATATATTGTAGCTTCTGAAGCTATAAAAGAAATTGTTTGGGTTAAGAACTTTATCACAGAGTTGAGAGTTGTCCCAAATATCGAGAATCTGATTCCGTTATATTGTGATAATAATGGAGCCATGGCAGAAGCAAAAGAACCGAGGGCGCATCAGAAATCGAAGCATGTGGAATGGAAGTATCACATCATTTGAGAGATTATGTTGTGAGGGAGACATTGTCATGTGCAAAGCCCCAAGTGAAGATAATGTAGCAGACCCGCTTACCAAGGTCATTCCTCCCAAGTTATTTGATAAACATGTGGAGTCGATGGGTATGAGATACAATCGATATTGGCATTATAGTAACTGGGAGATTTTGTTATGGTTGGTGCTCGGAGCGCCAATTTCTATTTCTATTTCCTTGTAAATACTTATGTAAATATTTTATTATAAATAAAATGAGCAGATTTTGTAATATAACTTCTTCTTTATATGGTAAAGACGTAATTGACCTTAGAATGATTAGTCATTATACAGTTGCAAAAGCGTCGCAACTGACATTAAGTTGAATCATCACAATATCATTTCTTAAACTGTTCCTGGTCAAGGTTTACATTACTTGGTCAGTAAGTAAACCCGCTGAGACCGATACATGTCATATATTGGAATCTTGGATTCCAATGGTTTCTCAATGAACCATTATACTTAGAGACTCGTATAGCCATTTAGGTTTTTATATCGAATAAACATTGAACGACTCACCGAAGATTCTTAATGGATGGTACACCAAGGTCAATAAGAATTTTCTCGGATTGAGTAGCATAATGATTCCTTGACTTGAGATACCACTGTGGATATATGAGATATCATTCACACTTTGATGGCAGTCACGTCACCGACCTATTTAGGTTAGACCTCCGCTTGTTCGTTGGGTGTGGACAGATCCTCAGGATATCCTCTGTGTGTCAGGAAATGATCTGTCAGCTCTGTGTACAGAGCATAAGTATTCAATATGGGATTAGCAATCTGTTAAATCCATGGCCCTGTGGTACACTGTAGAAGTGAGTTCTAAGTGTTATTAAGAGATTGCTAATAGAAACGTCGACGAGATTATATTATAGAGATTTGACGTTAATATCTATATCTCTGGAATAATCTGGAAACATGTGATGAAGGGATTATACGTATGCAACCTCGACCTGTATAGTTCAGCAAGTTTATTTGTGATCGTCAAAATTTTACGAATGGGTAAATTATGGATACGAAATTAGATTTCGTGATGGATATGCCTGAACTTAAAGAGTCTCACATGATGAAATATACTCGTAGAGCACTAGAGCAACAATTATGAATAATATTGATTATTTATAAATCGTTTAATGGTTAAACGGAAAAATGCATGCATATGGGTTTTTCGGTCATTTCCTAATTAATGTGTATTTGTATTTAATATATGATTTATTAAATACACATTAATTAATTATCAAATTATGATATATATCATTAATATATGTATTTGGATTATTTAAAGTAAATATAATACATATATTTAAATATTTATATTTAAGTAATTATTTAATTATTAAATAATTAAAGTAATTGAAATTCAAAATATCTAATGGGATATTTTAGTTAGGAAATAATTAAGTGTAAATGTTTGACTTCTACATTTAAAGTAATAATTATCACATTGATTTTGACTTCTTTAATTGTTAAAAAATTGGAAATAAATATATTTTCTTTTTACCATGAATTTCGGCAAAACCCTAAACATATATAAGGGTTTTATTTTTCATTTGCTTCCATTAGGTTAAGCCTCCAAAATACACAGAACAAAAGACTTGAGAGAAAAAGAGAAGTGTTAAGCAAAAATCAAAGAAAATCTTGAAGATTAGTAAGTAATTTCAACTTTTATTTAGATAGAAAAATGTTGTTATTGTCCTTAACTACAACATATGTTGTCTTCATATTTTTCTACTCTTTTAGTTTTTTGTTAAGAAGTTTGGAAGCTTGAATAAAAGATGTATGCATGTATGTAATTAAAGTAAGCTTGTTAAGTGTTAATAAGTTCTCTTTTAGTCATTAGATGACTTGGTTGTCATTCTAGAGTTGTTAAGCCACTCATTGATGACCTAGAATTATTCTTGAAATTTTTCAAACTGGTGAGACTTGTTTGGTATTGTAGAGATTAGATTAAAATGTTGTATTGAATTAATTTTGGTTAATTTTGTTAATTTGATTAATTTGAAAAATTAGGGTTCTAACCTAAATCAAAATTAGGGCTTTTCATTTATGTGTTGTATTTTGATGTATATAAGATACACAAATCATTATGGTATTGATTGGAAATCATCAAAGTTCGTTTTGAAAAACTTAAACCAAAATGAACAAAATTCAAAAGTTTGTGTGCTCTCGGCAATTTGAAGAAAATTGGGGATTTTGTGTGTGAGTTGTATTTTGATGTATATGACATGTATAAATCATTTTGGTAGTGATTGAAAATCACCTAAATTTGTATTTGACAAATTAAGATTAAAATGATCAAAATACAAAGTTTTGGGGTCTCACGGCAACTTGATGAAATTCTGCATTTTTGGGTAAAAACTGGATTTTTGAGTATTGAGTAATTAGAATAAATTAGTTTATTTTAATTACTGAAGAAAAATTATTGAAATCGAAAAAATTTGATTTTTCGCGTTCCGCTGCTTTACCCGATTATACCGTTAAAAACCCTCCAACAAATATTACCCATTTAATGGTACTACCTCTTGTCTTTTATATACATATTCGATTTAATTTAATTTATATTGAAACTAACATAGGTTTTAGTAATGTATATATTCGACAAAGACCTAAGAATATACAGTAGTCACACAATAACAATGAGGACTGTAATTGATATTGAGAGGTGTCACTACTTGTGGTATATTCTCAAATAAAATTCCTTGTCGAGATTTACTTGCACAGATCGGTTAGTAAAATCCATTAAACATGTCGTATATCGAGATTTATTTTATCCTAATGAACCATGAGTCTTAGGAGACTCGTATAGACATTTAGGTGTTAATTTGATTAGCATTGAACGACACATTCTTATAGATGACATACTAACGTCAATAGGAATCTTCCCGAATCGAGTAGCATATATGGTTCTTTGACTTGAGATACCACCATGGATGTATAAGTGATCCTCCATACTTTGACAACATTCACGTCATCTGTCAATCTATACCAGAACTCTGCATGTTCATTGGGTATTGACCGATACTCATGATATCATGTGATGTATCCAGAGAGGATCCATCAATCCTATATGCCAGATTTATATATCCACTCCCTGATCTTTTAAATCTTAGCCGAGGTATATTGCAGAAATGGATTCCGAGCATTTATCTAGAGAATCACGAATTGTCGCGACATATATGAATTGTACAAAGTAGAGATTTGACTTTTTTCTATATCTCCAGTACAATTCAGATAGCCTATGATGGAATGACTATATGGTATGCCTAGACCTCGATTTGTATGGTTCAGTGCGGTTATCTATGGTCATCATAATTTATGAGTGGGCAAATTATGGACATGAAATGTGATCCATGACAGATATATATGAACCTAGAGAGTTACACTAATGAAGTATACTCGTAGAGTACTAGGGAAATTAATTGTGAATAATACATAATTTGTATTAGATGCACATTAGAATTTTGACACATGTATAAAATAATTATTTAATTATTTAATTGTTAATTAATTTAATAAATATTTTAACTATAGAATATTATTGGAATATTCCATATTAATGCTTATTAGATAAGCTTTGAAATTTGGAAAACTAATGGCCATATATTTATGTGATATTTGGCTTAATTTTATCCATGTTTTATAAGCTTGTCCAAATGACTAAAATACCCATATCTATATAAATTGAAAAATTTGTCCATATGGTAAAAATATGAAAAAATTATTCCTTCATTTATGGACTTGAGAAAGCTCTTCTGTTGAGCTTAAAAACTAAGGGTTAGAGTTTCTTTTCATTATCAATTGAGAGAAATTGGGGATTTCAAATTTGGAGTATAAATTGGGCAAATAAAAAATTACATGTAATCTTTTATTTATAATTTGAGTATAAATTATTTCTTTAATTCCATTTTTTTTATAAATAATGTTGGATATGTTAATTCCCTAAAATTTGATGATTAGAATGTTTAGAAACCTTATTAGAACCTTAATTTTAAGCATGTATAATTAATTAGACTAATTAATGTAATTAGACTTAATTAGGTTGTGTGAGAACCCAATTGTCATTCTAGAGTTACTTATGCCACTTCATGGTGACCTTGAATTATTTTAGAGTGATTTTGTGGTGGTAATGATTAATTGTAAAATAATTCAAAAGTGTTGATTTTGTAAAATTGACATGTTGTAGATGGAATCGGGCATGTTATAATGCGTAGGAAAAATTTCCGAAATTTTCGGAATCGTTTCAGATGCTTTAGGAAGGGTTTTGGGTATTTTCCATAAAATCATAAAAAAATGTGACTTGGGGCAATATTGTAATTCTATGAAATTACAAATCTAACCAACCACTAGTACATTGATCAAATCATTGTAGCAATGACTTGGTCTGGTTCCACAGCTGAACCGGCTTATCGATTCTCTCGATCGCCCGATTGGTCAAACCAATTTCGTCCACTTGCGCGCTTTCGCCGCATTTTCCCAACACACTTCATGACACCAGATCAACAGGTTAACATCTCAAATCTATCTTCTCAGAATACTTCCCATTCACTGTCTATATCCCTTACATTGAAACCTATATCAAATTATACTCATATATCATCACCTACTATAGACCATTTTCCACACAACTCCAATACCACAGTCACCCTACCATTTTCTACTGCTGCACATGTTAATTCTCAGTACTTGCCACCTAGCATCACAAACACTCATCCAATGGTGATTAGATCCAAAAATAACATCTTCAAGCCAAGAGCCTTTAAAGCCAGCACTGATACTAAGGAGCCTACGACAGTAGCCGAAGCAATGGTTGATTCATATTGGAAACAGACTATGCAAATAGAATTTGATGCTTTGATAAAGAACAAGACATGGACTTTTATAACAAATTCACATGAGTACAAGTTAGTAGGGTGTAAGTAGATTTTCAGAACAAAATCCAATACTAATGGCTCTATAATTAAGCACAAGCAAGGTTGGTAGTAAAAGGATTTCACCAAACAGCTGGAATAAATTTCTTAGAAACGTTTATTCCGGTTGTTAAAATATGTACTGTGAGGGTTGTGCTTAGTCTAGCTGTGATGAAAGGTTGGCGAGTAAGGCAGATAGATATAAATAATGCATTCCTAAATGAAAAAATAACAGAGAATGTCTACAGGATTCAAACGTAAGGTTTTGAAAATTAAAATCCACTCACCATGTTTGTAAACTACGGAAAGCTCTCTATGGACTCAAACAAGCTCCAAGAACTTGGTATGATAAGTTAAAGGGAAAGCTTTTGGAATGGAACTTCAAGAACTCCAAGGCTGACAACTCTTTATTCAAAAAGTTTGACAAAGGATCTATAATTCGTATTCTAGTATATGTAGATGATATTTTAGTTACTAGCCCTAATTCAGAAGCATTGGAATGCTTTATCACTCAACTCAATACTGTCTTTGCCTTGAAAGACCTTGGATTGCTTGCTTATTTTTTGGGAATCGATGTGAGCTGCACAAAGAATGATTTACATTTGTCTCAGACTAAATACATAAAGGATCTTCTCAACAAAGCTTGTATGGTAGATTGCAAAGGATCTGATACTCCCTTCAGCACAGGTCTTAAGCTTGAAATGAATGCATCAGGAACTTTAGGATAAGTATATATAGATGCAACCTTGTATAGAAGCCTAGTAGGTGGACTGCAATATGTTGCACTCATTAAACCTGATATAACTTATTCCATTAACAAATTAAGTCAATATTTGGCTTCTCCTACTCTACAACAATGGCTAGCTTGCAAAAATGTGCTAAGATATCTACAGGAAACCAAAAATTATGGTTTACAACTGATTAGTAATGGCAGAATTAAGTTAACTGGATTCACTGATGCAAATTAGGCTTGTGATGTTTATGATAGAAGATTATATACGCATATTGCATCAATCTTGGCCACAACCTTATTTCCTCGTCAGCTAATCTTCTAAAAAATAGCAGGTTGTTGCTAAGTCTAACACTGACAGTGAATATAGATCACTGTCAAATGCAAGTTCAGAGATTGCTTAGCTACAGTCATTGTTTTCTGAACTACATTTTATTACTCTACCAGTGCCTATAATTTGTTGTGATAATGAAAGTGCTACACCCATTGCCAAAAATCCTTATATATATCTTCTAATGAGCAAACATCAGATGTCTTGACAGAGCCATTATCATTTGCTCAGTTCAACTACCATATGCGCAAGCTTAATGTCCTTCCAAGGGCCTCAAGCTCGAGCGGGGATGTTAGAGCAACTCCAAAAGACTCTTCAAATATTATTTAGATGTTAAATACACGAGCCATATCATCAAAATTGGTTCCAAAAGATACACCAATTGAGATTCTTCAAATTAGATTCTACTTCTCACTCTTCAATATTGAAATTTGACTTCTCTCTCTTTAAATATTATTATATAGTATTTTATTTCTCTTCACTTTATTGTAGTGGCAGTGGTTGGAGTTACTAATAATTATTTATATATAAAATAATATAACTAAAACGAGTCTCATTCAATTTAATTAAATTAATATAAATCTATTTACATTATCTCTCTTTTACTAATATTATATAATTTTTATATCATATCATTATCATTACTTATAATTATTTTTATATTAAAATCATATGATAAAAGTGGACCGCCTTCAATTTGATTAAAATAATATAATCTTATTTTTATTTGAAGAGTTTTTTGGATGATAGTTTATTTTTTCACTCTTCAATTTGCCAAATAGGTAATCAAATAAGTATCTGAATAGTGAAATTAGATGAGTCTTTTGGAGTTGATCTTAGGGCAACTCATGTATTTTATTGTATGTATGTATTTCCTCTTTCTATTTTGTTTCAATTATTTGTTTGGTTTATTTCTAAACCCTTTGTAAATAATGGAAGTAGATAGGAGTGAGCAAACCCGGTTTCGGTTTCGGTTCCGCGTAGAACTGGAATCTACCCGGAAAAAATCGGTTTCTAACTAAGTGGAACCAGAACCTACCTAATTAAATAGAGTACCCTATTAATCGATTCCAATTCGGTTCCACATGGAACTGGAACCTACCCGGAAAAAATCAGTTCCAATTCAGTTCCGGTCCGGTTCTAATTTACCCTATTTATTTATTATTGTAAAAAATTTGAATACAAATATTTCTCACACTTGAATATTACATAGTACTCTTGGGAATTGTCCATACAGAAATAAAATAATAAATAAAATTGCATATTGCATAATATATTTGACTCAATACATAATATTCTTAAAGGAAGTGTCTGGGTTTAAATTGGGTTTTAATTGGGTTATGAAATTGGGTTTTAATTGGGTTATGAAATTGTGTTTTAATTTGGTTCTAAATTCGGTTCCCAAAACAGATTTCGGTCCGGTTAAATGGTCCGGTTTCGATTCAGTCCATGACGGAACCGGAACAGGACCGTTTAAATTCGGTTCTTCTATTTTGGAACCTGAATCGGTCCAGTTTCAAACCCGAAAAATCGGTCTGATTCCAACCGATTCCAGGTGGAACCAAAACCGGTGCTCAGCCCTAGAAATAGAAGCAGTTAGGTTGTTGTACAAGTAAGGCGGTCGATTATAGAAAAAACTGGGCCAAATAAAGAACTTTAATTTAATTAGTTGATTTTTCTCTTTAGAAAGATCTTTGTTTTTTTTCAAAATGACCCCTGATTTTTCCATTAGTGCAAAATATTGGATTTCAAAAGGATTTCAATTTTTTAAATGAACGATTTGAAGACCTACTAATTCTAATAATTGATTACAGAGTTGATCATGTTAAAAACACAAATTAGTTAAGAAAGTGAATAACAGAATCATTCACATTACTTTCTACACATTTTCTTAGTGTTTCTAGCTTGCCAAACAAGCTAAATGCTTAACAGTTTCTCATTGATATTGAATCCCTCTAATTACTTTGATTAAATTTTTTTCCTTATTTCTTCTCCTCCCAGCTCACTGATGGAGTATGAGATGTCATGTCAAGTCAGTGACTCAGTACGCAGTTAGCCTTGTGCACCAAGGGCTCCGGCAGCACAATGAGCCTGAGTAATGTGCCAGGAACCTTGTCATGGAGGCCTTGAGCCTGAACACATTTGACAGTCTCACTTTGATTATTGTATCTTCCCTTCCCTTGATCACAGGGAGCAGTCACCACATCGACAACGGAGAATGAGGCTCTGTGCAGCCTGAAAAGCTTACTGAAAGCTGTTGAATTAAATACAATTTTGAAATAACTCAGGCAGGCACATCCAAACAGGCAAAGCAATATATCACTGTAGGAAACGATGACTTGCCGCTTTGCCTGTTTGGAAGCATGCCCTTCGAGTAAATCAGCATTTTTCATGACAGACTATGCGTGTACCATCTGAATTTAATAAAAATCTTTATGTTTTTTTACTTCATTAGTTTCTTATCGTCAAAATTCTTGTATAACATCTCTTGTAATTTTCTTTTCTCCCTACTGTTCCTCCTATTAGAGCTTCAATTTTACTCTTAACTGCCCCAACTAACTTCTACTTGTCACCCCGAAATTGGATGGACAACTACAATGATACCAATAAGATCTTTCACAAACTAATTTCTCTCAGTGAGTGGAGGAATAAGTGGTGGGGGTATTATGAACGATTGCTCACAGTCAGTCATCTGCATGTTTAGCCATGGCCACCAAGTATGAAACCTCAACATACTCGCCAAAATCCAGGCCTTCACTGGCCCTTTCAAGATACACAGCACTCAGCATCACACTTATTATACCAAGTCTAGGAGCAGCTAAATGTAGGTTATGGTATGTGAGACATTTATCGACATTAATGTCACAAACACAAATAGCAACAAATGGACTGTCAGGAAGTACAAGCATATTATATTTCACTTATAGAAGTCTGCATCTGATTAGTTACAATAATACCAGTAGTTATAATGGGGGAAGGCCAAAAAAAGGTGAAGTTTAATCAGGCTATTTGTTTCATTGCGGGGATGGCCTCTGTCATTATGGTAATTATAATAGTAGAAGCTCAATACATATACCAAGTACCAACAATGCAACATTCATGTATAAATACAGCAGATGTGTCTACCATTGAAGTAATGTAGATCCAATACTGGAGAAGAGGTGTAAAGTGAGATTTTAGATTGAATGTGGGCGTTGTAACTCTAAATGACGGGCATTACAATCAAAAGTCGAAAATCACAATTCAAAGCATAAAAAGATTACCACAGCAAAAGAATCAGAAAAAAACCATAAACATGAAGTTTAATTAAATTACCCAATTGAGACCATCATAAAATGAGTCTGCTAATATGTTTTTGCAAATGATGCAAAGCGATCCAAACCACGTCTAAGTAGGGTTTCCAGAAAAGGTTGAAGTGCCTGAAGAAAATTAATGACAGAAGAATCATGATTAAATACTTCAAGCTACTCAAAATGTTGAGGAAAAAAAATCCTATTTTGAAAATAATCAATTATTCCTTTTTAACAACCAAATGGCAAGCCAAAATTCTTCCACTATTTTCCTTTTCAGAAAAGAAATTAGACTTATCCTTTAACAAGTACCCAAAATAGAATTTAAAAGAAGGTGAGAATACTTACTGAAGCAAATGGAATTAAAAGTTGAGGAACCTCATATGAAACTGTAAGCTGAAAGAGAAGACATAAAGTAAGGGCCTGAAGCCTAAAGCATAAGAGAAATGAAAGAATTTACAAGCTATCTGTGTGTCTTAAAGCTCCCACTTTATTTTTTTTCCACACATGAAATGCTGAAGAGATAAAATGTGGGAGGTCTCTGTGAGAAAACTTCTCTCTCTCTTATGTTTGTTATTCTCTTGGCCATACCATGGAGCCAAGAAGTTGACCTCTTATTTGTACAACTACATTGCACATATTAAGCTCCCAAGTATGTCATCGGCTGGACATAATGCACATGTCCACCAACGTAGTCAACTGTTTAATGTGAATATAAATGCGAAGAAACGAAAGTTCAAACTTCTATAAACATAATGATAAGATCAATTTATATAAAGTGGCCTTACTTCCACTACGCATGATGAGGGACCTTTAGGAAAAAACCGAACAGCACCTCTGCACACGACAAATCAATTTATCAAGACTGATATAAACTTAAAGCAACCAAAATAATAGTACTCAGTTATGAAAGAAATTTAACAAATAGATATCATATGACATATAAATGATCAATTTTGTCATGAGATAATAATTGAAGCACTTGGAGAAGTATAAGAACACTTGAAAGAGTTATGCCATAAACCAATACAGTATTCTAGATGTCAATGCCAGATCACAAGCAATGTGAAGATTAAAAAAGGTGATGAAATAGCCTTAATAAAGATTCTAAGAACCTGCATTTTCCACAGGAAAGCTTTCCGACATCAAATTCTACAAGGACTAATCTAACAAACTGATTCCACAAGCGAAAAGAAAAGGCCTAGGCTGGTTATGTATTATTGTTTCTAACATCATGCCCACAAATCATAATTTTATACTATTGAGATTTGTTCTGGTTACCTGTTAGGCAGACCTTCAAGCGATCTCCAATGGATTTTCTGATTAGGGATGGGCTGCCAGTAATAAAAGAAAGATAAACTTCCAAATCAATTGGATGAAGTGATTTTTTTTTTCAAAAATATAATTACAAGTGTTGCGGCCTGTTTTTGGTGTCTATTCGGCAGCAAAAATAATAGGAACCCAAAATTACCCAATAACAACTAGTAAATAGATTCCATATTTCAAAATCCTCACCTGCATATTTCTAGCAAGCCAAGAGTATTCAATATCACGACCAAATGCTTTATACTTGAGGGACCATTGTGATAAATCAGGCTTGTCTTCCAAAATCTATAAAAACCGAGTCATTAAATCAACAATCCATTTCTCCTACATACTCCAATAACTAAAGCAGTGATTAAAAGATTTAAGCAACCAAAAAAGAAAAATCAGAAGGCACCTTTACAGATGAAATGAATGGCATCCAACGGGGAATTGATTCACGATCAGAGTAAGCATTGTAAGCCACTGAAACAGGCACGTCAATTTCACTCTTCACCCTGCATATATTTAGTTAGTCCGAATATTTATTGCAATTACTAACATTAATAAAGAGAAGGAGGGTATTACGTGCAATCTTGCCATGCCATAACAGGAGAAAAAAATTGTCTAGAGGGAGTGAAGATGGAGCTTCGCTTGAAGGATCCATGTGGGACTCTGAATAACACTCGACTTAAAGATGGTGGATTTAGTGATGACAAAGAGTTTGAGTTTCGACAAATGGGTATTGAGTTGAAGACAAAATGGCTTGTGTTTCTTTGCAACAAGTGGGTGAGATTCAATGAGTTGGAGGTTGAAATAAAGGCAAATGATGATGCTGCAGACATGCTCTTCTTGCAGAGACTATACTGTCCGAGTCTGACCACAAATAGTATAATCCACAAGGTTAAACGCTGTGTGTTTGTGATTATAGAGTAAGTGTTTGTGATTTTATAAATCACAGACTTATCAAAGCAGTGGTTTGCTGATGGAGAAGCTCAGCCACGAGTAGGGATTTGCAGAAATGGAGAATGGGCCCTTGGGCTCTCTCAATTGGGAGAAAAAATAGAGATGAAAAAAAAATTGACGTCAGGTTAAAAAAGTTTAATATCAAGTAATGAGATGTAGTAGAGCTTCGCCTATGGTTCACATAAATTTTTTATTTTTATTTCTAAATAATTAACAAATAAAGAATCCGAAATTTTAATTGTTGATGATAGTTTTTTATCCCGAGAAAGTTCACGTTAAAAATAATCTCTCAGGAAGTCTTGATATTCTATTCGACTTACGTAAAATCTGTGTTGTAGATCTTTCACATAGTTGGATCTCTGGTTCCATCTCAGATTCCTTAATGTTGGGATCAAACTCATCGAGTTCAATCTTTCTATAATTGTCACTTTCTCTCAAAAATTTCTTTTCAAAAAAAGTCGCAAAATGAGCAACAAATACATTTCTTTGCTCAGAATCGTAGAATTGATATCTAATAGAATTTTCATGATATCCAACGAACATATATTTATACCCCATGGGTGCTAGTTTATTTCATTGCGCAACTCTATCGTATGCAAGACAACCCCAAATCTTTAAATATATAAGATTTTGATTTATACCGAACCATATTTGATATGGGATCATAGAAACAACTTTCGATGGAACTCTGTTAAGTATGTGGCAACAGTAAGTAAAATGTAA
Organism: Zanthoxylum bungeanum; assembly: GCA_019454045.1. Lineage (NCBI taxonomy): Eukaryota > Viridiplantae > Streptophyta > Magnoliopsida > Sapindales > Rutaceae > Zanthoxylum > Zanthoxylum bungeanum. The sequence continues at coordinate 183,504 of SKCR01001176.1, read as the reverse complement.
CCTTAAAGGTAATATGGAATATCTGTATAGCTCATCATAGATCGTATCATATCTAATAAAGTACGATTTTTTCGCTCAGACACACTGATTGAGACTAAAAAATGAATATTTATTAATAGAATAATATATCATTTTACACTAATGGTTTCATTAATCCTTTAATTTAGCACAATTGTTAAATAATAATTATATTTATGTTTTATTGTGATTTTTATCTTTTATGTAGGTGAAGTAATAATTTGGATGCATATCTAGAAAAGTGGACTTGACATTTGGATTTTGGATTCTAGAAATTTAATAGGGTGTTCTAACGGTCTATAACTTCGGAAATCTTAGCTATGTGCAATGTTCGTATTTTGACCATTACTTTTTACTCTGATATCGGATTAAGGTGATTCAAGTTTTAGATGAATGAAAACTTAAAGATCTACAACTTTGATGTTCATAAGATTTTCGAATTCTGAAGTTTGCAATGCCAAAATTGATGAAGAATCCAAAGTATGTTAAATATCAACTTAAAAAAAAAACAACATTTTTCAATTTCTCCACCAAACATTCTTGGAGAGTGTTTGGTGGCATGTTTGGTGGAGTGTTTGGTGGAAAATTGGTGGAGAAAGTGATGGAGAAATTGGTGGAAGCCTTTATTTTTGCCTATAAATAGAAGCCATAATTTCATTTTCATTTTAATATTTTCTTTGATTTCTCTTAAGGAATTGAAGATTGTATCTTGTGTGTTTAATTTCTTGTAATTTCTTTTAATTTTAGTAATAAAATTATGTATGTTTTTAATTATAGTATGAGTAGCTAATTACTTTCCGCTGGGGGAATGAGTGAAACTTTTATTAAATAAAGTTTAGATTAATCTCACTTATATTATAATATATAAATAGTAATGAATAACAATTAACTGAGATCTGGATTAATTATTGACAAACTTTTCTACCGCTTATATGGCTGGTTTTACACGATTTTGGCATAATTGAGTACCTAACTGGATTTGTTATAGACAAACGGTATCACCCCATTTATGGCTGGTTTTATGTTTTTGGCATATTTAGTACATTGGCAAGACTAGTTATCGACAGAAATGACTACCGTCTTTATGGTCGGTTCTATATGTTTTGGCATAGTTAATTCTGGAAGTAAATTAATTGGATTTTAATGATCATTTATATATTATAAAAAAGTGAGATTTCTAAATGTAAAATATTAAAAGTGAATCTCATAACCCCAATATTTTATTTTATTATTGTCATTCAATTGATATTCTCCAAATAACTTCAAACGAATCAAATATTTTTCCTTTCGCTTTAATTATTATTTTATCATACTAAAAACATATTCCATGTGTATTGACTCCGGACTTACCGGGTTATTTTATTATTTCGACACTCTTATACTTGGGAGTAAAGAACCATTTTTTGAGCGTGTCAAGTTTTTGGTGTCGTTGCCGTGGAATATAATTTAGTAGATAGAATAATAATCTTTCTTTCTTTTATTTTTTATTTTTTATTTTCTCACACTTGTTTATTATTTTCTATTTGTAAGTATTGCAGGTTGCATGATACATTGGTCTCGATCATCTAGCGGAAGATTAATTAAAGAGTCTCAATTACCTTCGTCATTAGTCAAAATGGCCGAGAATCGAAATGAAAATCCTCATACCCGAATTCAAAATCCAGTTGATCAAGAAGAAAATGAGTCTCAGCATGGCGATCTTATTTTCAGAGGAGTTTATTTGATCCTACGGACCATTATACAACTACTTTTCTTGAATCAAGTACACAATTAGATTCTGATACTCTTAATGAATTTTTGTTTGATTCTACACATGTACTGGAAGACGATGGAGGAGAATAAAATTTTGAGGAATTTTGAGTGCTGGAAAATGAGAAACATAAAAAAGCACCTGACTTGGAATTGAAGACTCTGTTTGACGGATTAGACCATACAATTCTTGGACATAAACAAACCTATCATGTAGTAATTTCTTCTTCTGATCAAAAAGGTAAGTTGTTTGCTTTGAAAGAACAAAAACAAGGAATTGGATGGACTTTAAAAGGTAAAAAAAAAAGCATTAAATCTTTAAAACGCACATGAAGAATACAGTTCAAAGGTAATGTCAAGATACATCAACCATCTAAAAAATGGTTAAAAATTCACAAGAAATAAGTGGTTAAAATATTAGTCATTAAAATTCTTGATTTACTCATTTCCGACATACCTTGTTTAGAGAAAAGCACCTATGCTAAGAAACAGATAGCTAAACAATTAGGTGTTTGTTATAAATACGTACGTTGGACGTGCAACACTCGTTGTCGTTCTTTAGGAATGATGTCTAATAATCGCGAAGAAAAATATCAACCCATTAAAGATGAATTGAGTAATAAGTGAGTCATTAGATAATATATCATTGATTCTTGAGACGCATCCTAGTTGATTTGATACATTGATTCATAACTTACATACATAATTTCAAAAAGAAAGACTACAATACAGTCTCGGGAATCTGACTTTAAAAGACCATGTTTGCCAATTTATAAGAAAATTGGATGGGAAGCATATCATCAACCCATAGAGGGCGTTCAAATCGTTACTAGACGTAAAACCAGAGAAAGATGTGAGCCACAATCGCAACTACATTTCAATTTACTGTTTTGATTATATTTTAACGTTTTATGTTATAATTTTTCTTTTTGGTAGCAATAGATTCAATTGTCAATTCCACGCTAATCATGTGATGTCTTCTAAACTCTACTTCTTTTTTTTAGACATTGGGGACAATGTCTCAATTTGGTTGGGAGGAGGGATAGTCGACTTGTTTATTTTTTATTTATGTTTCATTGTTGTGTTTTTATTTTTGCTTTGTTTTTATTTTGTGTGTAAAAAAAAAACTAAAATGTTTTGTTTTGATTTTATTTTGTGTTTTAAACTACACACAAACTAACAACAAATTTTTGACTAACCAAGTGGAATGGTTGTTCGGAGATAGCTGTGTAAGGAGTTTTCGTTCTTGAGACGTATCTTAGTCTAATTCATAACAAGTTATTTTTTGTTTATTTCCTTTTGAATTATTTAAATTTGTGAATTATCAATAATATTAATAAAATTTGATCTTCATATGTTCATTTGACAGGTATTATTAACATACACGATAACATATGAACATTAGTTGTAAGTGAAAATTTTATAATATTCAGTTCTTTAGTTTGTTGGAGGTAGCACCTAAAGACATTGGAATTTGTGTTTTTATTCAAAAAAACTAACCATGTTTTTAAAAGTCTCTCGCTTTTCGGGAGTGTAATCGGGATCGATTTCAATAGGCAATGGATTGATCGTCACATAAGTAAATGTTTTTTACTCCAAGACAAGGCGAATGTTAATTTCCCATTCAAAATAGTTTTCGGCTCCTTTCGGTTTATTAGAATCCAAAAATCACGCTAGTGGATTTGCGGCAGCCATCTACAAGACAACAATTAAACACTAGCAGAATATTTTTCATTTCAATATAAAACATTATTACGATTATGGATTTTAAATCTATTAATGTCATTTCCACTACTTTACGTAATTCTACAATCTTCCTGAATGATAAAATAGAAATTTGACAATCAAAATTTCATAATTAGAAGTGGATCCCATGATATTTACTCCAGCCTCACAATAATGACGGTCTTGGCCTTCATAAACTCAATAGGTAGACCTCCAAGGTCAATCACATTCATGTGACTCCTAAGTTTGGTCTTGAACTGTTTCTTATCCTCACAATAATGACGGTATTGGATTAATACGTGTTTCATATGTATACTTGTAAATGTGCACTAATGATCTTCGTAAGTACACTATCACAATAATGACGATATTGGGTGACTACGTTAACTCATCACGCTACATCTAATATTTTACCGGAGCGACCTAAGTTTCAAGCACTTATACCCTCACAATAATGATGGTATTGTACATAAATAGTAAGAAATCATTCATCTCCGTATTGACAAGACAAACATCCAATAATGCTCCAATATTATTAATACTATTACTTAAAATAAATTAATCACCTAATCAAGGGAGATTTATGACAATCAAGTCATTAACATGCTTGAGTCAAAATTAAAATTTTAATTTAAAACATGCAATACATATCCAATAAGACTTATGCATAATTAAATTAAAATTATAGATGCATATATTCAAAAACATATCAAACATGCAACAAGTGTAGTGAGGTTAAGACCTGCGCTGATATCATTCTATTGGGGCAAATGTGGGATCCCTAGGTTTGGATCGGTGTCTCGAGTAGTAAAAGTGAGTCTAACCCATGTATATCAAAGATAGATGTATTTTGACCCATTGTTTTAGAAAACTATATGTCTACTACTTTGATTTAATCCAATTAAATCAAGCCAAATACACTTATTATGACATATTTATAAGTATCAAAATATCCTCCAATGGTAGAAATATTTATGGAATTATAACAAAGCCCTTGTGTGATTTTGGATTAATCCAATTAATCCAATTGGGTCAAAATAAATAATCAATGTTATCCAATAATAATTAATTATTTTAGTTGATAATTATAATATCAAATATTATTTATTATAAAAAATTATTGGCTACCTAAGTGTTCAATGAGTACACTTCATATTATGAGACTTTCTAAGTCCAGACACGTTCGTCATATAAGCCTAGCTTATATATACGCAATTCGCTCACCTTCGAATTTACGGAAAACACTAACGACCTTTTGAAATTATAAAAATCGAGGTCATTACATATATTTAACAATCCCTCCGTCGTAGGCTATCCGAGTTGTGCTTAGGAATTATTGATTATATCGTCAAATTTCTGAGGCGCATATCTCATATCGACATATTCACGATTATTTACAACTAATCAGAACATCATTTCTGATATATGCGATCCACCCTAGGTGATCGACTTTGACCGAAGTCTTAAGAATTGTGATTTACTCACATGGATACCTAAACCCCTTATGGTACACATACGAGCTGACGGATGCTATCTTGATACACACTTAATTAACGAGTGCATCGGTCCACACCCAACGAACATCTAGCGGTCAGACCATGAAAGGTCTCTGACATATATGACATCAAAGTGTGGAGGATCACATATAAAATCAATATTATCCTAAAGTCAAGTGATCACATATGCTACTCGACACAAGGAAATTCCTATTGACTGTGGTGTGTACTTCCAACTATTAGGAATCACCTATGAGTTATTCAGTATTTTCTCTAACGAATACCCACATGTCTATACGAGCTTCTCATGCTCATGGTACATCGGGTTAAACCATTGGAACTTATATTCCAATATACGACATGTGCTAATCTTCTAAGTTATAGGAATTTGACCGTATTGCAAAACCAAAGACAATGAATATTTATTTTAAGAATAATTTATAATAGTAATATTATCACAATGTCAGACCACCAAGTGTCCAGTATTACTACATGACTATTCTAAGGTTGATGTTATTTTTTAGCATATTCATATATCAATCCAATTTGCATTATGACATAATAATTACCATTAACAAGGTTGAAATGAAAAATTAGTTATTTTATTAATAAATAATAAAATATAATATACAATATATTATTCGGATTGACGCTTCAAGCACCAACTCTAACAAGTAGGTTAGAGACTTTCCTTGGGAAGAGACCCTAAGGGACGAAACATTATTGGAGTGGTTGAGTTACAGGCTGTCAAGTGTAGCAAGGGACAAAAAATTTAAATGATGACCTTCTATTGACAGATGATGGTTGAGTTAGAGACTATAGCTACTGTTCGTAGAGTGGTAAGGGAAAATGAGCATGGGCGATGATGACAGGATGACATCAGCTGACATCATGGGTTGGTGAAATAGTAGATACAAAAGTTTATATAAAGGGCTTGAAGCCACAGATTCAAGGCTTAGTAATTTTCATTTTTCATCACTTGTAAAGAGAGACTTGAAAATTTAGTGAGAGAGAAAACTAGTCGATTTTGATCCGAACAAGTAATAAAATTCCCCCTCTTTACTCTCATGGACGTAGACTGGAGCCGCTTTCCGCCGAACCACGTTAATCTCTTATTTTCGCTATGATTTTTCATTTGTTTGCTAAGTTTGCTTTGATTCTCAACTAACCAAACAAATTTACTGATTGTGGGAGGTTTATTCGAGGGGTTGAATTCCCATATCATCATGGGAATGAAAAACAACCGTCAACATTAATATTATAATAATATTACCAATAATTTCAGGACGGCTCTCAGAAAAAAGTAAAATCTCGTTCATCCTATTATTTATTTAAGTTTTAATTAATTTTTGTTAAAATTTCAATAAATATTTTTAATCTATAATTTTATATAGATATAACTAAAAAGTATATTAATATTTATAAAAAATATATATAAATTATAAATAGTATAAAGATTCAAATAAAATAATTTAAATTTATTTTAAAATAAATAAAATTATATATGTTATTGGGGATTTAGGTCTCTGTGGATCTCTTTTATATTTAGGGAATGAATCATTTTTGCTATAACAACTATAAGAGGATAGAAGAAACCGAAACATCTTAAAATTAATCCATCCCCTCTCATCCTTAGCCACACAAGTCTAGCTGATGTTCGGACGATGTGTCGTCTGCATTCAACATTCGAAAATCTTTGAAGGTTTGGGTAATGTTGGACAATTATGACCCATAGCATCACTATTTGTACAGATCATGGTGTTGTTGTACAAATTAACTATGTGACAAAGGAAATTGCTCTTTTATCATTTGTAATTGGATTACCAAGATATATAAATGATGAAAGGTCATTATGATTAGTTCCGGATTGAGATGATATGAGACAGTATCAATCCACGAAGGTTTAATCATTAAAACATCTCTAGTCGTAGTATTATCGAGATTGGACATCGATAATGTGGAATAGACTAGTATTACACTTGTGCGCGTTGTGGGAGTATAACGGCATAGTTCTCATATATTTAAGTATTGGATACTTATGCAAGTGTAATATGAGGTTGTGTTTACCGATGGTACGGAAACAGCTTCGCTCTGGATAGACCCCTCGGAATTCCATTGGTAGTATGACTATGTGTCTATGGAAGTCCGAATCAGGATATGTGTATTTGGTCTTAACATGGGACTTGCACCGCTAATACTTACGACAATCAATATACTTTGGTTGCGGTCGTCCAGGGCTTTAACCGGTTCTGTGTACGCCTCTTCTAGGTATATTGAGAATCGTAGTGTATTGGGTGTGATGTCAAGATGGAAGTATCACTCCAGTCATAGTGGAGATGATGGTCACGTAGGATACGGAACGGTGCTCTTTAGTACTGCAGCCATCGGGATAATATGACTAGGTCATGATTATCCGATTATAGAGACTAGTTACCAGAGATCCGACATGTGCTTTGTACGGGGCAGACACAATTCCAGCCCCAGTCCTAGCACGTGACATCCGATACTGGATCGCAATACGCAATACTGCGTATACTACGTCTGATATAGATTACATATTCCTTTAAGAATATTTCTGGAGAATTGGGTAGGCACGGTGCTTTCCTAGAAGCCAACCGTGTCTTGTAAATCGGTAAAAACGTAGTACTAGGTACGTACGTGTTCGGATAGTCCGACGACCAGGTTTACTGCCAAAATATCTGGGGATCTCATGGGTCGCTTACCGAAGATTCACCGATGACGTATGACTCACACATTATTAATCTGGGATTAATTAATAGAGAGAGAAAAATTAATCTATGATTAATTACGGAGATATTTTATCTGGGATAAAATATTATTTAAAGAGAGAGAACGATTAATTTGGAATTAATCGATAAAATAATATATTCGATATATTATACGAAATTAGATTTCGACGCGGAATTAAAATTAGATTTTAATTCGGGCGAACGAGTTAATTTAGAATTAATTCGCTAGTGACGTGAATAGTAATTTTTCTATGCATAATTATTTAATTAAATTTGATTTAATTACGTCGCAACGGAAAATTCGTTAATTCGGAATTAGCGAACCCGAGCCCGGGAGTGTTTGCGAGCCCACTCGCATTTCGAATTCATGTGCGGCCCACAAGTCACATCACGCGTCACATCACCTGTCACTTTAGTGATGGATGTCAAGTCACCTTTTTTGTGATTGACAACCAGTCACTATTCATTGATGGTGGTTGTTGAATGCATTCAATGCAATTTTCCCTCCTTTTTGCCTTTTGTTTTTTGGAAAAACAAATACCAAAAAAATTGGTGTAGGATTTTTGTATTAGGTTTGAGAAACAACCAACACAACTCTTCTCTCTCTCCCTTCTCCTCCCATTTTCGGCCAAGGGCCAAAATTCTCTCAAATTTCTTGACAATGCCGAGAGATACAAGAAGCCATGGAAGAATTTGTGGCAAATTTTTCCAAGTACTAGCACACTAAAGAGTCATCCGAAGGTGATAGGGAAACAAACCCTTGAGCATGGAATCACACTTAAAGCTTGGAGCTTGAAGGACTACCATGGAGCACCTTGACCGAAAATCAAAGGAGCACAAATAGGGCTTGGCCGAGAGCTTCAAGGAAGGAGCAAAAAGTTTTGTGTTCATCGCATCCAAAAGCCGATCATTGTAAGTATGATTCCACCATACTTCTTTATTGTATTCACATATTTTCATTGCTTGAATGATCTTGGGACTATAGTAGAAACCCAACAATGGTATCAGAGCCTTGATTAAGCATGAAAATGAATTAGGGTAAAATTGGGTAAAATTGATTTGAGCATGTTTGGATGAAATTGATTGTTTGAATATGCTTGAATGATGATAACTTAGAGTTATTTGTGATCAATTTGATGAAAATTGAATTGGATCAAATTTTCCCCAAAATTTTGGCTTGGCCGAATGTGGAGCCCTAGATTATGTCATGGTGATTTTTGTTTTTTAAATCATTGGATGAGTTTGAAAGACTTGGGAAATGTTAATTTGAGATTCAATTGGATTGAAATCAAAATTGGACTAAAATCCCTAAATGTCGTGACTTAGAAGCATGAAAATGATATGATTTTTGATTCAATAATGTTGGACATGTGTTGATGATGATTAACATGATTAATTAAGTAAATTGGTATTTTGGAAATGTTAATTTGACTAATTAATTATGGCTATACACTTCAGATTAATTTAATTATGAAATTTGGAATTTTATAAATTAATTGGGCTAAATTTGGAATTGGGCTTGTAAAGTTGTATTTGGGCTTAATGGGCTTGGTTGGGCCAAGTTTGGTTTAGGTTAATTGGTTGGATCCAATTGGGCCCAAAACCATATCCATAAAGTCCAAATATAATTAAATGAGTCTTTAATATTTTAATTGGGCCTAAATTGATTTTTGGCAAATAATGGTGATTCCTTAATTGGGCTTTGGTATTTGGGTTTGACCAATATTGACCAAAGTCCATGCCTTATAAATTAATTGAAAGCCCATTGGACTTTAATTAAATTGACATTGGATGTTAATTGGGATTGGGCTTTGAGACCCGTAAAGATTAGATTTAGAATCTAAGTCGGTAAAGGCACATTAATAAAGTGTAATTATTTAATTTGGAATTAAATATAGAATTAGTATTAAATACAAATTAAATTGGATTTAATGTTGTAGTTTAATATAATTCGAGAATTCATATTTGAGTACTTATTCTTAAAACGAGTTTGGCTCGAGCAAATCAAATCGTTGTTTGAACATTGGATGATCATTAATTTCAGATTAATTAATTGGATTAGATTGATTGATAACATGCTTTGTGTGAATACATGATGTGATGTATGAATAATGTATATCAGATGGATATTAGATGGGTGAGGGCAATTTTGGAAATTATTGTAATAAATTTAGAATTTATTAAATTGGACCTGCGTGTCCAGCCTATTACCTCTTGACTCTTTGTATTTCTCTTCTCATCTATTCCCCTCAATGTAAATGAGGTTTCTTAGAAGTGTTATGTAATTGGGTAGAAGTAAGATTTGTGCTAGCGGGAGAGAGGAAAGAGAGAGATTTGTTCTAGGAACAAAGTGTTTTAAATATCCATCTGCATATCATTATTAATTTATTTACGCGCCTTATTATGTTTTTAGAATGCATATTTAAGGGTGTATGATGAGACCTTAACAAAGATAATTAATTGGTTGCCAATTACGTGAAAAACCATCAACATATATTAAGCGTTTTTCCTTCCATTGAATGATTCATTGTCAAGATCCAAGATTGGCACTGGTTTGTTGGCCAAAGTCACGACCTTTGTCCATCGCGGATGTGTTTGAATCATGAAGGCTTCGTTCCATATCGCATGTCTTGTCCAAGTTGTGATTTGTTGGCCAAAGTCAAGATCACTTCTTGTCCATCGACATCGATTACGAAGCTTTCCAAGGTCAATAGGTCCCGCTTAACTGGAATCATTAAGTTTGTTGTGCCAAAGCCAATGCTTAGTTGATTCAGAGGAAAAAGGTTAGGAAAATATTGGGATATATTGGCATATATTTTATATATGTTTCGGACTTGGATGTCCACCTACTGGATCTAGGAATTGGATGAGATCCAATTGATCTTAGAGATCTACATAGTTAAATATCATACAGCTTGTTGGCCAAAGTCAAGGTTGTGTGTTATTTAACGGGATCCTAGCCCACTAGGAAACAAGGTTTCCCGAGTACTCAACAGAGGGTTAGAGGCTCGCCGAAAAATAGTAGGAGGCAAGTATTAAATTTGTAATTTCGTTTAGATACTTGCCAATACGCGCTCATTTCAAATTTTTCGTCATTACTCGAATAAATATTAGTTGGACTAATATCATTGTTTTAATTTAACAGTTGGATTGTATTCAAACTACTTCAAATTATAGTTGATTATATAATTGGATTATAGTAATCAATATATTTGAATTTAAATAATTAAATTATAGTTGATTATATAGTTAGACTATAGTAATCATTATATTAAATAGTACCTAAAATCGTTGCTTGGATAGTTGGACTATAGCAATCAAGATAACTGAAAGATTAGCGTTTAAAACATAAACCTGGGTAAAAATGTCATTAAACAACTTTAATTTTCAGATTGGGAATAATACCTCAGGATAGTCCTGGGAACTGAGGAGTTACTTTATTTGATAGAGAAACATCTCGGGCCTAAGCCCGGAGTTGAGCAAATAGTAGAACATGATCTTTGGAAGATTCATGTAATGATGACTTTAGTGCTCAATCCATTATGCTTACTGCAATGGCACTTTAATTCCATCGTCAAAGTTAAGGATTAGATCATTGTACCATGATGATGAAATTAAAGATCTTCATAGATCTATTCTTAGATCTTAGAAGTACAAATTACAAAAGAAGCTCTTAAGCTCGCGTATGTCAGAGAGTACATCTGTAGAGCACTATGTGTCACAGATGATTGCTGACATCGATCAGCTAGGTTAGCTGGGCATTACCTACGTGGCAGAGACTACCAAAGATTTGATCTTATAGTCTCTACCCGATAGCTGGGGCAAGTTCATTGTGAACCAAGAGAAAATTCTTGGAGAATTGATGGCTATGTTCTAGGAAGCAAAGACAGAGCTTCTAAAAGGGGCAAAGGCAAAATCATCACAGTCTTCTAGAAGACAAAGGACATATCCCAAGATGTCTGCCTAAATTGTGGCAAACGGGGTCACTGGAAGCGTGACTGCCGTATGGACAAGGCAGACATGAAGGAAATGAAGAGGGGCAAGGCTCCAGCTTCAAGTATGTTTGTTATAAAAATGTTCACTACTAGTATTAAAATTGGATTTTATATACTAAATGTGGTACATAAATATATACTGACGTGCAGAATCTGCTGATAAGCAGGAGACTGACTTTAGTTGAGGTCGACCTACGAGTCGGAAACAGGACGAGAGTCGCTATTTTTAACCGTAGAAACCTAAGTTTAGGAACTACCCTTCGGGTGTGTACTTAAATTAGGAAACTGTTATAATGTACCTAGTTTGACTAGAAACATTATCTCTATATCAGAGTATAATCCATTGCGGATATACCTTTATATTCTAAAACACTAAAGTGTTTTATTTTATAAAGATGATATTGAGATAAGCACATTGGATGTGAACAACAGTATTTATATTTTGAATATAAATTAATCTCAAACATATAACATAACAAACAAATAGCTCAAACCTGATTTAATCAGATGAGACTTATTTGTGGCATTGTTGTCTGGGACACATTAAACAAGACTCGTATATCCACACTTTCGAAGAGTGGATACTAGGACGGATTTGATTCTATTCAAATGATGTCTAAGAATCTAGTTTATTAGGCAAAGTGCCTAAAACACTTTTTACTTGGTAAAAGTACAAGCGCCATCGATCTGTTAGCCCTCATTCATAGTGACTTTAGTGGGCCCATGTCTAGCTAGGCTAGAGGTGGATATGAATACTTCGTAACCTTTACGGATGTGGCATCGCGTTATGGTTATGTGTTTCTTGTGAAACACGAATCGGAAACTTTTGATAAATTCAAAGAGTTTCGACATGAAGTATAAAAACAGATCGACTAAAGTATTAAACGTCACGGTTAGACCATGATAGAAATACTTAAGCAATAAGTTTCTCAATTACTTGAAAGAGTATAGTATTCTTTCAAAGTAGACTCCTCCCGGAACACCTCAATTTGACGGTGTGTCCGAACTGAGAAACCGAACCTTGTTAGACATAGTAAGGTTACTCATGAGTCGCTCTGAGCTACCATTTTCCTTCAAGGGATACGCATTAATCAGTGCAAGACTTATTTTGAATAAGGTTCCATAAAAATCTGTTTGACAGACTTCATATTAGATATGAACAGGAAAGAAACTGGGTTTTCTCATTCCTGAAGATTTGGGAATGCTAGGCATATGTTTGGATGATACCAAACTAGAACCCAAATCGGATAAGTGCCTAATTTGTAGGTTATCCCAGGATAACCAAAGTATAATACTTATACAACTCACTAGAGAACAATGTAATTGTTGCTCGCCATGCGGTTTTCCTAAGAGGAATACCTATATGCAGTGGTAAGTGGGAGGAAAGTAAAACTCGATGAAAATCGGAGTAATATTATTCCAGGCCCCGAACCTTATGGAACACAAACAGTTCATCAGGGATGAAACTGTACCATAATCTTCGAATACACAAGAACCATGTAAGTCGGAGAGAGTCAGAAAATAACCTGGGAGGTATGGGTTTCTGATCTCACCTCGTAAAGATGTCAATCTTATTGAGGAACACAAACTGACTACGTATGAGGAAGTGATACAAGGTATCGACTCCCTATTATGGCAAAATGCCATGAAGTCCGAAATGGATTCCATGTAAATCAACCAAGTTTGGATACTAGTTGATGTACCGGAAGGCATTGTGCCTATTGGTACTACATTAGTCTTCAAGGAAGACATACATGGATGGCAACAACCAACGTACAAAGCTAGGCTTGTAGCGAAAAGGTATCGTTGTCAACATTGTGTTGATTACGACGAAACCTTTTACCCATTGCCATGGTTAAATCCATTTGGATAATGCTTGCTGATGCTGCATGTTTCATTTATGAAATGTGGCAGTTGTACGTCAAAATCGCTTTCTTTTAACGAAAACCTTTTGGAGGATGTTTACAACATCCTGACGATTTTGTCGTACCAAAACGAGCAAACAAGGTTTGCAAGTTATTCGATCCATTTATGGATTGAAGCAAGCATTGCGTTCTTGGAACTATATCGTTTAAATTCAAAACGAATATGATTCTTGTATATATAAGGAGGTTAGTGGGAGCGCACTGACAGTGATTGTCCTAAATAATGATGACATGTCATTTCTTGTAAATGACATTCCCATAATACAATCGGTGAAAACTTGGCTTTCATGAAAATTCTCCGTAGAATTCTTGGAAGAAACAACCTTTATTCTAGGAATAAGGATCTACTGGGATAGATCTAAAAGTGGTTGGCACTTCCCGAGAACTCGTACATTGAAATAAATGTACGCGACCTGGTGTCTCATATGCTTTGAGCATATGGAGTCACAATCAGGCCAATCCAAGTGATAGTCACTGGATTGATGTTAAGAAAATTCTTACGTATCTTAGATGATCTAAGGATGCTTTCTTAAGCTATGGAGAATGAGAACTTGAAGTGACTGGGTTCACTGCTGCAAGTTTCCTAAACCGATAAAAACGACTATAAGTCGTAATAGCGGTACTATATAGTTTGAATAACGGAACAGTGAGCTGGAAATCTTCCAAGCAAGATACTGTTGCCGAATAAACAACAAAAGCGGAATATTGCTGCAGCTTAGGCAGCAATAGAAGCCATTTGGATCTTAATAATCCTATTTGGATTAGGAATAGTTCTGTTAGCAGCTGAGCTAGGCTATAGTACAGGTTAAAGAATTAATGGTCTCATCAATGATCCAAGTACATACTTCAACTATTCATTTGATTCGTTCAGATCATACATTGTGGCGATGTGATGATCGAATAAATCACATCAGATGATAACATTGCAAATCCGCTGACGAAAGCCTTTCCTCAGCAGAAGTTTGAGTGAACCGTACATAGTTCAGGTGTAGGACACTTGAGTGATTGGCTAAGGGCCAAGTGGGAGATTATTGGACAATTATGACCAATAGCATCACTATTTGTACAGATCATGGTGTTGTTGTTGTACATTAACTATGTGACAAAGGAAATTGTCTTTTTTATCATTTGTAATTGGATTACCAAGATATATAAATGATAAAAGGTCATTATGATTAGTTCCAGATTGAGATGATATGAGACAGTATCAATCCACGAAGGTTTAATCATTAAAACATCACTAGTCGTAGTATTATTGAGATTGGACATCGATAATGCGGAATAGACTAGTATTACACTTATGCGCGTTGTGGGAGCATAACGGCATAGTTCTCATATATTTAAGTATTGGATACTTATGCAAGTGTAATAGGAGATTGTGTTTACCGATGGTACGGAAACAGCTTCGCTCTGGATAGACCCCTCGGAATTCCATTGGTAGTATGACTATGTGTCTATGGAAGTCCGAATCAGGGTAGGTGTATTTGGTCTTAACCTGAGACTTGCATCGCTAATACTTACGACAATCAATATACTTTGGTTTCGATCGTCCAGGGCTTTAACCGGTTCTGTGTACGCCTCTTCTGGGTATATTGAGAATCGTAGTGTATTGGGTGTGATGTCAAGATGGAAGTATCACTCCAGTCATAGTGGAGATGATGGTCACGTAGGATACGGAACTGGTGCTCTTTAGTACTGCAGTCATCGGGATAATATGACTAGGTCATGATTATCCGATTATAGAGACTAGTTACCAGAGATCCGACATGTGCTTCGTACGGGGCATACACAATTTCAGCCCCAGGCCTAGCACGTGACATCCGATACTGGATCGCAATACGCAATACTACGTATACTACGCCTGATATAGATTACATATTCCTTTAAGAATATTTCTGGAGAATTGGGTAGGCACGGTGCTTGCTAGAAGCCAACCATGTCTTGTAAATCGGTAAAAACGTAGTACTAGGTACGTACGTGTTCGGATAGTCCGACGACCGGGTTTACTGCCAACAAATCCGGGGATCTCATGGGTCGCTTCCCGAAGATTCACCGATGACGTATGACTCGCACATTATTAATCTGGGATTAATTAATAGAGAGAGAAAAATTAATCTATGATTAATTACGGAGATATTTTATCTGTGATAAAATATTATTTAAAGAGAGAGAACGATTAATTTGGAATTAATCGATAAAATAATATATTCGATATATTATACGAAATTAGATTTCGACGCGGAATTAAAATTAGATTTTAATTCGACCGAACGAGTTAATTTAGAATTAATTTTCTAGCGACGTGAATAGTAATTTTGTTAGGCATAATTATTTAATTTAATTTGATTTAATTACGTCGCAACGGAAAATTCGTTAATTCGGAATTAGCGAACCCGAGCCCGGGAGTGTTTGCGGGCCCACTCGCATTTTGAATTCATGTGCGGCCCACAAGTCACATCACGCGTCACATCACCTGTCACTTTAGTGATGGATGTCAAGTTACCTTTTTTGTGATTGACAACCAGTCACTATTTATTGATGGTGGTTGTTGAATGCATTCAATGCAATTTTCCCTCCTTTTTGCCTTTTGTTTTTGGAAAAACAAATACCAAAAAAATTGGTGTAGGATTTTTGTATTAGGTTTGAGAAACAACCAACACAACTCTTCTCTCTCTCCCTTCTCCTCCCATTTTCGGCCAATGGCCAAAATTCTCTCAAATTTCTTGATAATGCCGAGGGATAAAAGAAGCCATGGAAGAATTTGTGGCAAATTTTTCCAAGTGCTAGCACACTAAAGAGTCATCCAAAGGTGATAGGGAAATAAACCCTTGAGCATGGAATCACACTTAAAGCTTGGAGCTTGAAGGACTACCATGGAGCACCTTGACCGAAAATCAAAGGAGCACAAAGAGGGCTTGGCCGAGAGCTTCAAGGAAGGAGCAAAAAGTTTTGTGTTCATCGCATCCAAAAGCCGATCATTGTAAGTATGATTCCGCCATACTTCTTTATTGTATTCACATATTTTCATTGCTTGAATGATCTTGAGACTATAGTAGAAACCCAACAGGTAAATCCAATATTCATAGAACCTCAACATTAAATCCCGTTAGCAACATATAAATATTAGCAGTGGAACTGTTCAGCTCCGGCCCCCACCTTTTATCTTATCATTTATTAGGATACCTCTCTCATATTTTATCGATAAGGTGTTAACAGATCCGACAAGCATTTAATTACAACGTGAAAATAGGGTCAGGCAGAAAATTATGACCTTTTAAATAAACACTTCCAAAAAAATACAGAAATACATACATATGGTAGAAGAAAATTAAAATTAGATGAAACTAAATTTTCCAATTATCATTCTCACCTTTATATCACCTCACAGTATCGTGTGATGGGTGTCATCGAACACTTTTCTTTTGTGCTTTTGCAAATTTAATGTAAATCACAATTAATCATTTTACACCTTCCCAACACAATTTTATAATATTCATTTATCCCAATTATTAGAATCACAAATGGGTGGACTGTAAAGGCTTTTTTCCCAATAGATATTTCATCAAACATGCGTCCTACGGCTAGCCACAACTTTACATACTAATCCGTCAAATTTAAGACCCAATCAATCTAATTTCTACCTAAACAACACCCAAAACATATTTATTTTCTTTAAAATATAATGAGGGGGCACAAATGAGACAGACTTACGTGTTGAGAGCTCACCATTGTATTATATTTTAAAGAAATCAAGCATATACTACAAATTGTTGGTGCAAGAGATTTAGTCTAGATTTAGTTGATTTGGCTATTATTAATTTTTTTAAAAACCATTAAAACGGCTAAATGCCAATTTTTTTTTTTAACTTGCTTTTGATAATTTCACCGCACATGCCAATAAGAGTTATACTTAATATTTATTTGACAGGAGTTCGAATATAACAATATATTTCTTATAAAAATCATAATTTTATCTATTCCGTAATTTAATTTCGGATTTCTCATATTAATCCAGAAATAATGAATGATTGTATCTCGATTCTCGAGATAAAGAACAAAGAAAACAAAAAATGCTACGTCACTGCATACGAACCACACCCAGAACGGATATACTCGAACTATCTTCACGCCCCTTTCGCCGCTTCTTGAAAAGCCCAACAACCAGCACGAGCAGCATCTTCACTCATTACTCGTCCCTTCAAATGGACCCCATCCCCAAAGGCACCGTCATCTTCACCACCGTAGGCAGGCCTTACTACGGCTTTGACGTTTTCTCCGTCAATTCCCCATTCATCAATGAGCATCGCCTCACCGACGGTACTTCCATCAACTTCAATGCCCAGTTTGTCAACGACCAAGATCAATCCATCGTCTTTATCTCCGAGCGTTCTGGTGCGCCCCGTATTTACCTTTCCCGACCCGGCTCTCCCAAAACAGAGCAGCTGCCGTCCATCCCCACTAGCCTCTTCCACGATCGCCCTGTTGTCAAAAACGACAAGCTCTTCTTCGTTTCAGCTCATGAGCAGCCAGATCAACCCTTCAAGAGCTGGTCTGCTCTTTACTCAACGGACCTTAAGGTTAGCAAATTTACCAGATTGACCCCTTATGGAGTTGTTGATTATAGTCCTAGTGTTTCTTTCTCTGGCAAATTTATAGCCGTTGCCTCATATGAGTCTCGGCCTTGGTCTGGTGATTTTCACGAGCTTAATACGGATATAGTTGTTTTTCAAGAATCTGATCCGAATAAGAGAGTGATCGTTTGTGAACGAGGTGGCTGGCCCACCTGGTCTGGCGACTCCGCCATCTACTTCCACCGCCAAGCTGATGATGGCTGGTGGAGTATTTTTCGAGTTAGCTTCCCCGGAAATTTAGAAGGTTCTGGCTTCCCGATCGTTCCTGTTCGTGTGACACCACGGGGTGTTCACTGCTTTACTCCGGCAGCTTTTCACGACGGCAACCGACTTGCCGTCGCCACTCGGAGGAAAAACAAGAATTATCGACACATTGAGATTTATGATCTCGAATCAAAAGAGTTTTACCCGGTGACGGAGTCACTCAACCCGAATTTTCATCACTATAATCCGTTTGTCTCTGCTAATTCAGAGTTTATCGGGTATCACCGATTTCGAGGTGAGTCAACTCAGGGCGAGTTGACTGTTCCTCATCTGGACCCGGTGGCTTCTCCGGTTAAAGAACTGCGAATGCTTAGACTCAGCGGGTCATTTCCTGCCTTCTCTCCTGACGGTGGTTTCATTGTATTCAATCACGATTTTGATTTGAACACTGGTATGAAGATCGTTAAATCTGACGGTCCAAAACGATGGACTCTACTCAAAGAACGGACAGCCTTTTACAACTCGTGGAGTCCCACAGAGAAACACATCATCTATACATCTATAGGTCCCATTTTTGAGTCTGTAAAAGCAACGGTCCAGATTGCACGTGTTTCATTTGATCCCTCCAATCTTGATGATAATTACGAAGAAATACCGTGTGATGTAAAGATCCTTACCGAAGAAGAAACAGGGAATAATGCCTTCCCCTCGTGCTCGCCAGATGGCAAGTTTCTGGTGTTTCGCTCTGGACGGTCAGGTCACAAGAATCTCTACATACTTGACGCTGTCAACGGTGAGTTTAATGGCGGTGTCCGTCAGTTAACGGATGGGCCGTGGATTGATACAATGCCAAGCTGGTCACCTAAGGGAGACCTCATAGCTTTTTCTTCTAACAGGCATAAACCTGATGATGACAGTGTGTTTAGTATATACGTCGTCAATCCTGACGGCTCTGGTCTGAGGAGAATCCACGTGGCAGGACCTGAGGGGTCAAGTGACGTGGACAGGGAGAGGATTAACCACGTGTGCTTTAGTGCGGATGGGGAATGGCTCTTGTTCACGGCTAACTTGGGAGCTGTGACAGCTGAGCCGGTGTCGTGGCCAAACCAGTTCCAGCCGTATGGAGATTTATATGTGGTGAAGTTGGATGGGAGTGGATTGAGGAGGCTGACGTGGAACGGGTATGAAAATGGAACGCCAGCGTGGCACCCGGGCAATGAGCTGGATTTGGGGAAATTGCGTCTCGGGGAAGAGATTGGAGATAAACTAAGGGGCCAATTGATGAGCCGCTTTGGATTTCTTGTGATATTTAAATGTGCGTTGCGATTTTGAGTGTGTAAATAAATGCCTACTTAAAATTGATAATATTTGTATCTGTTTCAAAAATTAAAAAAAATAAATAAAAATTATCGTTGTATTTCATCAATGTTTGTGTTTTTATTTTGTTTATTTATCATTTAGTTTATGTTGTCTGATTCTATTATCCACCCATTTGTTAAGGGTGAGGACGCGAGGGTTTTTTTATTTATTTATTTTTGCTGAAAGGGGTGAGTTTTTTTTTTTTTTTAAGATGAAAATCATTCATATATAAAAACATAATAATAATGTAATTACACGGCCATAAAAGCTCGAATATAAACTTAGAAAATCATAAGACTCTAGCTATATTAGGATAACACCTAACAACATAAAACAATATATGTACTAATTGTTTCCCGTAACTAAAAGAGATGCGTAATCACACCTAAAACTACTTAGGAACAAGAGGAATTACGGGACCGGCCTGGTCTCCCCACCTCGGCCTTAGTGTAAAGTCGATGACTACAAATCCTAATTAGAAGTGAAACAATATAATACACACATTGAACATAAGATTTTTACAATAATCTACAATTAATCTAATACAAGACAATTTATAGATTTATGAGGCTGTAAATTGTTGGACAATTATGACTCATATTATCACTATTTGTACAGAACATGGTGTTGTTGTACAAATTAACTATGTGACAAATGAAATTGCTCTTTTATCATTTGTAATTGGATTACCGGGATATATAAATGATATAAGTCCATATGATTAGTTCCGGATTAATAAGATATGAGACAGTATTAATCCACTAAGGTTTAATCATTAAAATATCTCTAGTCGTAGTATTATCGAGATTAGACATCGATAATGCGGAATAGACTAGTATTGCACTTGTGCGTGTTATGGGAGCATAACGACATAGTTCTCATATATTTGGGTATTGATACTCATGCAAGTGTAATAGGAGGTTGTGTTTACCGATGGTACGGAAACAGCTTCGCTCTGGATAGACCCCTCAGAATTCCATTGGTAGTATGACTATGTGTCTATGGAAGTCCGAATCAGGGTAGGTGTATTTGGTCTTAACCTGAGACTTGCATCGCTAATACTTGTGACAATCAATATACTTTGGTTTTAGTCGTCCAGGGCTTTAACATGTTATGTTTACGCATCTTCTGGGTATATTGAGAATCGTAGTGTATTGAGTGTGATGTCAAGATGAAAGTATCACTTCAGTCATATGAAGATGATGGTCACGTAGGATACATAACTAGTGTTTTTATATGCTGCAGCTATCGGGATAATATGACTAGGTCATGTTTATCTGATTATAGAGACTAGTTACCAGAGATCTGATATGTGCTTCGTACGGGACAGACACAATTCCAACCCCAGGCCTAGCACGTGACATCTGATACTGGATCGCAATACGCAATACTACGTATACTACGCCTGATACAGATTATATATTCCTTTAAGAATATTTCTAAAGAATTGGGTAGGCACGTTGTTTTGCTAGAAGCCAATTGTGGGAACACAGAAACTGGGCGACACATGCTGTTCCGGGCTCGCGGCCCGATTGGGAGTACGGAGTAGCCCGCGGGGGACTAAACCGGAGAATAATGGAGTCGCCACCTGGTGTGAACCGGGAAAATGATTTAAGGCTGCACTCACCCCTCGCAAGGGAAGACCTCAAACCGTTGGGTTCGGAATGGTCCCTTACTTATGCCACTTGTAATAAAATGATTTGTGCAATAATCTAACCAAGCCTAAGCAACATATTTCCAAGGACAATTTTACTCCTAAGTTCGCATGCATAAAATAAACCATTATAACGACAATATCATACAATAATCTCCTGGCATACCTCAATTATATAATGTGGAAAATAAAGAACAAAACTAAACATAATGCGAATTCCCAACGCAAAATAAATGACTAATCATGCTTGAAAATGAACAACTAAATGAGCTAAATAATGCTTAAGAACCAAGTAGCGAATATTAAACAAATCAAAACAACATAAAACAAAATATGCGCCGTTTACTCAAGTGGTACGTGGAGTTGTATCCCGAGTACAGATCATACTACCGTCCATTCAGAATCGGCTATGAAATTTAGGTCCGGGTTTCCATCCTATATACCACGAGAGGCGACACATTTTTCATTTTATCTAAGGGCCACAATCATGCATTATTCCACAATACATACATTTTCATTTATTCAAGGGCCACAATCATGCATCAATAGACGACTCTCATGCGATGAAAATAAATAAAACAATTAAAAGATAGATGAAAATAAATAGGAAAAGTACCCTCAGGTCTAACCTTTTTACGTCGACTTTCGGAAGCGTGTTACAAGTCCGTCGGAAGGGCTAATACTCCGCAACTCTTCCGGTTCACTGGTTTAACGTCTTAGCTCACTGCTTTGCTGTTTTTGGTCGCTGTTTGACCTCTGTTTTGCTGCTATTTCCTCTGTATTTTCTGCTCACTGTTTCAGGTCTATTAAGGCTATTGTTTTGGGTGTTTCGGGGACTGTTTTGGCGATTTTTTGGGGTTGTTTGCTCACTGTTTTAGGGTGGTTTCTGGGGACTATTTCAGGGTAGTTAGGGGCTGTGCGCTGACTTGAAGGGCTAATGCTAATGGAGTGAATGGTGTCGTTAGGTGAGGGGCAGGGCTATGTGGCGCTGATTTGTGAGGTGAATTTGTGGTTAGCCACGTGAGGGTGCATGGGCAGTTGACTTGGTTTCGTGAATGGAGATAGTGGCGATGAGCTATGGTGCGTGAGCTGAGGCTAATGTGTGTGGGGGGGGGGGGGCTGGGGGCTATATGGCTTATTTGTGTGTAGTTTGTGAGTGGTAGTGGCAGGCTGTGACGAGTGGAATTCAGGGCATGTGGCGTGATGATGGGCTGAGGCTGATCGCGTGAGGGCTGTGTGTCTTTGAGGTTTTTTTTATTTTGTTGTTTACGTGAAGGGTTGGTGATGAGAGAGTGTTTAGGGTTTGAATTTTGTGAGTGTATTACCGTGTGAGAGCGAGAGGGATGACTTTGGTTTTGGGTTGTTTATATAGGCAAGGGCTAGGGCTTCTCCTTGTCTCACAAGGAAAGGATATTTGGTATTAAAGAGATATATGATTTAGTTTCAACAAGGAAAGGATTTGATTGATTGGGCGGGGACAAATTTTGGTGAATTAGGAAGGTTGAATATTAGTTTGTGGTTGATTAGGCATTTAATTTGTTAGATTAGGAAGTCAATATTTTTAATTGGTTATGATTGATTTTAATTAGGCATAATATTTCTTTAATTTAGTATATAATATTTTAAGTTAGGAAGTTACAATATTTTAATTTGGTATAATTATATTTTATGTCTTATTTAATTTGGTAAATGACTTAATTAATATTTTATTTAGTTAATATTTAATTTAATTAATATTTAATTAATTTGGGTGTATTTTAGAGGCCAGGGGCGTGTGGGCCTAGGTGGGTGTGGGCGTGGGCTTTGTCTTGGTAAGCTAGGTGTTGTGTTGGTTTGGTGAGTGGGCTTAGGTGGGTGGCAATGGTTTTGGGCCAAGGTTAAAAGGTTTGCGGGTTTTTGGGCCAAAGGTGCTCTAAATGGAGGTCCAACAAGTGAGCTTGACGCTAAACAAGTGAATAAGGATCTAACGAAATACCGATTCCCTTCCGACGATCGTTTCCCGCAATATCCTTAACTAAAAAGGTAGTGCCTCCAACTGAGACTCATCATCGGGTTTCACATGCAAAAATGCAATGCCTACAGTCGCCCCCACTTTGATGGGACTTGTGCAGTGTGTGACTTTGAACAATCCTATCAAAGTTATGTAATGCATTTTCACTTACCTGGCTCGTCTGCTGCCTCGAGCTGAGTTGAGTTGATTTTGTTGTGAGGTGGTCCATTCTCGAACCGGGTTGATGAAAGGTGGTCCATTCTTGAATCGTTACTGTGAGGCGGTCCATTCCCGAACCGTGCTCCATTCTCGGAGTGTCATTCTTGGTTTTTTCATTCCCGAACCTTGCTCTATTCTCGGATTACCATTATCGGATTGTTCATTCTCGAACTTTGTTCTATTCTCGGATTACCATTCTTGGCTTGTTCATTCTCGAACCTTACTCCATTCTTGGATTGGCATTCTCGGCTTGTTCATTCTCGAACATTGTTCTATTCTCGGATTGCCATTCTCAGCTTGTTCATTCTCGAACCTTGTTCCATTTTTGGATTGCCATTCTTGGCTTGTTCATTCTCGAACCTTGTTCCATTCTTGGATTGCCATTCTCGGCTTGTTCATTCTCGAACCTTACTCCATTCTTGGATTGCCATTCTCGGCTTGTTCATTCTCGAACCTTATTCCATTCTTGGATTGCCATTCTCGGCTTGTTCATTCTCGAACCTTGCTCCATTCTTGGATTGCCATTCTCGGCTTGTTCATTCTCGAACCTTGTTCCATTCTCGGATTTCCATTCTTGGCCTGTTCATTCTCGAACCTTGTTCCATTCTCGGATTGCCATTCCAAAATGCCATACTCGGTCAGACTGATTCTGATAAAGATATGGGTCTTGCCCCCAGAGTGTAATACAAGGCAAAACTGATGTTGATAATGATGTGGGCCTCACCCCAAATTGGTACTGATGTGGGCTTTGCCCCCAAACTGGTACTGATGTGGGCTTCGCCCCCAAACTGATACTGATATGGGCCTCAACCCTGTGACTCGTCCCCAAGCTACTGATAATGACGTGGGCCTCGCCCCCCAGATTGCCATATCCGGCAAGACTGATGTTGATGCTAATGTGGGCCTCGCCCCTAGAGTGCCATACCCAAAACTCAAACTCAAATGGGCCTCAACCCTGGGATTATTACCCGAATTCGATACTGTGCTTTTCACCGTTTCTGATTAGCTTGTTCTTTGCCGCTTTCTATTTTCTTCTTCAAAACCTGCGCGAATACAAAACAAACACAAAGCGAATGCCAAAATATGTTACATGTATGCATGCATGCATGAGTGTGCTCCATTTTGGAGCGCCATTTTCGGCATCTGTTGTGTGTGCTCCATTTTGGAGCGCCATTTTCGGCCTATGTTATGGTAGCGGTCCATTTCTGAACCGTGTTGTCCGAGAATGTGGCTCATTTTTGAGCAGTTACTTGAGAGGTGGTCTTTCCGCTACAATCCTGCGAATACAAAACAAAAATTGTATGTATATGATATGTATGCGTGTATGTATGGATGCATGATGCTGATGTGGGCTTCGCCCCCTAAACCGACACTGATGTGGGCCTCGCCCCCAAACTGACACTGATATGGGCCTCGCTCCCAAACTGATACTGATATGGGCCTCGCCCCCAAACCGATACGGATGTGGGCCTCGACCCTTGGGACTCATCCCCAAACTGATACTGATGTGGGTCTCGGCTCTGGGAATCATCCCCCAAATGATACTAATATAGGCCTCGGCCCTGTGACTCATCTCCAAATTGATGTTGATGTGGGCCTCACCCCCAACTGATACTGATATGGGCCTCGACCCTTGGGACTCATCCCCAAACTGATACTGATGTGGGCCTCGGCCCTGGGACTCATCCCCAAACTGATACTGATGTGGGCCTCGGCCCTGGGACTCATCCCTAAACTGATGCTGATGTGGGCCTCGGCCCTAATGATACTGACATGGGCCTCTCCTCCAGACTGAAACTGATATGGGCCTCGCCCCAAGCTGATACTGATGTGGGCCTCGGCCCTGGGACTCATCCCCAAACTGATACTAATGTGGGCCTCGGCCCTGGGACTCATCCCCAAACTGATGCTGATGTGGGCCTCGGCCCTAACTGATACTGACATGGGCCTCGCCCACAGACTGTTACTGATATGGGCCTCGCCCCAAGATGATACTGATGTGGGCCTCGCCCCCAGACTGATACTGATATGGGCCTCGCCCCAACTGATACTGATATGGCCTCGCCCCCAACTGATACTGATGTGGGCCTCGCCCTCAACTGATACTGATATGGGCCTCGCCCCCAGACTGATACTGCTGATATGGGCCTCGCCCCCAGACTGATACTGATATGGGTCTCGCCCCCAGACTGATACTGATATGGGCCTCGCCCAAAACTGATACTGATGTGGGCCTCGCCCTCAACTGATACTGATATGGGCCTCGCCCCCAGACTGATACTGCTGATATGGGCCTCGCCCCCAGACTGATACTGCTGATATGGGCCTCGCCCCCAGACTGATACTGATATGGGCCTCTCCCCTGTGATTCATTCCTGAAGACCGCTGACATTGTACTGTGTTGCTGCTTCTGATTGGCTTGCATTTGACGCTTTCTCTTTTTCTCCTGTGAAACCTGTTATTACAAACAGAACAAACACAAAAAGGATGCAAATATGTTACGTGTATGCATGCATGCATGATTGAGTTTCCTATCCCGTTGGGCTAGGTCTTCTGCCGGTACTCTTGGTGGCTGCTCGGTCTTTTGACAAGTCTGCCCTCTTCCCTAACCAACGGGTATCTATGATGGCTTTCAAGACAAAAGAGGGTAACATGGTGCATGTATGCATGAGGTGCATGTGATGCATGAGATGCATGCGATACAAGAAATATATTAACTCATTTAAAATTTTCACACAAATCGGCCCATCATCATTTTTTGGAAGCTTTTGGGCTAACTGTCATAGGAGTGAACTCGTCCCAGTTTAAATGGCCCAACAAGTTCACATCTCATGGCAAGAAGTACAACCGTATCCAAATGATAATGTTCCTAAACACAAACATTAATGGCCCATTGGCGTTTTAGAAGCTTTTGGCCCAATCATCATAAGATATGTTCTTGTCCCAGTTTAAATGGCCCAACAAGCCCATACCTCATGACAAAGGTCCAAATGGATCCAAACGACGATGTTCCCAAACACAAGCATAAAAGAAAGGTAATGCAAACATAAATAATAATTTCTATAGAGTGGCCCACCAACATTTCAGAAGCTTTAGGCCTAATGGTCATAGGATACGAACTCGCCCCAGTTTAAATGGCCCAACAAGTTCGCATTTCTGACAAGAAGTCCAACTGCATCCAAATGAGGATGGCCCACAAACACAAGGAAATAGTTGCTATAGGTCATACAACCCCAGTCTACGTGTGGGTTCGCAAGAGTGTAGACAAAGGCTCTCACCGGCGCGAAGGATGGCCCACAACTAGGTCTCCCCACTCAAGGGTTCGAGCGACCAAGTGAGCGCACCCTTTTTTTATACATAAGGTACGTGCCAACGAGCTATGGTGTGTGTGACTGACTGTCAAATGGACTTCCCGTTGTAGATTCCCAAAGGGAGGGTGGAGCGAGGCTCACTTAAATACCCAAGCCTATTAGGCTCTTATCGCTTGGTGTCAGGTATAAACAACGAGTCCTCCAAATTAGTCCATCACAATAGGCTACGAGTAGATGGCTATTTAGGTGCCTTCACAGCTTTTCCTTCTAGAAAGGTAGTGAGTGAAGGAAGACACCAAACCATTACCTAGCCTCAAAATGCCTTTGATTAAACCCCTTTTAACCAATGGTAGACACGATCAATTAAAGCACAAATCATAATATTACAAGACATTATTTCGGGGCCGATTCTCTATCCCCAATGGAGTCGCCAGACTGTGGGAACACAGAAACTGGGCGACACATGCTGTTTCGGGCTCGCAGCCCGGTTGGGAGTACGGAGTAGCCCGCGGGGGACTAAACCGGAGAATAATGGAGTCGCCACCCGGTGTGAATCAGGAAAATGATTTAAGGCCGCACTCACCCCTCGCTAGGGAAAACCTCAAACCGTTGGGTTCGAAATGGTCCCTTACTTATGCCACTTGTAATAAAATGATTTGTGCATAATCTAACCAAGCCTAAGCAACATATTTCCAAGGACAATTTTACTCCTAAGTTCGCATGCATAAAATAAACCATTATAACGACAATATCATACAATAATCTTCTGGCATACCTCATTATATAATGCGGAAAATAAAGAACAAAACTAAACATAATGCGAATTCCCAACGCAAAATAAATGACTAATCATGCTTGAAAATGAACAACTAAATGAGCTAAATCATGCTTAAGAACCAAGTAGCGAATATTAAACAAATCAAAACAACATAAAACAAAATATGCGCCGTTTACTCAAGTGGTACGTGGAGTTGTATCCCGAGTACAGATCATACTACTGTCCATTCAGAATCGGCTATGAAATTTAGGTCCGGGTTTCCATCCTATATACCACGAGAGGCGACACATTTTTCATTTTATATAAGGGCCACAATCATGCATTATTCCACAATACATACATTTTCATTTATTCAAGGGCCACAATCATGCATCAATAGACGACTCTCATGTGATGAAAATAAATAAAACAATTAAAAGACGATTCTCGGCTTGTTCATTCTCGAACCTTGTTCCATTCTTGGATTTCAATTCTCGGCTTGTTCATTCTCGAACCTTATTCCATTCTTGGATTGCCATTCTCGGCTTGTTCATTCTCGAACCTTGCTCCATTCTTGGATTGCCATTCTCGGCTTGTTCATTCTCGAACCTTGTTCCATTCTCGGATTGCCATTCTTGGCCTGTTCATTCTCGAACCTTGTTCCATTCTCGGATTGCCATAGCAAAATGCCATACTCGTTCAGACTGATTCTGATAAAGATATGGGTCTCGCCCCCAGAGTGTCATACCCGACAAAACTGATGTTGATAATGATGTGGGCCTCACCCCAAATTGGTACTGATGTGGGCTTCACCCCCAAACTGGTACTGATGTGGGCTTCGCCCCCAAACTGATACTGATATGGGCCTCAACCCTGTGACTCGTCCCCAAGCTACTGATAATGACGTGGGCCTCGCCCCCCAGATTGCCATATCCGACAAGACTGATGTTGATGCTAATGTGGGCCTCGCCCCTAGAGTGTGATGAGTGATAAATCTATCACTATTTCCCACTCATTTAACCTAATATATTGTATAGTTTCTTGAGTTATGTGAATATTTTGATGTGTTTTGTGTTATTTTGTAGATAAATAAATTTTCAGTACATTCTGGAGGTGATTGGAGCAAAACAGGAAAATTGGCAAAAAGGGCATTTCGGTAAATTGTCCGCGTCGCGACGCCCAAGTAATCAGCGTCGCGACGCCTAACTTGCACCAGATCTGCTAACGTGCGCCGGGTCAACGGGTCAGAATTTGAGAAGTTTGACTTTGCTAAAAATGCACCGTGACACGTGTCACCATCAAAGCCGAGCTGCTAACGTGCACCGTGCCACGTGGCATCATCCTACGGTGCCGACACTCTCAATTGCCACGTGTCATCCATGTCATCACCACGTCATCGGTCAACGAGTCAACTATGCCACGCGTCGTGCCACGTCATCATCCACATCAGATGGTCAACCGAGTCAACATGCCACGTCAGCATCAGCCAATCACGCCGTGACACATGTCACAATCCTACGGTGCTGACAATTGATCTCTGCCGCCTTGCCACATTATCGCCACGTCAATATAATAATTGAGCTCTTAGCCGCCACGCCACGTGTCGTCTTATCCTCTTAGCCGCCTCGTAACGTGTCAAGCCGAGAGCATGCCACGATTCCTGTTCTGGCGTAGCGACGCCAAATCCCTTGGCGTCGCGACGCTGGAAGCTTACCCGCGCCTATAAATTGAGCTCGAGATTTCAGAATTTGTTGTACCATTCTCTCCCATTTCTTTGATGTAAATAGAGAGTTATTCTCTCTCTAAGTTTCGTTTTAATTTTTATTTTTTTAGTTTTGTAATAATTTTAATTACGTTTTGTAATAATAGTAATTTACTTCTTACTTTTTACAGTTCTTACTATTCATCATGAGGAGGTAACTTCCCCAGCTAGGGTGAAAGATAATTCTTTTACTATTGCTATTTAGATTAATCTCCCTTAAAAATAATATATTCACTATTTAAAATTTGACTTAAAAAGGATACCGCTATATTGGTCGGTTGGTAATTTATTTTTAATCTGGTTTAAACCTGACTAATCAAGGATACCGCCAGATTGGTCGGTTGGTAATTTTATTTTGGTTCCGCCTTTATGGCTGGTTATGGACAAATATTACCGCCTTAATGGCTGGTTGGACTTAATTTGACTTAATCAGAATACCGCCAGATTGGTCGGTTGGTAATATTATCACAAGTTTATATATTATTTTATGGGAGATATCTAAATTAGTAGTAGTAAAAGTAATTCTTTTACCTTAGCATTTATTTTATTGTAATTTACCTTTCAGTATTTACTTTACCGCAATTACTTTCAGCATTTTATGTCTTTTATTTTACCAGCCCTAGCTATGTGTCGTAACTAAATTAGTATCTGGGGTTGTGATGACTTCCAATATCACCGGTTTATAAGGGGTTAGATTATAGTTTGGGTAATATAAAGATTTATTTATTTAGTCTTAATCTTAATACTTTTTAATTAACTGGCCATTAATTAAATTGACTAGGTAAACTTAAAATGAACTAGACATAGGGATTTTAAGTTTAAGACCTCAGACTCAATAGCCCACGATCTTCCTTGAGGATAGATAACCCTTTAATAGATTTCCTTACAGGATAGGAATATACCTGTCGGGCGGGGGTAGCCATAATTGGAACTTAACCTTAATGAATCTAGGTAATTTGGTTGACATAGACATATGGTTCAATTGGATTATACTAGGTATTTGTAATTGACCATCAGAAGAGGCTTTTACATAATTTAGTGTTTCAGGTTAATAAATCAATATTTTACCCAACTATAAGATTACCACTTCATCTTTAAAATGATATTAAAAGAAATCACAACCCTAGATAGTTTTTAATATTGAATTTTCTTAAAATCTACTTTCGAACAATTTTATTTACTTGTCTTTAAATTTAGAATCGTCGTCATTTCAAATCAATTAAACAACTTGTTAGATACTAGTAATAATTTGACCTCATAAAATTAATAACTTAGGTATTAAGTCCTCGTGGGATCGATACTTTTATACTACTTGAACGATACGTACGCTTGCGTTATACGTGTGTGTTTACGCCGGTCAAGTTTTTGGCGCCGTTGCCGGGGACTTATTTATCTTTTATTATTAATTTAGGGGTTAGATACTTTTACTTGTATCTAATTTCTTTTTACTTATTGTTTTGTTTTCTTGTTTTCAGGTTCTCAGAAACTTCATGAGACGAACCAGAAGCTTTGAACTTCGACCGCTTGACCCAGAAATTGAAAGAACCATCAGACAGTTGAGAAGGGAAAGGCGAGAAGGCCAAGAAGCTTTAATCAACATGGAACCTGAACCTTTGGAGGTTGCACCACCAATTCCCATTCGAGACAGAACCATTCCGGTGATTGACAGACTCATTTCTTGTATTGTACTTCCTCCTTACCAGCAAATGCAGGAGACATCAAAACATGCATTCAGATGATTCAGCAGTCAGTTCAGTTTGGGGGGAATGCAACTGAAGATCCTAATGCCCACATCAGTAACTTCCTGGAAGTTTGCGGCACTTTCAATTACAACCGAGAAGCTGAAGAAGCAATGAGACTGCGTGTTTTCCCATATTCCTTGAAGGACAGAGCTAAAGCTTGGCTACATTCATTACCAGCAGGTTCTATCACAACATGGAACACTTTAGCCACCAAATTTCTTGCAAAGTACTTTCCACCAGCCAGAACCGGAAAGCTGAGGAATGACATCACATCCTTTGTGCAACAAGACTCAGAAACTCTCTACGAAGCTTGGGAAAGGTACAAAGATTTACTCCGGAAATGTCCACACCATGAGATTCCAAAATGGCTTCAAGTCCAAACATTCTATAATGGACTTTCTGGAATAATGAGAACCACAATAGATGCTGCTGCTGGAGGAGCTTTAATGGCAAAAGGAGAAGATCAAGCCTGGGAACTAATCGAAGAAATGGCCAACAACAATTCCTTGTGGCCAACTGAAAGGAGCATGATCCAAAGAATTGCAGGAATTTATGAAAGTGGAGCTAATACAGCAGTCAACACCAAACTAGATCAGATATGCAAAATTATGGAGACTCTTACCACTGGATCCACAAGTTCACCATATAGAGGAGCACCAGAATCAAACCAACTTGAAGAAACGGTGAATTTTGTCAACAATTTCAACAGACAGGGGAACAATCCATATTCCAACACCTACAACCCAAGGTGGAGGAATCATCCTAATTTTTCATGGAGCAACAATTCAGGCCAACAGCGGAACTATCCACCACCTGGATTTCAGCAACAGAACAAAGGTCAGGAACATGCAAATGAACCAGGATTAGCAGAAGTGCTGGCTCAGTTAAAAAAGTACGATGCTATCTTTCAGAGCCAATCAGCTTCCATCAAAGCACTGGAGAATCAAATCGGACAACTGGCCAATGCTCAGAGTTACAGACCACCAGGAAATCTTCCCAGCAACACATAACCCAATCCAAGGAACCGAGGGAAGGAGCAATGTCAAGCCATTACTTTGAAAAGCGGTACTGAAATCAACAAAGATGTTGGAATCCAGATATCCCAAGAAGAAGTTCCAAAAGAAGCTGAGAAACAGATCGGAGGAAAAAGAAGCAAAGGAAAAGAACCAGAAAGAATCATTCCACCTCCACCTTTTCCTCAGCGTCTTCAGAAAAACAAATTGGACAAGCAGTTTGCTCGATTCCTGGAGGTTTTCAAAAATCTGCACATCAACATTCCATTTGCAGAAGCCTTGGAAGAAAATTCCAGTTATGTAAAATCATGAAAGACATTCTTTCACGGAAACGGAGATTGGGAGACTACGAAACAGTAGCATTAACAGAAGAATGTAGCTCCATCATTCAGAGGAAACTTCCCCCGAAGTTGAAAGATCCTGGCAGTTTCACAGTTCCATGCACCATTGGAGAACATTATATCGGTAAGGCTTTATGTGATTTAGGTGCTAGTGTTGTTTAATGATGCCTTTTTCTATTTACAGGAAACTGCAGATTGGAGAAGCAATGCCTACCTCAGTTTCATTGCAACTTGCTGACCGAACACTTGCATTTCCAAGAGGTGTTGTTGAAGATGTGTTGGTGTGTGTGAAAGTAGACAAACTAATTCTCCCAGCAGATTTCATCATCCTTGACATGGAAGAAGACAAAGAAATACCTATCATTCTTGGGAGACCATTCTTGGCTACAGGTAAAACTGTGATTGATGTGCAAAAAAGAGAGCTGACCATGAAAGTACAGGACCAAGAAGTGACCTTTAATGTTTTCAAAGCCATGAAATTCCCGAGTGATGAAAAAGAAGAATAATGCTTCAGAGTTGATATTGTTGAAAGTATTGTTCAAAATACTGAGCCAAATCCCACAGATACACTTGAAGCTTGCATCACCAACATGACTGACAGTGAGCTAGATGCTGAAATCCTGGAATGTATCAACTACCTTGACAAACCATTCCGATTCAAAGCAACACCACCAGTTGAAAGTTTAGAACTGCCAAAGAAAGATCGAATCAAGCCTTCGATTGAAGAAGAACCACATAGTTGGAGCTGAAGTTACTTCCGAGCCATCTCAGGTATGCATTTCTTGGAAACTCTTCTGAATTACCTGTTATTATTTCTTCTTCACTAACATTGGAGCAGGAAGAAGAAAAGTTGCTGAGAGTGTTACGAGAGCACAGAAAGCCATTGGCTGGACTATAGCAGACATTCGAGGCATTAGTCCATCATTTTGCATGCACAAAATCTTAATGAATGATGAGTACAAACCCACAGTGGAGCATCAACGGAGACTCAATCCAATCATGAAGGAAGTCGTGAAGAAAGAAATCATCAAATGGTTAGATGCTGGCATCATTTACCCCATCTCAGACAGCAGTTGGGTGAGTCCTATGCAGTGTGTGCCAAAGAAAGGAGGAATTAATGTGGTCACCAATGAAAAAAATGAGCTAATTCCAACAAGAACAGTGACTGGATGGAGAGTATGCATGGATTACCGAAAACTGAACAAAGCCACGAGAAATGACCATTTTCCGCTACCATTCATTGACCAGATGTTAGACAGACTGGCAGGACGGACAGAGTTCTATTGCTTTCTGGACGGATATTCAAGGTACAATCAGATTGCCATCGCACCAGAAGATCAGGAGAGAAAACTACTTTTACTTGTCCCTATGTACTTTTGCTTCCGCAGGATGCCATTTGGATTATGTAATGCCCCTGCCACATTTCAGCGTTGCATGATGGCCATCTTCTCAGACATGCTAGAGCAGAGTATGAGGTTTTTATGGATGACTTTTCTGTGTTTGGAGATTCTTTTGACCATTGTTTGCAAAATTTGGAACATGTGTTACAAAGGTGCGAAGATACAAACCTGGTACTCAACTGGGAGAAATGCCACTTTATGGTGCAGGAGGCATTGTTCTTGGACACCGGATCTCACAAAAGGGGATTGAGGTAGACAAAGCAAAATAGAGACAATTGAAAAACTACCTCCACCAACATCAGTAAAAGGTATTCGAAGTTTTCTTGGACATGCAGGTTTTTACAGGAGATTTATCAAAGACTTTTCCAAGATTGCTAAACCTCTATGCAATCTTTGGAAAAGGATGTGCCTTTCAACTTCACCAAAGAATGCCAAGAAGCCTTTGAAATCTTAAAACAGAAGCTGGTATCCGCCCCCATCATAGTAGCACCAGACTGGACCCTTCCATTTGAGGTAATGTGCGATGCTAGTGATTTTGCTGTAGGTGCAGTTTTGGGACAACGCAAAGCAAAGATTTTCCACACCATTTACTACTCCAGTAGAAATTTGAATGAAGCTCAACTCAACTACACAACCACCGAAAAGGAGTTGCTCGCAGTTGTGTACGCTTTTGACAAATTTCGCTCTTATTTGTTGGGTCCCAAAGTGGTGGTCTACACAGATCATTCAACAATCAAATATCTGATCACAAAGAAAGATGCCAAACCCAGATTGATTCGTTGGATACTTCTTTTGCAAGAATTGACGTGGAAATTCGAGACAGGAAAATGACAGAGAATCAGGTGGCAGGTGGCAGATCGAGGCTCAAGAATGGAGAAACAGCTGGCAAATAATTGTCAATCAAAGAAACTTTTCCAGATGAACAACTTTTTGCCATGAAACAACAGGTTGTCCCTTGGTATGCTGACTATGTCAACTACATTGTGACAGGAAAATGGCCGTTGGAATGGACAACTCAGCAACGGAAAAAGTTCTTCAAAGAAGTCAAACACTATGTCTGGGATGAACCGTACCTGTTCAAACGGTGTGCTGATCAACTACTGAGACGATATGTTCCACATGAGGAAATCAACAGTGTTTTGCAACACTGTCATTCATCACCATATGGCGGACACTTCAGCGGAAACAAAACTGCAGCCAAAGTCCTACAATCAGGTTTGTTCTGGCCCACTCTTTTTAAAGATGCTTATCTTTTTGCTTTTCAATGTGACAGGTGCCAGAGAATGGGAAATATTTCCAGGAGAAACGAAGGACCGTTGCAAAACATTCTAGAAGTGGAAATATTCGATGTATGGGGTATTGATTTCATGGGACCCTTTGTTCCATCATTCAGAAATCTGTACATCCTGGTTGCTGTAGACTACGTCTCCAAATGGGTCGAAGCAATTGCATTGCCATCCAATGATTCAAAAGTGGTGATCAAATTCCTGAAAAAGAACATTTTCACTCGGTTTGGAACACCTCGGGCAATTATAGTGATGGTGGCTCTCATTTCTGCAACAGATACTTCGATGCACTCCTATCCAAATACGGAGTTACTCACAAAGTTGCCACTGCTTACCATCCACAGTCAAATGGACAGGTTGAGGTTTCAAACAGGGAGATCAAAAGAATCCTAGAAAGGACCGTTGGATCAACAAGGAGGGACTGGTCAACAAAACTAGATGATGCATTATGGGCCTACCGGACAGCTTACAAGACACCCATTGGTATGTCCCCATATCAATTGGTGTTTGGGAAAGCGTGCCATCTACCAGTTGAGCTTGAGCACAAGGCGTACTGGGCACTGAAGAAGTTGAATTTTGATTTACAAGCTGCAGGAGAAAAGAAGCACCAACTCAATGAATTGGAGGAGTTTCGTCTACAGGCTTATGAGAACGCCAAATTGTACAAGGAAAAGACCAAAAAATGGCATGACCGAAAAATAGTGCACAGACAGTTGGAACCAAGGCAGCAGGTGTTATTGTACAATTCGAGATTGAAACTTTTCCCTGGAAAGTTAAAATCTAGGTGGTCAGGTCCATTTGTGATCACTCAGGTTTTACCATATGGAGCTGTTGAGTTACTGGATCCCAATACCAACAACACATTCAAGGTTAACAGTCAGCGTGTCAAGCACTACTGGGGAGAATCATTTGAGCGACAAAAAGAAAGTGTCACACTTTCAGATCCAGCCTAACGTTCAAGAAGTCACGTCTAGCTGACGACTTTTAACTTAGCGCTCGCAGGGAGGCAACCCATGCAATTTTTGTATATATTGTGATTTGGAGTGATTTAATTTGTGTGTTTAGTTTTTGCAGATTAAGACATTTCAAGATGGAAGAAGCTCTCGCAAATCTTCACAAGCAATTTCCTTCTCTCCCTCAAAAATCTCTGATAAAAGTATACAAAACTCGCTTGGAACGGATGAGGTTACTAACAATCCATGGTGTTCCTAATGATATTCGTTGGGTAATTGAAGCACGAGTCCGATTGGCAGGTGAGTCTTCTGACTCTTTTATTTCACATCTGCCTGGTTTTGGAAGAAGCACCTATGCAAAGAAACGAAGAGCTAAGCAAATGGGTGTTTGTTACAAATGTGCACGATGGAATTGCAATACTCGTTGTCGTTCTTTAGGAATGGTGTCTGATAATCGCGAAGACAAAATTAAATTCATTAGGATGGCTTGAGTAAGGAGTCTTTAGATGATATATCTTCGACTCTTGAGACGCATCCCAGTGGATATGTTCATATAGCCATTCGCAAATTACATACACAATTTCAAAAAGATAGACAACTGTTAAGTCTCGGGAATCTGACTCAAAAAGACCCTGTTGCCAATTTATAAGAAAATTGGATGGAAGCTTGTCCTGACGCATAGACGTTAATCAAGCTGTAAATTCTTGTACATATTATCTCTTTGTCTTTTCCTAATAATTGTGATTTTTTGTTGTTTTCTTTTATTTTCTCCGACAGGATCCAGATCTTGTTGACTATCACGATCTATTTTACTATTTTGCTACTAATCGTCCTTTGGAAGATACTTGTGCTATTTTTACTCACCCTTTTCAGGTATTATAAATTCAACTCATCATTGCTTTTGAAGACATCCAGAGTAAAAAAAAATGGAAGCCACTTCAAGAAGACATCCAGAGTAAATATTTGGAAGAACTTGTGCTATTTTTACTCACCCTTTTCAGGTATTATAAAATCAACTCATCATTGCACTTTGAAAGACATCCAGAGTAAAAAAAAATGGAAGCCACTTCAAGAAGACGATTTGAAAATTTGTGTGTTTGCGGTAGCACTTTGGTACTAAACCACAATACATAGAAGTAGCACATGAATTGGGTCGAGTCTTAGCTGCAAGAAATATGCACTTAATATATGGCGGAGGTAATCTTGGACTAATGGGGAGTTTCAAAGGCCGCACAGGAAGAGGCAGTCACGTTTTGGGAATCATTCCAAAACCCTTGGCAGAGGCAAATCTTATTGAACCATCAAACGGAGAGGAACTGATCGTACCAGGTATGTCTGAATGACTAGTGGAAATGATTAACCGTGCTGATGCTTTTATTGCTTTGCCAGGTGGCTTGGGCACATTGGAGGAAATTTTTATTGTACTATCTTGGGCGAACCTGAACATACACCAGAAACCAATTGGGCTGTACAACGTTGATGGGTTTTATGATTTTCTTTGTGTGTTTCTTGATGATGCTCGGAGAAATGGGTTCATATCAAAACCTTTAAAAGAAATCATATTTACTGCTAGAACTGCTCCAGATCTAATTGACCAACTCATAGCCTCTGAACCAAAATTTGACCTTATCATTTCAAAGATAAATTGGTCCGAGGACGATCGTGGTAAGAGGCGTCGAATTAATCTAGATCTTAACCTTTAATTTCCTGTAAAATTTCAGCGAACCAGGTATTATCTTCTAAACTCTTCTTCTACTGTTTAAGACATTGGGGACAATGTCTCATTTAGGTTGGGGGAGGAATTAGTTGATTAATATCTTGTTTTTAGTTGTATGTTGTTTTTTGTTTTTGTTCCAAATTTTTTCGAAAAATACAAAAAAATTGAAAATTTTTCAAAAATTACAAAAATATTTTGTGTTTTTTTGTGTTTTGTTTGACTATAAATGTGAAATTGGTAAGAGATAGCCGTAGAAAGGAGTTTCCACTCCTGAGACGTATCTCCAACCTATTTTCGAAACAAGTTAATTTTTGTTTATTTCATTTTAAATTATTTAATTTGTAAATTCCCTCCTAACACTGACTAAAATGGATCTTCTTATGCTCAGTTGGCAGGTATTATCAACATATATGGAAACATACGGACATGAGCTAAAATTGAAAAGTTTGTAATTTCAGTGCTCTATTTTAATTGGAGGAAGCATCTTAAAAGAGTGATGGAGTAAAAAAAAAAAGATCAGAGTTATTAAGTTTGTAAGGGTGTTTTAACACCTAGTGCCCTAAAGCCAACTGGTTTGGGAGTCACTAGCCCAAAGCTCGTTACATGGATCAAAGATGCTGCAAAAATATATATATCTGAAGTCTGAGTAATTAAATCCGTAGGGGTGTCTTAACACCTGGTGCCCTAAAGCCAACTGGTTTGGGACCCACCGACCTAACACTCGTTACATAGATGAAGATATTGTATATAAATAAAAAATAAAAAAAAAATCAAAGAAAAAATCATAAAAATGAGAAAAAATTATTCCATTGCTACAAAAAGGTGTGAAATCTGATAGAACTTTAGGACAAAAATATTACTCTCTTATCAACTGCACTTATGACTGCTGTGGGCAAAAATGAGTTGTTTAATATTATGTTGGCTGTGTTTATGAAGAATGGTAAAAATGATCGGAGAATTTACTTATTTGGTAATTTAGAATGAAACAAAACAACTAGTAACTTGGAGTAGAAGTTTCACCTGATTAGTCACTAACTTCTTTATTCTCTTTTCGCTTGTCTTTTTGCTTTTGTGTGCATTAGTTTTAATACCTTTTTACTTTTGTAAAATGTTTGTGGGTATCATTGCTGTAAACCCTCACGAGACTACAACTCGTCCACTAGGGACACCTAGGGGTTTAAAGGCTTGTTGCATATGCTAAATGCAACCGTGATCCCTACGAAAATGGCTTAGTTAATTTATTTATGTTATTTTATGTTTTCCTCGAGGACTAGCAAAATGTTAGGTTTTGGGGTTGAATGAGTGATAAATCTATCACTATTTCCCACTCATTTAACCTAATATATTGTATAGTTTCTTGAGTTATGTGAATATTTTGATGTGTTTTGTGTTATTTTGTAGATAAATAAAGTTTCAGGACATTCTGGAGGTGATTTGGAGCAAAACAGGAAAAATTGGCAAAAAAGGCATTTCGGTAAATTGTCCGCGTCGCGACGCCCAAGTAATCAGCGTCGCGACGCCTAACTTGCACCAGATCTG
The DNA here is from genome assembly GCA_019454045.1 of Zanthoxylum bungeanum. Classification (NCBI taxonomy): domain Eukaryota; kingdom Viridiplantae; phylum Streptophyta; class Magnoliopsida; order Sapindales; family Rutaceae; genus Zanthoxylum; species Zanthoxylum bungeanum. The sequence continues at coordinate 143,968 of SKCR01001176.1, read as the reverse complement.
CTAACGTGCGCCGGGTCAACAGGTCAGAATTTGAGAAGTTTGACTTTGCTAAAATGCGCCGTGACACGTGTCACCATCAAAGCCGAGCTGCTAACGTGCACCGTGACACGTGTCATCATCCTACGGTGCCGACACTCTCAATTGCCACGTGTACCACGTGTCATCCATGTCATCACCACGTCATCGGTCAACGAGTCAACTATGCCACGCGTCGTGCCATGTCATCGTCCACATCAGATGGTCAACCGAGTCAACATGCCACGTCAGCAGCAGCAATCACGCCGAGACACGTGTCGCAATCCTACGGTGCCGACAATTGATCTCAGCCGCCTTGCCACGTCATCACCACGTCAGCATAATAATTGAACTCTTAGCCGCCACGCCACGTGTCGTCTTATCCTCTTAGCCGCCTCGCAACGTGTCAAGCCGAGAGCATGCCACGATTCCTGTTCTGGCGTAGCGACGCCAAATCCCTTGGCGTCGCGACACTGGAAGCTTACCCGCGCCTATAAATTGAGCTCGAGATTTCAGAATTTGTTGTACCATTCTCTCCCATTTCTTTGATGTAAATAGGGAGTTCTTCTCTCTCTAAGTTTCATTTTAATTTTAATTTTTTTAGTTTTGTAATAATTTTAATTACGTTTTGTAATAATAGTAATTTACTTTCTTACTTGTTACAGTTTTACTATTCATCATGAGGAGGTAACTTCCCCAGCTAGGGTGAAAGGTAATTCTTTTACTATTGCTATTTAGATTAATCTCCTTTAAAAATAATATATTCACTATTTAAAATTTGACTTAAAAATGATACCGCTATATTGGTCGGTTGGTAATTTTATTTTAATCTGGTTTAAACCTGACTAATCAAGGATACTGCCAGATTGGTCGGTTAGTAATTTTATTTTGGTTCCGCCTTTATGGCTGGTTATGGACAAATATTACCGCCTTAATGGCTGGTTGGACTTAATTTGACTTAATCAGAATACCGCCAGATTGGTCGGTTGGTAATATTATCACAAGTTTATATATTATTTTATGGGAGATATCTAAATTAGTAGTAGTAAAAGTAATTCCTTTTACCTTAGCATTTATTTTATTGTAATTACCTTTCAGTATTTACTTTACCGCATTACTTTCAGCATTTTATGTCTTTTATTTTACCAGCCCTAGCTATGTGTCGTAACTAAATTAGTATCTGGGGTTGTGATGACTTCCAATATCACCGGTTTATAAGGGGTTAGATTATAGTTTGGGTAATATAAAGATTTATTTATTGAGTCTTAATCTTAATACTTTTTAATTAACTGGCCATTAATTAAATTGACTAGGTAAACTTAAAATGAACTAGACATAGGGATTTTAAGTTTAAGACCTCAGACTCAATAGCCCACGATCTTCCTTGAGGATAGATAACCCTTTAATAGATTTCCTTACAGGATAGGAATATACCTGTCGGGCGGGGGTAGCCATAATTGGAACTTAACCTTAATGAATCTAGGTAATTTGGTTGACATATACATATGGTTCAATTGGATTATACTAGGTATTTGTAATTGACCATCGGAAGAGGCTTTTACATAATTTAGTGTTCCAGGTTAATAAATCAATATTTTACCCAACTATAAGATTACCACTTCATCTTTAAAATGATATTAAAAGAAATCAAAACCCTAGATAGTATTTAATATTGAATTTTCTTAAAATCTACTTTCGAACAATTTTATTTACTTGTCTTTAAATTTAGAATCGTCGTCATTTCAAATCAATTAAACAACCTGTTAGATACTAGTAATAATTTGACCTCATAAAATTAATAACTTAGGTATTAAGTCCTCGTGGGATCGATATTTTTTATACTACTTGAACGATACGTACGCTTGCATTATACGTGTGTGTTTACGCCAGTTAGAGTGCCATACCCAAAACTCAAACTCAAATGGGCCTCAACCCTGGGATTATTACCCGAATTCGATACTGTGCTTTTCACCGTTTCTGATTAGCTTGTTCTTTGCCGCTTTCTCTTTTCTTCTTCAAAACCTGCGAATACAAAATAAACACAAAGCGAATGCCAAAATATGTTACATGTATGCATGCATGCATGAGTGTGCTCCATTTTGGAGCGCCATTTTCGGCATCTGTTGTGTGTGCTCCATTTTGGAGCGCCATTTTCGGCCTCTGTTATGGTAGCGGTCCATTTCTGAACCGTGTTGTCCAAGAATGTGGCTCATTTTTTAGTCGTTACTTGATGAGGTGGTCTTTGCCGCTACAATCCTGCGAATACAAAACAAAAATTGTATGTATATGATATGTATGCATGTATGTATGGATGCATGATGCTGATGTGGGCTTCGCCCCCTAAACCGACAATGATGTGGGCTTCGCCCCCAAACTGACACTGATATAGGCCTCGCTCCCAAACTGATACTGATATGGGCCTCGCCCCCAAACTGATGCGGATGTGGGCCTCGTCCCTTGGGACTCATCCCCAAACTGATACTGATGTGGGCCTCGGCTCTGGGAATCATCCCCCAAACTGATACTAATGTAGGCCTCGGCCCTGGGACTCATCTCCAAATTGATGTTGATGTGGGCCTCACCCCCAACTGATACTGATATGGGCCTCGACCCTTGGGACTCATCCCCAAACTGATACTGATGTGGGCCTCGGCCCTAACTGATACTGACATGGGCCTCGCCCCCAGACTGATACTGATATGGGCCTCGCCCCAAGATGATACTGATGTGGGCCTCGGCCCTGGGACTCATCCCCAAACTGATACTAATGTGGGCCTCGGCCCTGGGACTCATCCCCAAACTGATGCTGATGTGGGCCTCGGCCCTAACTGATACTGACATGGGCCTCGCCCCCAAACTGATACTGATATGGGCATCGCCCCAAGCTGATACTGATGTGGGCCTCGCCCCCAGACTGATACTGATATGGGCCTCACCCCAACTGATACTGATATGGGCCTCGCCCCAAACTGATACTGATGTGGGCCCCGCCCTCAACTGATACTGATATAGGCCTCGCCCCCAGACTGATACTGCTGATATGGGCCTCGCCCCCAGATTGATATTGATATGGGCCTCGCCCCCAGACTGATACTGATATGGGCCTCGCCCCAAACTGATACTGATGTGGGCCTCGCCCTCAACTGATACTGATATGGGCCTCGCCCCCAGACTGATACTGCTGATATGGGCCTCGCCCCCAGACTGATACTGATATGGGCCTCGCCCCAGACTGATACTGATATGGGCCTCTCCCCTGTGATTCATTCCTGAAGACCGCTGACATTGTACTGTTGCTGCTTCTGATTGGCTTGCATTTGACGCTTTCTCTTTTTCTCCTGTGAAACCTGTTATTACAAAACAGAACAAACACAAAAAGGATGCAAATATGTTACGTGTATGCATGCATGCGTGATTGAGTTTCCTATCCCGTTGGGCTAGGTCTTCTGCCGGTACTCTTGGTGGCTGCTCGGTCTTTTGACAAGTCTGCCCTCTTCCCTAACCAACGGGTATCTATGATGGTTTTCAAGACAAAAGATTAACATGGTGCATGTATGCATGAGGTGCATGTGATGCATGAGATGCATGCGATACAAGAAATATATCAACTCATTTAAAATTTTCACACAAATCGGCCCATCATCATTTTAGAAGCTTTTGGGCTAACTGTCATAGGAGTGAACTCGTCCCAGTTTAAATGGCCCAACAAGTTCACATCTCATGGCAAGAAGTCCAACCGTATCCAAATGATAATGTTCCTAAACACAAACATATAATGGTCCATTGGCGTTTTAGAAGCTTTTGGCCCAATCATCATAAGATATGTTCTTGTCCCAGTTTAAATGGCCCAACAAGCCCATACCTCATGACAAAAGGTCCAAATGGATCCAAACGACGATGTTCCCAAACACAAGCATAAAAGAAAGGTAATGCAAACATAAAATAATAATTTCTATAGAGTGGCCCACCAACATTTCAGAAGCTTTGGGCCTAATGGTCATAGGATACGAACTCGCCCCAGTTTAAATGGCCCAACAAGTTCGCATTTCTGACAAGAAGTCCAACTGCATCCAAATGAGGATGGCCCACAAACACAAGGAAATAGTTGCTATAGGTCATACAACCCCAGTCTACGTGTGGGTTCGCAAGAGTGTAGACAAAGGCTCTCACCGGCGAAGGATGGCCCACAACTAGGTCTCCCCACTCAAGGGTTCGAGCGACCAAGTGAGCGCACCCTTTTTTTATACACTAAGGTACGTGCCAACGAGCTATGGTGTGTGACTGACTGTCAAATGGACTTCCCGTTGTAGATTCCCCAGAGGGGGGTGGAGCGAGGCTCACTTAAATACCCAAGCCTCTTAGGCTCTTATCGCTTGGTGTCAGGAATAAACAACGAGTCCTCCAAATTAGTCCATCACAATAGGCTACGAGTAGATGGATATTTTGGTGCCTTCACAGCTTTTCCTTCTAGAAAGGTAGTGAGTGAAGGAAGACACCAAACCATTACCTAGCCTCAAAATGCCTTTGATTAAACCCCTTTAACCAATGGTAGACACGATCAATTAAAGCAGAAATCATAATATTACAAGACATTATTTCGGGGCCGATTCTCTATCCCCAGTGGAGTCGCCAGACTGTGGGAACACAGAAACTGGGCGACGCATGCTGTTCTGGGCTCGCGGCCCGGTTGGGAGTACGGAGTAGCCCGCAGGGGACTAAACTAGAGAATAATGGAGTCGCCACCCGATGTGAACCGGGAAAATGATTTAAGGCCGCACTCACCTCTCGCAAGGGAAGACCTCAAACCGTTGGGTTCGGAATGGTCCCTTACTTATGCCACTTGTAATAAAATGATTTGTGTAATAATCTAACCAAGCCTAAGCAACATATTTCCAAGGACAATTTTACTCCTAAGTTCGCATGCATAAAATAAACCATTATAACGACAATATCATACAATAATCTCCTGGCATACCTCAATTATATAATGCGGAAAATAAAGAACAAAACTAAACATAATGCGAATTCCCAACGCAAAATAAATGACTAATCATGCTTGAAAATGAACAACTAAATGGGCTAAATCATGCTTAAGAACCAAGTAGCGAATATTAAACAAATCAAAACAACATAAAACAAAATATGCGCCGTTTACTCAAGTGGTACGTGGAGTTGTATCCCGAGTACAGATCATACTACCGTCCATTCGAAATCGGCTATGAAATTTATGTCCGGGTTTCCATCCTATATACCACGAGAGGCGACACATTTTTCATTTTATCCAAGGGCCACAATCATGCATTATTCCACAATACATACATTTTCATTTATTCAAGGGCCATAATCATGCATCAATAGACGACTCTCATGCGATGAAAATAAATAAAACAATTAAAAGATAGATGAAAATAAATAGGAAAAGTACCTCAGGTCTAACCTTTTTACGTCGACTTTCGGAAGCGTGTTACAAGTCCGTCGGAAGGGCTAATACTCCGCAACTCTTCCGGTTCACTGGTTTAATGTCTTAGCTCACTGTTTTGCTGTTTTTGGTCGTTGTTTGACCTCCGTTTTGCTGCTATTTCCTCTGTATTTTCTGCTCATTGTTTCAGGTCTATTAAGGCTACTATTTTGGGTGTTTCGGGGACTGTTTTGGCGATTTTTTGGGGTTGTTTGCTCACTATTTTATGGTGGTTTCTGGGGACTGTTTCAGGGTAGTTTAGGGGCTGTGCGCTGACTTGAAGGGCTAATGCTAATGGAGTGAATGGTGTCGTTAGGTGAGGGGAAGAGCTATGTGGCGCTGATTTGTGTGGTGAATTTGTGGTTGGCCACGTGAGGGTGCATGGGCAGTTGACTTGGTTTCGTTAATGAAGATAATGGCGATGGGCTATGGTGCGTGAGCTGAGGCTAATGTGTGTGGGGGGCTATATGGCTTATTGTGTGTAGTTTGTGAGTGGTAGTGGCAGGCTGTGACGAGTGGAATTCAGGGTATGTGGCGTGATGATGGGCTGAGGCTGCTCGCGTGAGGGCTGTGTGTCTTTGAGGTTTTTTTTTATTTTGTTGTTTACGTGAAGGTTGGTGATGAGAGAGTGTTTAGGGTTTGAATTTTGTGAGTGTATTACCGTGTGAGAGCGAGATGGATGGCTTTGGTTTTGGGTTGTTTATATAGGCAAGGGCTAGGGCTTCTCATTGTCTCACAAGGAATGGATATTTGGTATTAAAGAGAGATATGATTTAGTGTCAAACAAGGAAATGATTTGATTGATTGGGCGGGGACAAATTTTTGTGAATTAGGAAGGTTGAATATTTAGTTTGTGTTGATTATGCATTTAATTTGTTTGATTAGGAAGTCAATATTTTTAATTGGTTATGATTGATTTTAATTAGGCATAATATTTCTTTAATTTAGTATATAATATTTTAAGTTAGGAAGTTACAATATTTTAATTTGGTATAATTATATTTTTTTGTCTTATTTAATTTGGTAAATGACTTAATTAATATTTTATTTAGTTAATATTTAATTTAATTAATATTTAATTTAATTTGAGTGTATTTTAGAGGCCATGGGCGTGTGGGCCTAGGTGGGTGTGGGCGTGGGCTTTGTCTTGGTAAGCTAGGTGTTGTGTTGGTTTGGTGAGTGGGCTTAGGTGGGTGGCAAGGGTTTTGGGCCAAGGTTAAAAGGTTTGCGGGTTTTTTGGGCCAAAGGTGCTCTAAACGGAGGTCCAACAAGTGAGCTTGACGCTAAACAAGTGAATAAGGATCTAACGAAATACCGATTCCCTTCCGACGACCGTTTCCCGCAATATCCTTAACTAAAAAGGTAGTGCCTCCAACTGAGACTCATCATCGGGTTTCACATGCAAAAATGCAATGCCTACACCAATCATGTCTTGTAAATCGGTAAAAACGTAGTACTAGATACATACGTGTTCGGATCGTCCGACGACTGGATTTACTGCCAACATATCCAAGGATCTCATGGGTCGCTTCCCGAAGATTCACCGATGACGTATGACTCAGACATAATTAATCTGAGATTAATTATAAGAGACAAAATTAATCTAGGATTAATTACGGAGATATTTTATCTGGGATAAAATACTATTTAAAGAGAGAGAACGATTAATTTGGAATTAATCGATAAAATAATATATTCGATATATTATACGAAATTAGATTTCGACGCGGAATTAAAATTGGATTTTAATTCGGGCGAACGAGTTAATTTAGAATTAATTCGTTAGCGACGTGAATAGTAATTTTGCTAGGCATAATTATTTAATTAAATTTGATTTAATTTCGTCGCAACGGAAAATTCGTTAATTCGAAATTAGGGAACCCGAGCCCGGGATGTGTTGCGGGCCCACTCATATTTTGAATCAAGTGGTGCCCACAAGTCACATCACAAGTCAAATCACTAGTCAACTTTTTCCAACTTTTTGGTTGATGTGAGTTGTTGGAGTTTGCTTGTTTATTACACAAGCTTGACTTGTGAAAGACTTGTACCAACCTTTTTTGAAAAATTTGGAAATGGTCACAACACACAACAACACAACTTCTCTCTCTCTCCCTCCAACTCACGGCAAAGTGCCTTTTTTCTCTCTTATTTTCCTTCAATGCCGAGAGCAACAAGGAGACTCAAAGGGGAATTTTGTTGCAATTTTCTCCATTGCTAGCACATCAAAGGGTTATTCAAAGGTGATAGGGAAACAACCATTGAGCATGTAATCATTTACAAAGCTTGGAGCTTGAAGATCCAACAAGGGGACCTTGGCCGAAACATACAAAGAAGAGAAGCTTGGAGCAAAATTTTTTGTGTTCATCGCATCCAAAAGCCGATCAAAGTGAGTATTTCCGCAACTTTACTTTGTTGTATTCGCACTTTTCATCGCTTAATATGATCTTGGTTTGACCTAGAAAACCCAACACAAATATCCTCATAAACAACGCAAAGCTCTAGTCTTCATCCTCGGATCTACTCATTTTCCTTGCATCAAATCTTTTGTAGACCAATGAAAAGATAATTATTCCTGCATAACACATAAAATATAAAAACCAACAAAAAAAAGTTGGACTTCTATCACTACAAGAGTGGATCACAGATCAACAAATCTGGAAATAAAAAACACCCATAATATAAAATCAAGAAAACAGGGGCTGCCAACAAAGTGAAAAAGAAAAAAAAGCAAGAAACGAAGAGAAAGGACAGAAACGGAGGCAAGGGGAACCACATCAAAAACTCCATAAACCAAAATACAAAAACAAGCCATAAAAAACGAAACCATATCAAGAAGAGAAGGACAAAAAAAGGAGAAAATGGGATGTGGTGAGCTCGGTGGACGGAACTTTCCGGCGAACCACTGGCTGAAAAACAAAAGAGGGAAGATAACATAAAAATAAAAGAAAAAAGGTGGAGAAGAGAAGAAGGAAAATAAGAGAGTACGAAAAAAGATGGGAGGAAAAGGAGAAAGAGACGGTGGGCGAGGGGGAAGCAGGGACTGAAAACAAACAATAGAAAAATGAAAAATAGATAACAAATGTGGAGAAGAGAAAATGAAAAAAGGAAAAGGAAGAGAGAAAGATAAGAAGACGAGGAAAAGATGGAAGCACAAAACCAGTGCGGCGGCAGGGGCTTCAAGCTTCAAAGAAATTAGGTTTTTTTTTAACAGGGGGTGGGTGAGTTTAAAAATATCTATATCAAATCGAGCCTTCCTGAAAGGGGTGAGGTTAGTTGCACTAAAATACTCTGAACACTCATGTATTACATTTGAAGTTATGTTTTTTTGTTTTTTTTTTTTGTTTTTTTTTTTAAAAAAGTCAAACCAACCCGGCTGACCGTGAAATTGTTTAAGGTCCGGTATGGGTTAGTCTAGGTATCTGATTTGATCCGGATTTAGTTGGTTTTTTTGGCCAACATCGTCTTTGTCATGGTCGTCTTCATGTTGTTAGTTATTATTATTGCTTTCTTCTTCCTAAGCACCATCTTTTATTTCACTCTCAGTATCATAATCTTCTTCAGTCAATACACACGGTTTGTTCTCGTCTTCGAACACGAACACCAATTCAGCTTCAAAAACTCTCAAGAAATACAATGTAAATTTGGTGACATGGCGAGAGCTCAAACGGTTTCGATTAGAAGATGTTTATTTATTTATTCAATAGTGATCAGTGAGTGAGTGCTGTGCGGCATGCTCTCAATTATCAAAGGCCTTTGGTTTGATATACCTTCTTGGGCCACAAAATCTAGCCTAAAAGGTTAATGTTAATTATAAAGAGAGTAATTTTTTTTATATATAAATATATAATAAATAATAATTAATTATTGATTCGGTTGTAAATTAGATGATCCCTTATATTTTATTTTATATTTTAGCTTGTCCCACATTGCTTAGAGATAATGATTAACTTAATCTCTCTATATAAATTGAGAGCAAATCTTGTATAATAATATCATTCAGAATCAATAAAAAAAAAAGCATGCAGCTTTCAAGGTACTTTCTTCTATTTCTCTTTATTTTTATAACACGTTATCAACACGATTCGCTTCTATTTAATTTTTCTTTTAACAAAAATACGCAAAAACGAAATGCATTGACCTGAAGCCAAATGATACGCCTGAAGCCAATTTAATATGGTCATATGCATAGAGTTTTAAACCATTCATTAAGCAATTTAATATGGCCACATGCATGGAGCTTTAAGCCATTCAATATTCAGCTCTCTGATTCAAATTCAATATGGCCTAAAGCCTTTGTTTTGATATTTTGATGGCTTGGCTTGAATATGATAATTGCTTTACCCCACTCACAACAATTGCTATTGTTGATGATGATCTAATGGCACCAATTTCCATTAAGCCCTTGTTGATCATCATGCACAACACATGCTGTGAGCAATGAGCCATTGTTGATCATGCGACCTGAAGTCAATTTATTGATGATAATGATCAAACATCTTTAAATGTTTGATTAATCAAATGGCCTGAAGCCCCCATGTATTAACAACTTGAACTTGAAGTTCAATGCAAAAATTAACGTGATGATTGATTATTGATGTTCAATCAAAAAAAAATTAAGAAGATAATGAATAAAGCCTGAAGCCTTAACAATTTAAAAGGATGATGAATTTGATTGTGGCTAACTGGCTATTCTTGATGATCACATGCGTTTTTGTTGATGATAAAATAATGTGCGGCTATTAATTTGATGATCAGGCTTAATATCTTATTTCACATGCATCCAGTAGAGTGCATTTTTTCCATTATAAATAAATCAGAACCTGAAGTTCTAAATTTCAATCTTAAAATTAGAACCCGTAGTTTTAAATTCATTATGTTATGTTTTATGAGTATGCTCTATGGTTGCCAAATCATTCACATCAGAAAATAAAATTGTATCTTTTGTTATTGTTTTATAATTTATTTTAGTTTCTTTTATAAGTATGATTAAGTATAAGAGATAGATTAGAACCTGAAGTTCTAAACTCATTAATTAATTATTAGATTAGAATCTGCAGTTCTAGATTTACAAAATAATTATAGAACCCAAAGTTCTATCATTCACAGTTTTAAATTTACCATAGAACCTGAAGTAAAATTACGTGAAGGAAATGTACACTATATCCGGTCCTGTAGACCTAATTGAAGGCTCTGGAAGAGTTATAATCTTATTAGCATGTGGAACAAAACTATGCATTGAAAATGCTCTATATTCAGACAGATCCAGTAGAAATCTGCTAAGTTTCAAAGATATTCACAGAAATGGGTATCATATTGAAACTTTAGATGAAAACTGTTAGGGTTGGTGCTCGAAGTGCCAATCCGGATCGTATTTATGTCCGATTCATAAATACGAGCAATTCTATTTTCCATAATATTACTAATTTAATGGTAGCACCCTTGTCTTTTATACACATATTCGATTTAATTACGATTAAATATCTGATTATTATTAGATCGAAACTGAATCTGGTTCAGTGATACGTGTAAATTAGACAAAGACCCTAGGATTTACAATGTAGTGCGCAGTTACAACATAATTTGTAATTGACATTGGAAGCGCACTATAAGATGTATATCCTTAAATAAAATTCATGGTCAAGATTTACTAACACAGATCTGTTAGTAAAATCCGCTGAGACCAATACATGTCATATATCGTGACTTGGTCCGATGATTTATCCCAGTGAACCGTGAGTCTCATGAGACTCGTATATACATGTAGGTGTTTATTTGATAAGACAGTGAATGACTCACTGAAGATATCCTAATAGTGGTACACCAACATCAATAAGAATCTTCTCGAGCTGAGCGAGCATAGTGGTTCTTCGACTTGAGATACCGTATTGGGATATATGAGTTATCATCCACACTTTGATGGCAGTCACGTCACCGATCTATTTAGATCAGACCTCTGCCTGTTCGTTGGGTGTGGACTGATGCTCATGATATCCAGTGCGTATCAAGAGAGGATCCGTCAGTCCTGTGTACAGGGCATAGACATCCTCACGTGTTTACGATCTAGTAAATCCATGGCCGTGGTATAACTTCAGAAATTAGTTCCGAGTGTTATTTGGAGATCGTAAATTGAAAGTCGATTATATTATACCGAACATGTTTGACGTTTTTTATCTATACCCTAGGTATAATATGAATTGCCTGTGACAGAGGGATTATACGTATGCAATGACCTCGGCTTGCATAGTTTAGCGAGATTATCTGTGGTCGTCATAATCCATGAGTGGGTGATTATGGACACGAAATTGGATTTCGTGACGGATAAACCTAAACTTCATATTGTGGGACTCTCTAAGTTTAGCCAAAATCACCTAATGCATGTGTTATTGTTTAACCGATTAAACGATTCAAATTAACTCATTTAATTCAAATCGTTTAATAATGAATAATCCAATTATTATTGGAACATATGGCTTGAATTTATTAAACTAAAGGTGTGTAAATTTGATTGGCCACCAAAACTTAATATTAATTATTTGATTTAATGAAATTAAAAAATGCCAAAATGACCTTTATACCTTTCCAAAGTCGGTAATTTTTTTCATATCCTTATCTTCATCACCTTGGCCAAAAACTCCTAAGAGAAAATGGGTTTCATATTTACTTGATGATTCAAATGAAAGAAAAGAAGAAAATCAAAGAAAAAGCTTAGGAAAACAATGATTAAAGGTAATTCTTCAACACCATAAGCTTAGAAATTTTGTTTCATGTTTCCTTGATGATCTTATGAGATCCTAGGGTTTCTTCTTTTCATGAAATTTTGGGGCTTTTGGTTATGGTGGATGAATTGGAAGTGGTAGTGCATGTGTGAAGTGAGATTGGTTGATATTATTGTAATATTAGTCCAATTTTGTCATTTGATGATATGTTGTCATTCTAGAGTGTTATGACCACTCCTGTAATACCTAGTATTGTTCTTGGGTGATTCCTATGTGGTGACTTGATTTAGTGTTGTGATTAATTGATTTAATCTTAAAAATTGGATTTAAAGCATGAAATTGGGAAAATTCGGCTTCAGGATCAGATCTGGAATTATTCTGATTTTGTTGATGAAAAATTTGTTTTTTGAATGTTTGGGAGTTGGTGGAACAATTTCCATAAAGTGTTTGGGAATTGAAATAAGCGAAAACGGGCAAAAACGACGTTACTGGGTGACTTTTGAGCCAACAGGGTGACGGCTGTCCAAACAATGAATTTGTTACTGTTTGGGTAGCTCATGAACTGCCCTAACACTATTGGGGCTGACCTGGGCAGTCCCCATAAGTGTTGGGTGGTCGGTTCGGCCAAAAACGCGTTTTAAGCCATTTTACGGAAAAATATTTTTCGTAAAAGTTTTGCCACGTTTCGTATATATTTATGTCGTTATTTGATATCGAATAAATAGATTTAGGTGAAATATGAATAAATTATTCATATTAGATATTGAATAATTTATTCGGTAATTTGAAAAATTTTTAAAATTACGATTTCGCCTGAATCGCGCTTCTGCCGCGCCCTTCGCCCAAAACCCCAACAAAAAATTATATCAGAGTAGGTCTGATGCTTCATCCATTACATTATTCATGCTTGATATTTGATAGTTAATCCAATTTTAATGTTCACACATGCATATAGTCTATATAAGTTTCTTTACTATTCGGTTCTATGCTAACAGAAATATAACAGAAATTTAATATGTAAATTTAGTTATGTCTTCTAAGCTTGAATTGAATTGTTTAGAAAATAATTTAGATTAAAATTCTGCATTAGATGTAGAGTATAGCTTCCTGAGGAAAATCCCCACTTAAAATAAGGCTGTAAAGTGACGTGTATTGGATACATATTTTTTGGTCCGTCTTGTCAGTACGGTTTATGGGTATCTTTATATAACTGCGTCCGCGATCGTGCCAAAGCTGTGTGGGTGTAGGTTATGGGACTTTATCCATGCCGGTTGTATATTGATACTGGACAAATTCAAGTGAAAGTGGAAATCTCGAAAGTGCATGTACATCCCCGGTCCAGGAGATGTTACCGGCGGGGGATAGCCATACTAGCCCTTTTGGCCTCTGACTTCCTGACTATATTCTAAACTATTTAAATGCAATGCCATGCATGGGGACCATAACCCAACTCATTAATATAAAATTCTGTTGTTACTCATAACTGTATACTCAAAACTACTTTTCTTTACAAACATAATCAGACACTCATAATGACTTATATGATACTAATGAATGCATACAATTTTACTTTGACTTTGACTGGACTCTCATGCTATCTGACTCTGTGCTGGTGGACTCCATCCCTAGTGACTGCATTAGTATCAGTCCTCCCGAGCTCGTCCTCTGAGAAACCTGCAAGATACAGAAACTGGAGTGAGGGGTTAGATCGCTATACGATCTAAGTGAGTGGACATGAATCTGAAAGTCTCAAAGTAAAACATGAAATCTTTAAAACTAAAGCTTTTAGAAAAATCACTTCATATGAAATCTCTTTATAAAACTGAAATTTCTAAAATAGCTTTGAATCTCTGGTTTCTGAAATCTGTTTCTAAAATCTAGTTTCTGAAACTGTTTGCTAAAATTTGTTTTCTGAAAACTGTATACTGAAATATGAAAACTGAAAACATCTTTAAGTCCAGGAAACCGACTCAGCTAGACGTGTCCGGGAATACTCAACCTGGAACTAGTGATCTCTCTACACCCAGGACAACGACTCAACTGGGAGTGTAACTCTGGTGGTACTCTATGCCCAGGACAACGACTCAACTGGGCATCTCTGAAACTGGTGGTGCCCCTCACCCAGGACAACGACTCAACTGGACATGAGCTCTACACCCAGGACAACGACTAAACTGGGTGTAGCCACCACTAGAACTGGGGGTGCGGATCAATGCTACCGCCCAAGCTTTGAACTCGAGTCCAGGTACACGATCCTAAGCCGTCATCCTGACTCTCTACATGTACACATGTCCTCTGAATCCATCAATTCCAAATGTATCTAAAGTTACATACTGAGGTGAGGTTTTACCTCATGCCCTGAAAAATCATAAACTCATGCTCTAAAACTTCTTTGTCTAAAACACAATTAAAACATGGCATAAAACATGAATTTCATGTAATAACAACAATGGAGAAATCTAACGCCTTAAGGGATAAAAATAAGTCAGATATCAAATCTTAAAACTTATTAAATAAAACCAGTTAAATAAAAGAAGTCCACTCACTGATTGGATTTTGGCTGGTATTAGATCCCTCGTCGTAGGAGAGAACGATTCCTGCGGATAATCTATGGTCGAGAACTTGGTTAGTATATAAAGTGAAATAAGTCTAACGATACGTCACTAGATTTTATGTACAAGGCTTGCCACATTCATATCTTGATGTAAGATATGTATATGAACTAATACGAGACCCCAAGGGTGGTCTCTAATGCGTTCGGGTGATACTGGGATGAATTGAACTGGTTCAGGCTTCATTTTGAAATCGCGTCGCGACACGCATGGGCCAGAAACGTACCCACACTTTTTTCTTTTGCGCATCGCGACGCACGGCCATGTCGCGACGCGACCTGGAAAAACAGGTTGCTGTTTTTGCTGCTTTAAGCTCCTCCAATGTACAAAACATCCATTCACACTTCATATCATCACAACCACACAAAAACCAGTATTCAAAGTATCATGAAACATCCAATTTCACATCTATTAAACCACCAATTCATCATCAAATCAATTCTTAATCCATTACACACAGCCTACCAAATTTTACCAAAAATATCAAAAATTAGAATTCGTTAACTTTCCATTGTTTTAATTGTCAACAAGCATGCTTTCATCATCACAATCAAGTCCCCAACACAATATAGGTATCAATTTATCAAAACTTTAAAAATTCAAAATGGGTCATGGATTCTCACCTCTTTCCTCTTGGTTTTCTTCATCCTCTAAACCCTCCATTGGTGCTCACATCCTCCTTATTTGCTTCTTTTTATTTGCTTCTCCTCCTCCTCTAGAAAATTTGAGATTTCACTTTTTAACCATGAAATCACTATTCATCCGAATTTTAACTCGCGTGTTTGACCTATATCTGGTTCGATTTACGAAACATGTTCAACGCGGAAGTTGTAGGTCTCGATCTCAACTTTCCGACGGTATAAAATTCATAAAAATCAGAGATCGTACGAAAATTTTACGCCCTAAATACTATGGGAGGTTTAAAGGAAACACGGTATAGTCCCGTCCCGAGACTTCAAGAAATTTACCGTTCATCCCCAAAGTCATTCTACGAGTATATTTGATTCCCAACATAATTTATTTTATATGTGTCTTCGTTCCGTACGTAACAGTATCGCTGTAGGTAGTAGTAAAACTACCGATCGTTACAAATTCTCCTCCCCCTTAAATAGGATTCATCCTCGAATCCTTTATGGGGTCTAACTTGTGATTTCTTAGTTCGAGAATATCCAGAAATACTACTATACTTATCTTCTTGTCTCTGCCATATGCTAGCTACTTGATTTTTACCTTTTTGTCTCTCTTCTATGTTCTCGTTTCGTAAGTCTTTTGCTGAGTATCATCGACTATTTCTTTCTGAATCTTTTGTTGTACTCATTATATCTTATCTGAAAGAAAATACCTCTTTCTTCTAGCCCTTTTCTTATGCTCCACAATTTCTTAACTTGATCAAATTATTAGTAATTGATCTTGACTCTCACCGGAGATTCTATTATCTTTCTATCTGTGCTCAGTATTTCTTTATTTCACTTGTCCAACTTGATCCTAATATTCTTTCTTATTACTTAGCTATTGTTTATCTATACCTCTTATAAAACCTTCGGCCGTCTATAAGCTTCTCTTTTTCAAGTTTCAAAATTTTGCTTCCTAAAAGGGGTTTGGGGGTGTTCTAACTCACTGATGTTTCCAAATGTTCTTTTTCTATTTTGGTCGTATTCTTTCATACTTTGCTTTCAAAGGCCATTATTCAGATTCTTGCCAATATTCCGCTGCTCAAAGATTGATTTTCTATAACAATCTCGACTTCGCATTAGTTTCTTCATTTCCAAACTATGATACTAATCCACCAAACCATCCACATTCGTAACTAAAATCATTCCAAACCTACAGTTACTTGATTATCCTGGATTAGGGCTGAGTACCTTATATATAATTACTTAACCAAAACCTTTCTTGTTATTACTTACTGTATCCTCTTTACCTATATATATCCTTCCCACCTCTGTTGTATCTTAACAGTTCCATTCTCTTAAACTTTTCTTAGTACTCTTTTATCCTTTATTTCATTCTATCATCTACTTAGATCTTTCTTGGTCTATTTTCTGTCATTTTTACCTAGATTTTCTTTATTCACAAACCTATCATTTCCTCAAACCTTGATTTCTTGAAATATCTGTTATTATTTGACTACTACCTTACTTGGGTACTATTCTAACTTGTCAGCTTCATTTCTGACTCAATAGCTTCACTTGTTCATTCATGAACTACATCTGTGGATCTCATCTCTTTAATATTTCCTTTCTACTCTTTTACTTCAACTCGTTTTCTATACTTGATTGCATGATAGGATACATGCTCTCTGTTGATTTCCATACTAGGGTGAACTTATTTTTCTTGGTTCTATATTATACTACACTCATGTCAATACCTACTTAGTATTTCCTCTCTTGTTTGTTGTTGTGCCTTGACAATTTCATTTTTCAATACTTATATCAGCTAACCTTTTATTTACCCTACTTCTTCATTCTATAACTGAAACTACTACGGGTTACATTTCAAGTCCATCTTGTTACTGGTATCGATCGAGGGTTGGGAGGGTGGGAACTAGTCTTGAGGCTCTTCTGTTACAGTGTCTCTAAGATGCATACTTTTGCCTAAGACTTTCGTGTATATCTGTCTGGTATCTTTTCCTACATTGGGTACTACAGCTAAAACTTTTCTAACTTACCTTTTCTAACCTTACTCATGGTCCTTTTTATTAATTAATCACTTTGCATCTTATACAAGCCCTTCTAGAAGCATATTCTATAATAAGCTCCTTATACTGCCTTTTTATCCTTTCTGTTACTTAACTTTCTGCAGTTACTACGCTCTTTCTCTGGGTACTACTATAATCCTTTGCTGTCTTTCTTAGGGGACTCATTCTGCTAAGATGGTTCCTTTCTTATCTTAGTCCTTTATTCCCTACTCATTTACTTTCTTGAAAACTCTATTTACTTCGTCTACTAAGAGTATCTTTTATTAAAATTTTGATCCATACACTATTCTTCTTCTAAAATCCTTATTCTTAACTCTATGAGGTTTTTTATAAGTCGGTCACTATTTTCCTATAAATCATTTTCCATGATATTTGTTCTTCCAATTTCTCTACTTCCTTGAGGGTTCCTTGATTTAGTTGTCGAGCCATCCCGTGATTTGTCTAACCTATCAATTGTTCTCCTTTGCTGATATTTTTCTCTACTAGCTATAGGGTTCCACGACTTATCATCGATTCTTTACTCTACTATTCTTTGTCATGTCATCTTCGCACCCGAGTACACTGAGTTTCCTTGTTACTCATCACATTTCTTTTACCATTTTCATGTTCTATTTCCTTACTATACTCTATTCTTACTAAGACTAACTATGAGTCATTTCTCTATTTGTTTCTTAGATTTCAACCTCATGTTCTTGCTATAAATCTTGATTTGATCGCTTCATCTTATTGTCCATACTGGTACTCTTATCTCTTCTTAAATATCTCCAATTTCATAGGTCTATTCTTATGCTCTTCTACTGACCTTTACTGGTTTGGCTTATCTGTGGATTCTACAATATGTCATCTATTTGTGAACTTCTACTGATCTAGCAATCCTTACTCTGACTTTCCTCAACCTTTGAGCTACCTTGGGTATTCTATTTTATATCCCCGAAATTTCCTTGATCCTTCTTCTAGGTGGTCTGCCTCTCAAGGTCCTTTTATTTCTCAAAATGAACTCATGCTGGTTTTCTTATGATCGCTTATACTCATACTGATAAAACTGCTTGTATCTTATTGGTCATTTTCTTTATGACTTGGGGAGCTTCTTCATCATTGTTCTAGTACTTTGTGTCCCGATGGAGCCTATTGCTCATATAGGATGGGTATGAGATAAACTCTAATAGGATAACTTCCTTAACTGGTATCTCGAATGAGTGAAGATCTGGGTAGGTCGAAGCCTTATCTATTGGATTCCTTGGCCATGGGAAATGGAATAACCGTCGTTTCAGTCACCACTCATCTTATTTGTCTACATGTCTGAGTTCGTAAAATCTAAAGTCTATCTATCTCTATGGCATTCCACATCCATTAAAAGATTGCACAATCATTCTTAACTTTCTTACTTCCTTTATCTAATAACGGTCCTTGATACTCGGGGAACTTGCTACTTATACGGGGTGATTCAGAAAATATTGGATCAACTCGGAGGAATTTCTTTCTGAGGAAGAAGGGTATCACGCTTGAGGGAAAAAAACCTTTACTTAGATCTATTCGGCTTTTTATTCAACTCTAGTCTTGCTACTTTCTTATTCTCTACAAGCTCTTGTAATTATCCTTTATTATCTCATTTCGTGTCTCTGATTCTTATCATTCTAGGTTTGACATTTCCTTATATATCTGTTTCCGTTCCTCAATCTCTATTTACTTCTGATTACTTGGATGTCTATGTCTTGTCTTTTACCTTTCTTTCTAACTTTTCTTTCCTTTTCTATTTTTCCTTGGTGGGTATTTATGGAACTTTGTTACATATAGGGAATACTTGAAGAGCATTAGTTCGATTTGGAGGAGTGTTCTGAGGAGGGAAGGGATCTTACTTCTAAGCACTCTATTACTTTCTCGGGCTTTTCAATTCTCCTATATATATCCTCAAATTCTCTCTGACTTATTCCATCTTTTTTCTATTCTTTATCTATGGCTTCCCATACTCTTTTGCACCATTCTGTACTTTCTATAATTTTCCTTTTTTTCACTTCCATGTTAACTTTTCTTAAAATCCCACTGTCTGTTTCCATAACCTATTTATTCTTCTGGCACTAGATCGGTATAACTATAAGAAGATTTCTTAACTGGTATCTAGAGTGAAATTGTTATTACGGGGGATACTATTTGAATGATCTAATAAGGCTTACTAACCTGTCTATGGAGCTTTGAAGACGCGCTCAAGGATCAGATACTGGAGAGGTAGTGCCTAATATATGGGTATCCCGGACATACTGCGTATACAAGACCCCATCACTCTGCCCACTGCAGTCACTGACTCCCTAGACCATGCTCTGATACCATCTTTGTAACATCCCCGGTCCGGGAGATGTTACCG
Source organism: Zanthoxylum bungeanum (assembly GCA_019454045.1). NCBI lineage: Eukaryota > Viridiplantae > Streptophyta > Magnoliopsida > Sapindales > Rutaceae > Zanthoxylum > Zanthoxylum bungeanum. Next base: position 124,110 of record SKCR01001176.1, on the reverse strand, counting down.
ACAGGAGATAGCCGTACTAACCCAATTAGCCTCTGACTTCCTGATTATATTCTAAACTATTCAAATGCAATGCCATGCATGGGGACCATAACCCAACTCATTAATATAAAATTCTTTTGTTACTCATAACTATATACTCAAAACTACTTTTCTTTACAAACATAATCAGACACTCATAATGACTTATATGATACTAATTAGGGGTGTGCGCGAGTTGGATTGGGCGGGTAAAGGCCAATATTTCTATCCAATCCGCCACTAGCGGGTTGGGAAAATTCCAATCCGCCACCAACCCACCAAAGTCTAAATCCGGCGGATTGATTATAAATTTTGGCGGTTTCAACTCAGCGGGTTAGGCGGGTTGGCATTAACAATTTTTTTTTTTAATTATCACAAACTACAATTTGTTATTGATAATCTCAAAATATAACTAATGCACACAAAAAAACTAAAGGTAGATTTCATTGAATAATCTCAATTCCAACACAAACATAGAATCAATGAAAAAGAGATATATCATCTCTAGCAAAAGTAGGTTTTGCCTTTTAACTTAGGAAATTAAAAATAGTAGAATTAAATAAATCAACGAACTCAAAGTCTTAAGTCTTAACATACCCAAATTCAACTAATATATATATATTTTTTATGTATGTAAAATTATTAATTAATCGGCGGGCGGGTCGGGTTATAGCGGGTTGTCAATTTTTCAATCTGTAACCCAATCCAATCCGTAATTTTGGGGATCTAACCCACCCAACCCAAACCACCTAACTTAATGACCCGCACATGGCGGGCGGGTCGGTTGCGGATTGGACGGGTCGGTGGGTTAAGCGGATATTTTGCACACCCCTAATACTAATGAATGCATACAATTTTACTTTGACTCTGACTGGACTCTCATGCTATCTGACTCTGTGCTGGTGGACTCCATCCCTAGTGACTGCATCAGTATCCGTCCTCCCGAGCTCGTCCTCCGAGAAACCTGCAAGATCCAGAAACTGGAGTAGGGGTTAGATCGCTATACGATCTAAGTGAGTGGACATGAATCTGAAAGTCTCAAAGCAAAAATGAAATCTTTAAAACTAAAACTTTTAGAAAAATCACTTAATATGAAATCTCTTTATAAAACATAAATTTCTAAAATAGCTTTGAATATCTGGTTTCTGAAATCTGTTTCTAAAATCTAGTTTCTGAAACTGTTTGCTAAAATCTATTTTCTGAAAACTGTATACTGAAGATCTGAAATCTATGTACTGAAATATGAAAACTGAAAACTGCTCTACGTCCAAGAAACTGACTCAACTGGACATGTCCGAGAATACTCAACCGGGAACTAGTGATCTCTCTACACCCAGGACAACAACTCAACTGGGTGTGTAACTCTGGTGGTACTCTATGCCCAGGACAACGACTCAACTAGGCATCTCTGAAACTGGTGGTGCCCCTCGCCCAGGACAACGACTCAACTGGACGTGAGCTCTACACCTAGGACAATGACTCAACTGGGTATAGCCACCACTAGAACTAGGGGTGCGGATCAATGCTACCGCCCAAGCTATGAACTAGAGTCCAGGTACACGATCTTAAGCCGTCATCCTGACTCTCTACATGTGCACATGTCCTCTGAATCCATCAATTCCAACTGTATCTCAAGTTACATACTGGGGTGAGGTTTTATCTCATGCCCCGAAAAATCATAAAGTCATGCTCTAAAACTTATTTGTCTAAAACACAATTAAAACATGGCATAAAACATGAATTCATGTAATAATAACAATGAAGAAATATAACGCCCTAAGGCATAAAAATAAGTCTGATATCAAATCTTAAAACTAATTAAATAAAACCAGTTAAGGAAAAGAAGTCCACTCACTGATTGGATTTTGGCTGGTATTAGATCCATCGTCGTAGGAGAGAACGATTCCTGCGGATAATCTATGGTCGAGAACTTGGTTAGTATATAAAGTGAAATAAGTCTAACGATACATCACTAGATTTTATGTACAAGGCTTGCCACATTCATATCTTGATGTAAGATATGTATATGAACTGATACGAGACCCCAAAGATGGTCTCTAACGTGTTCGGGTGACATTGGGATGAATTGAACTGGTTCGAGCTTCATTTTGAAACCGCATCGCGACACAGGCCAGGCCGCATCGCGACGCGTATTGGCCAGAAACATACCCAGACTTTTTTCCGTTGCACGTCGCGAAGCACGGCCGTGTCGCGACGCGACCTGGAAAAATAAGTTACTGTTTTTACTGCTTTAAGCTCCTCCATTGCACAAAACATCCACTCACACTTCATATCATCACAACCACACAAAAACCAGTATTCAAAGCATCATGAAACATCCAATTTCACATATATTAACCACCAATTCATCATCAAATCAATTCTTAATCCATTACACACATCTTACCAAATTTTACCTAAAACATAACAAATTAGAATTCTTTAACTTTCCATTGTTTTAATTGCCAACAAGCATGCTATCATCATCACAATCAAGTCCCCAACACAATATAGGTATCAATTTATCAAAACTTTAAAAATTCAAAAACGGGTCAAGGATTCTCACCTTTTTCCTCTTGATTTTCTTCATCCTCTAAACCCTCCATTGGTGCTCACATTCTCCTCCTCCTCCTCCTCCTCCTCTTCTACTCCTCCTATCTCCTTCTTCTTTCTTCTTTACGGTTTTCTTCTTCTCTTTGTTTCGCAAAATTTTAAGATTTGAGAATAGTACTTCCTTATATAGTGGGGTGCTTTAGATATTTGGAAATTTAGGGAAAATTGTAGACTAATCTAGAAAATTTGAGATTTAACTTTTTAACCCCGAAATCACTATTCATTCGAATTTTAACTCGCATTTTTGACCTATTTATCTTCCGAGTTAGGACAAATGTTCAACGCAGAAGTTGTAGGTCTCGATCTCAGCTTTCTGACGATATAAAATTCATAAAAATCGGAGATCGTTCGAAAAAGTTACACCCTAAATACTATGGGCGGTTTAAAGAAAATACAGTACAGTCTCGCCCCGGGACTTCAAGAAATTTACCGTTCATCCCCAAAATCATTCTACAAGTATATTTGAGTCCCATCATAATTTATTTTATATGTGTCTTCATTCCGTATGTATCAGTATCGCTGTAGGTAGTAGTAAAACTATCGGTCGTTATAGTGCCAAAGCTGTTAGAACTATATCGGTAGCTTGAGGGTATCATTGACAAGTGAAGTCTTGATACGCCTCCTTATCAACGTGCCAAATCTGTCATAATGAGAAACGATCAAGACCAAAACCAGAAGTCACTGGTGAGTGATTGACAATGAGTTGTCTACCTAATGAATATACGTAGGCGAGATCGTGCCAAAGCTGTGAGTCGAAATATATTCATGGGATCCCATTCTCACTATGGAATTCGATTTGATTATTGAATTCCCGTTCTCTGTTGGGGATTACGGTATTACGAAAAGTAGTGGGAAACACTGCTGGGTTAAAAATCCATAACTGAGACAGTGTGTAATTTTATGAAAAATTCTGCTTCGTTTTCCTTTTATTCTATATTGTTTATAGATTTATACTTCTAATCCAGTTCATGTTTATTACTTGAATAAGTTTTATGACTTTACTTATGATTGTGTAATTATAGAATAGGTTCTAGAAAGACAATAGACTTAGATATTGTTAGATTAGTTGAAACCATCGGGAACTGTTGTTCCGATTTTCTTCAAAATCAAGATGGTTTATGACTTAGTTTCTAAGTCACGATAGGTAATTTACATAGATATCTGTTTTGGATATAGTTATCTAGTAAGAATAGTTTATTGTGCAGTAAGAATTGACTTGAATAGTTCATGTCTCGAGATTCTTGACTGGCATTAAGAAAACCCATTTAGTATTTGTTTATCTTGTAATGATGTTTCTTCTCTTTTTGTAACTTTTAGAAGTCACGTGTTTGACACGATTTGCTAATCAATTATTTACAATTGTTGTGAATAATTGAACGCAAATTATAAAGCTTAAGAAAGGAGATGTGTATAGTTGCGTATAGAGAATATCGATTCTCACAATACGACAACTATAGGTATTGGATACCAGATCTCCAGTCTAGTTAATTAAAATAATACTTAATGACTATTTTGACATTTGATATCAGAACTTGTGATTATTGGATAGTTACTTGTTCTTTATAAACAGTTGTTACATATTTTAATATAACTAGTAGTGTCATTAATGAAAGATAAAAACACTAAGAAAATATTTGGTTAACTAAATAACTTAGAACAATGCTTTATGAGGTTTTATCATATAAGCATTAAATGCTTATTCTGTATGGTAAATGATGGTCTGATACGAGTTCACACCACATATTGTTATCCATTTAATGAATATTGTATTCAGGATGTGATTAAATCTCATTTAACCAATGATCGTCATTGGACCACAAGATTTATTAGACTAATACATTGGATGTATGTAGTTTAATGAATTGGTAATTGCCTTAGATAGTTTTCTTTATTCTGTAACTTAGTTAATGAATTGTCATGACTTAGTTACATGTTTCTAATAGAAAATATATTGAACGTCTTGAATGGTTTGAGAACTTTCGATATGTTTTCTGATGAAACGCAGATATAATATTTTGAATGGTTTAAAGATATTCTATTTGTAGTGTTGAAAACTATAATTTTAAAATTCATCGCGTGTCTTTAAATTGTTCGAAGATGTTTGATATGATCAAACATGTGAATTTAAGGCAATTAGTTCTAAAGTTATTTAATGAATGTGATTCTTACTCAATATTAAACTTCCACGATTCCATTTTGATAGAATTCGTCAGTGGGAGTTATCGAATCTTATATGATTTGATTCGTTGATATTGAGTATTACCAAATTAATTTTCAATACTCTCGGGGTTATGCTCCAGTAATATTAATTCATCTTTTAATTTATGTTCCATTAATTTCTACAAATACGTATATGATACGTATAGTAGTAAATTTGAATCTTAAAAAGTTTAAGATTTGAATCTTTCTTTTGTATAATGGTTATATAATTGAAAGTACTTGTGTCTCGGAGGTACAAATGAAAGGTTTATCATTTATTCTATTTAATGGAATATTATATTCTATTTGATAGAATATATTTTCTACAATCCCGAGTAATAAAATTGTTTTATTACTTGGTGTGTAACATCGATTATAGAAAAAAGTTGACTTACTGAAGTCAAATGTGAGAGTGATAAACTGTAATGGAACTATGTAATTAATTAGATGAAATGACCCTACGTTTTCTTCCGTATAAGTTCAATAGGATGACATAATTATTTGCAAAGTATTTGATACTTAATGATTCTGTTGTTTTCTTATCGAAGAAAATTATCCTATAACTTATAGTGGGAGCGATATTTGATATCGATTTCGGAAGTTAGCATTGAACCATAGATCTAAGATTGTTAGTAGCTTACTACGATCAAGTTTTGAACTTGATTAGGCTTTTGTTATGAATTGTTCATAAAGTGTGCAAATTATTTACGCAGCAAAAGCAAAGTGAGCTTGATAAAGGTTTGACCTTTATAGTATGACAATGAGAAAGGTTATACTCAGTGATCTATTGTAGATTCTGAGAAAACTTGTCTCTAGTCGCACTAATTGAACAATTAAGGATCTGTTGGTTAATGTTGATATTAAACTTTGTATTTTGGCTAAAGAATGTAAAGTGGCATTCTTGAGTGATTTCTTCGAATGAAAGATCCGTCGTGATTTCTTTGTTTGAAGAGTTCATTCTAGAATGACCCTACAGTTTGTATTCTGCTGAGATCACAGTTTGATATACTGACTTATAGAGCCTATCGTAGACTCATGTGAGCTTTCCGAAAATCCGTGTTCTCTAATTTTTGATACAGTCAGACTGTCTGATTTTATCAAAACATAGAGAATACATATTTGATAATGGGGTCAGTGGGAGCATACAAATTTCTTTCTAGTATTATATATCCTAAGTTTTTTTTTTCTCCGTAAAAGCAGTGAGAACAGTTTCTGATATATTTGATATAAAGTTTTATATATGATATAAAACATGAGACTTGTGAGATACTCCCATTAATCGCGCATTAGATATGATCTAATAAAGGACACAGTAAGATTATCTGTATGACAGTTAGTACAACTGTTTGACAGTTAACATGTCTTTTATATATATAGTATTCATATTTCGTAAATGACGATTCCTTTGTCGAAAGAGAGATTGATTGGAATGTCTAGTCAATCATATGCATCATAAGATGATGACGTAATGAATACTATATTATGTGCGAATAAAGATATCAATTTAATCGTAATTGTTACAAGTTATTTTGATATGTTACAAACCATATGATGGATCTTGAAACATGTTCTTTAAATCTTTGAGATATTAACAATGAGTTTCTTATTTATGGAGAATTTAGTCTGCAACCATAAGGTTAGATTAGTTTTGATCCTAATTATGACATTAGATGGTCTATTTCATATAAAGTCAGAAAAGATGCAGTGGGAGTGTCACCGTTGATTCTACTTAACAAGTGGAATAAGTTGCAACTTATGAAGTATTGACTTATGAAGTTGCATAGTGACCCTATAGATTAGAAGTTTTTATATTAGTGTAGTGCTTGCGGTTGTCTCATAGTATTTGGATTTGATCTCTAAATACATAGACAACTCAGTAGCTATAGCACAATACTGATAAAGCGTCTGAATCATATTGATATGGAATTTGGATTCTACAAAATATGAATGATGCTGGCTAAGGAAAACGGTTGGGTTTTTTGGACAGACTCAATTTGTTAAAGCGGGCTTACTTGTTGTTGCCTACCTTTTGAGTGCAAGGTGAGCTCTTAAGGGCCATGAGTATGCGATACACATTAAGATGTGTATAAGATACCGTGGATTGGCACTAGAGCAAGTGGGAGAAATTTTTAGGGTTGATGCTCGGAGTGCCAATCCGGATCGTATTTATGTCCGATTCAAAAATACGAGCAATTCTATTTCCCATAATATTACTAATTTAATGGTAGCACTCTTGTCATTTATACACATATTCGATCTAATTACGATTAGATATCTGATTATGATTAGATCGAAACTGAATATGGTTAAGTGATACGTGTATATAAGATAAAGACCATAGGATTTACAATGTAGTGCGCATTTACAACATAGTTTGTAATTGACATTAGGAAGCGCACTGTAAGATGTGTATCCTGAAATAAAGTTCCTGGTCAAGATTTACTAACACGGGTCGGTTAGTACAATCCGCTGAGACCAGTACATGTCGTATATCGTGACTTGGTCCGATGGTTTATCCCAGTGAACCATAAGTCTCGGGAGACTCGTATAGACATATAGGTATTTATTTGATAAGACACTGAACGACACACTGAAGATTTCCTAATAGATGGTACACTAACGTCAATAGGAATCTTCTCGAGTTGAGGGAGCATATTGGTCCTTCGACTTGATATTGTTAGGGTTGGTGCTCGGAGTGCCAATCCAGATCATATTTATGTCCAATTCATAAATATGAGCAATTCTATTTTCCATAATATTACTAATTTAATGGTAGCACCCTTGTCTTTTATACACTTATTCGATGTAATTATAATTAGATATCTGATTACGATTAGATCGAAACTGAATCTGGTTCAGTGATACATGTATATTAGACAAAGACCCTAGGATTTAAAATATAGTGCACAATTACCACATAGTTTGTAATTGACATTGGGAAGCGCACTATAAGATGTATATCCTTAAATAAAGTTCCAGGTCAAGATTTACTAACACGGGTCGGTTAATAAAATCCACTGAGACTAGTACATGTTGTATATCGTGACTTGGTGTGATGGTTTATCCTAGTGAACCATGAGTCTCGGGAAACTCGTATAGACATGTAGGTGTTTATTTGATAAGACACTGAACGACTCATTGAAGATTTCCTAATAGATGGCACACCAACATCAATATGAATCTTCACGAGTTGAGCGAGCATAGTGGTTCTTTGACTTGAGATACCACAATGGAATACATGAGTTATCCTCCACACTTTGATGATAGTCACGTCACCGATCTATTCATGATCCAACCTCCGCATGTTCGTTGGGTGTGGACTGATGCTCATGATATCCAGTTTGTATCAAGATAGGATCCGTCAGTCCTCTGTACAGGGCATAGGCATCCGCACGTGTTTACGATCTAGTAAATCTATGGTCGTGGTATAACTTTGGAAATTAGTTCCGAGTGTTATTTAGAGATCATAAATTGAAAGTCAACTATATTATATCGAACATGTTTAATGTTTTCATCTATACCCCAGGTATAATATGGATAGCCTGTGATGAAGGGATTATACGTATGCAATGACCTCGACTTGCATAGTTTAGCGAGATTATATGTGGTCGTCATAATTCATGAGTGGGTGAATTATGGACATGAAATTGGATTTCGTAACGGATAAACCTAAACTTGGAGAGTCCCACAATATGAAGTGCACTCGTTGAGCACTTGGGCAACTCGATATGAATAATATGGATTATTCATTATACTTTACCGGATTAAGTGATTTAATTCAGATCGTTTAATCGATTAAATGACAACACATGCATTACAGGATTTTGGTCAATCCTAATTATTGTGTATTTATATTGATACATAATACGATTAGATACACATTAATTATTTATCAAATGAGATTTTAACACATGCCATAAATATATGTATTTGTTATTTAATGTAAATAAAAATACTTATATGGATGTTATTTAATTATTTAGTTATTTAATTCTTAAATAATTAAATAATTGAAAATTAGATATCTTATCCATTGGTCATAATTAGTATGATAAATTGTGATATATAATTCGAACACATGACATGTTTTAATTAGACTTTATTTGTCCAAATTGTATGCCAACTAACCTTGTCATTAAACATCTAATGCTTTCTTGCAATGGCCAACACAAAAATGTGAATGCCATACCAAAGCATAAGAAATGTTAAACTAAAGACAATGGCTTTGTCATTAAGCATTCAATGCTTTCTTTCAATGGCAAACACATAAATGTGGAGGCCATACCAAAACATAAAATGCATTAGCTAATGATAAAATTATTAGGTGTATCCAAGCCACCTAATAGACATAATTACTTGGATGACATGGTAAGCCATATGGCTTTGTCTCCAATGGTAAATAAAAATCAATATATTAATAATGATTTATTTACCTTCAATTATATTGTAATAATTATCTCATAATTATTACTAACTTGATTATCTCATAATCAAAGAATTCTAGAAAACATTAAGTTAAACTAATTTAACATAGTTTTCATTTGTGACAATAAATATTATTAATCTTATTAATAATATATAAATAAATATAATGTGAGCATATAATTAGACAATTTAATTATATTATGTTTGCTACAGTTAATCGAGCTAGCACGGGGACCAAATGGATTTACGGTTCCGAGCTCCAATAATTCCGAAATATTAATTAAACTCTTTAATCAAATATTACGAATTATTAACTCCGCTTTATTCCACTAAAAACTCGAAGTTGAACTCCCGTTAGCGTAGATGGATTAAGTAAACCGAACATTTTCGATGTCCATCGATATAGTCATTACATATGGATATAACCTTCACGAATATCTCATAAATAAAGCCAGGTCATAAGTCCGTTAAACCCTTCTAAATATTTTGTCTCTTAAGCACCATTGATTCTATAATGAACAATTAATTCATAACAATTATGAATATAAAATACTTTCTATTCGTAATAGAAAAGTTGAGCGCTCAAATTGTTCAAGTCCCGAATCAACTCTTAAAAGAGATATTCATATGCTTCTCATAAGAAGGAGTGAATTCCATATCTATGTAAAACGTTCCCAGCTACATACCAAATCATATCCCCAAAATATGTAGTTATTGGCTAGGAATGCAACACCAACCTCACCATAGTAAATCAAAGGACATAACCTGTCATGTAGGAGTTCGTAGTAAACTCATGATTAAGATTTTATCCATATATAACCATCTATTAGATAAAATGAATTTCTTTGGTTAACGGATATTAAAAGAAATTTGTATTTATCTGAGTCCAGTCCTATATGATCTTATCATACAAGGTGCATCTATTCCCATATCACTACATGAACGATCCCGGATCAAGATCGTCATACAAGTATAGAATAGACCGCAGCTATAGATAAACCACAAACAAAGTACCCTTCTTGTTCGCTCTCTATTGACTATTTAGATTACTAACTTTAGACTTAAATCCTCTTGTGCATCAAACATACACTAAGTCTAAAGATACAAGAGTAATCAAGGTAAACAAGACAATTGGACAATATTTGATATAAATCAAACAACTTTGATAAAATGAATAATGCATTTATTATTATTACAAAAATCAATTATGTTTACAATACATGAAGCTCTAGGACAATAATCCCAACAATCTCCCACTTGGACTAGAGCAAATGAGACATGTCATGTAATCCTAAACCATTTAGGTGAACTTCAAATACTTTAGCCGATAAGGTCTTTGTAAACAGATCAGCCAAGTTGTCTGCGGATGGAATCTGTGTGACAGCGACATCTCCTATCTGTACTATTTCCCTGACGAGGTGATATTTCCTCTCAATATGCTTACCCCTCTTATGGCTTCTCGATTTTTTGGAGTTCACCACTGCACCACTATTATCGTAATAAAGTGTGAGTGGTTTATCCATATCTGGAAAAACTTCCAGATCTGCCAAGAACTTACTGATGAGCGGAAAATATATCAATATTTACCGCCCCTTTTAATTAATATTTTGTTTAGTTTCTCGGGTTTGATGAACGTTTTGATGTGTTTTAGTTATTTTGCAGATAAAATAATATTAGGACACAATGAAATCATTTAGGATGAAATGTGGGTCAAATAAGGGCAAAAATTGGACTTGACATATTAATTTTGGAGATTGGAAACTTGAAAGGGCGTTTTAACGAAGTGCAGTTTTGGAAATTCCAGTTTTGCGCATCTGTCGTATTTTGGGCATAACTCTTTACTCCGATATCGGATTGAGCTGATTCAAGTTCCAGATTAAATAATAATCAAAGATCTACAACTTTGAAAGACAAAATAATTTCTAATTCTGAATATTTCATGCCCTAAATTGATGAACCATCCAGAAGTGTGTTGTGTGTAATTATTAAAGTCATTTTCAATCATTTTCAAAGCAAAAAATAAATTAATAAATAAATAATAAAAATTATCAAATCACCACCAAACATGATAAGCAATTAGTGGAGCAATTAATAATGGATTTGGTGGAGCAATTAGTGAAGCAATTAGTGGAGCAATTAATAATTGATTTGGTGGATGATTTGATGGAGGCAAAATTTTGCCTATAAATACCAAGCAATTTCATTTGTAAATTCATACTTTCTTCTAAGGAATTCCTTAAGAATACTAAGAAGATTGTATCTTGTTTGTTTATTTATAGCTTTTAGTAATTAATTTCCGCTTTCGCACTTTCTTTTTTTACTTTTCAGTTTTTACTTTCCGCAATTTACTTTTACGCACAATACTTTTCTTTCTTTAATTTTCAGTTTTTACTTTTCAGTAATGAGGAGGTAACTCCCCTTTCCTGGGGTAAAAGGTAAAACTTTTATTACTAATATTTAGATTAATCTCCCTAATTATAATATATAAACTAGTTAAAACATGACTTAACGAGGATACCGCCATATTGGTCGGTTGGTAATTATTTAAATTGGTTTTAACCTGACTAAACTGGATACCGCCTGATTGGTCGGTTGGTAATTAATTATTAATTTGACTTAATCTGGATACCGCCTATATGGCTGGTTTGTAATTATCATGCAAAATTAATATATTATATTAAGGGAGATATCTAAAATAGAAGTAATAAAAGTGGATCATTTTACCTCAGCATTTTCTTTTATTGTACTTTTACTTTATTTACTTTTCAGCAATTTACTTTCAGCATTTAGTTTTCAGCAATTTACTTTCAGCATTTACTTTTCAGCAATTTACTTTTCAGCAATTTACTTTCAGCATTTACTTTTCAGCAATTTACTTTCAGCATTTACTTTTCAGTATTTAATTTCAGCATTTACTTTCCGTCATTTACTTTTCAGCAATTTAATTTTCAGCATTTTACTTTATGTCTTTATTTTATTTAAGTTTTTACTAGCCTTAGTTATGTGTTAGTTATCTGGGGTTGTGATGAATTCTAATATCACCGGTTATAATGGGTTATTTTATAGTTTGGGTAATTTAAAGGTTTACTTATTAAGTCTTAAGCTTAATGCTTCTTGTTGTCTGATCACCAATAAGATTGATCTGGTAAATCTAAAATGAACTAGACATAGGGATTTTAGGTTTCAGCTTTAGACTTAATAGCCCACGATCTTCCTTGAGGATAGATAAACCCTTAATAGATTTCCTTACAGGATAGACATATACCTGTCGGGGGGGGTGGGTAGCCATAATTGGAACTTAAACTTAATGAATCAAGATAATTTGGTTGACATAGACATATGGTTCAATTGGTTAAACTGGGTATTTGCGTCTGACCATCGACATAGGCTTTTGCATAATTTAGTGTTCCAGTTTAGTAAAACCGATTTATTACACAAACATAAAATAATCACTTCATATTTTAAAAGATATTAGAATGATTCACAACCTAGATCTTTTTGTCTTTTGTTATTTTCCTTAGTATTTTCTTTTGTCTTTTTATTTATTTATTTAGAAAATCTACAATCAACCAAATCAATCAAGCAATCATTCTCTTCTCCCTCAATTAGATATCTGTAAATAAATAGATTCAATAATTAATAACAACAGTGGGAATTAAGTCCTCGTGGGATCGATGTTTTTATACTACTTGAACGATACGTACGCTTGCGTTATACGCGTGTGTAAGCACCGGTCAAGTTTTTGGCACCGTTGCCGGGGACTTATTTATCTTTCACTATTAGTATTGGGGTTAGATACGTTACTTGTATCTAATTTCTTTTTACTTATTGTTTTTGTTTTCTTGTGTTTCAGATTCTCAAAAACTACATGAGACGAACCAGAAGCTTTGACCTTCGACCGCTTGACCCAAAAAAATTGAAAGAACCATCAGACAGTTGAGAATGGAAAGGCGAGAAGGCCAAGAAGCAATCATTAACATGGAACCTGAACCGTTGAACGTTGCCCCACCGATTCCCATTCGAGACAGAACCATTCCGATGGTTGACAGACTCATTTCTTGTATTGTACTTCCTCCCTTACCAGCAAATGCGGGTGACATCAAAACATGCATCCAAATGATTCAGCAGTCAGTACAGTTTGGGGGAAATGCAACTGAAGATCCTAATGCCCACATCAGCAACTTCCTGGAAGTTTGCGGTACTTTCAATTACAACTGATCAGCTGAGGAAGCAATGAGACTGCGTGTTTTTCCATACTCCTTGAATGACAGAGCTAAAGCTTGGCTACATTCACTACCAGCAGGTTCCATCACAACTTGGAACACTCTAGACACCAAATTCCTTCCAAAGTACTTTCCACCAGCCAGAACTGCAAAGTTGAGGAATGACATCACATTCTTCGTGCAACAAGATTCAGAATCCATTTGCGAAGCTTGGGAAAGATTCAAAGATTTACTCGGGAAATGTCCTCATAATGAGATAGCAAAGTGGCTACAAGTCCAAACCTTCTACAATGGACTTTCTGGAATAATGAGAACCACAATTGATGCTGCTGCTGGAGGAGCTTTGATGGCAAAATGAGAAGATCAAGCCTGGGACTTAATTGAATAAATGGCCAACAACAATTCTTTATGGCCAACAGAAATGAGCATGATCCAAAGAATTGCAGGAATTTATGAAGTTGGATCCAACACATCACTGAATTCCAAGCTGGATGTGATTTGCAAAAATCTGGAAACTCTTAACATGAAAGTTAATGGTGGATCCACAAGTTCACCATATGGAGGAGCACCATAACCAAACCAACTTGAAGAGACGGTGAATTATGTCAACAATTTCAACAGACAGGGGAATAATCCATATTCCAACACCTATAACCCAGGGTGGAGGAATCATCCGAATTTTTCATGGAGCAACAATTCAGGGCAAAAGAACAATCCACCACCTGGATTCCAGCAACAGAATAAAATTCAGGAGCATGAAAAAGAACCAGGAATAATAGAAGTGTTGGCCCAGTTGAAGAAGCAAGAATCAAAATACGATGTTTTAGCAGCTATGGTTCAAAATCAAGTAGCATTGAATCAAAGCACTGGAGAATCAAATCGGACAACTGGCCAATGCTCAAAGTTACAGACCGCCAGATAATCTTCCCAGCAACATAGAACCAAATCCAAGGAACATGGGAAATGAGCAATGTCATGCCATCATGTTAAAAAGCGGTACTGAAATCAATAAAGATATTGGAATCAAGGCAACAATTGAAGATATTCCAAAAGAAACAAAGCAATAGATGAAGGAAAAAGAAGCAAAGGAAAAAGAACAGATCACTCCACCTCCACCTTTTCCTCAGCGTCTTCAGAAAAATAAACTGGACAAGCAGTTTGCTCGTTTCCTGAAGGTGTTCAAAAATTTGCACATCAACATTCCATTTGCAGAAGCCTTGGAACAAATGCCCAGCTATGTCAAATTCATGAAAAACATTCTTTCACAAAAACAGAGATTGGGAGACTACGAGACAGTAGCATTGACAGAAGAATGCAATTCCATCATTCAGAGGAAACTTCCCCCGAAGTTGAAAGATCCTGGCAGTTTCACCATTCCATGCATCATAGGAGAACATAACTTTGTAAGGCTTTATGTGATTTAGGTGCAAGTGTTAACTTGATGCCTTTTTCTATTTTCAGGAAACTGCAGATTGGAGAAACAATGCCCACTTCAGTCTCTCTACAACTTGCTGATAGAACGCTCGTATTTCCAAGAGGCGTAGTTGAGGATGTGCTGGTCAAGGTTGACAAATTCATTTTCCCAGCAGATTTTATTGTCCTTGATATGGAGGAAGACGCAGACGTGCCAATCATCCTCGGGAGACCGTTCTTGGCTACAGGTCGAACCATTATTGATGTACAAAAAGGAGAACTAACCATGAGGGTACAAGACCAAGAAGTAACATTCAATGTTTTCAAGGCCATGAATTTCCTAGATGACGAAAAGAAGGAGGAATGTTTCAGACTTGATGTGATACACAGTACCATTCAGAACTCCAATGCAATGCAAATTTCTATTGACAAACTTAAAACATGTCAATTGTCTGTGGAGCCTGAAGATAAAATGTCTTTTGCACCGAAAAAGCCAATTCTTGCGCTTGCATGGAGGCAACCCATGCAATTTTTATATATATTGTGATTTGGTGTGATTTAAATTTGGTGTGTTTAGTTTTTGCAGATTAAGACATTTCAGGATGGAAGAAGTTCTCGCAAATCTTCACAAGTATTTCCTTCTCTCCCTCAAAACTCTCTGATGAAAGTCTACAAAGCTCGCTTGGAACGGATGAGACTACTAACAATCCATGGTGTTCCTAATGACATTAGTTGGGTAATTGAAGCACGAGTCCGATTGGCAGGTGAGTCTTCTGACTCTTTTATTTCACATCTGCCTGGTTTTGGAAGAAGCACCTATGCAAAGAAACGTAGAGCTAAGCAAATGGGTGTTTGTTACAAATGTGCACGCTGGAATTGCAATACTCGTTGTCGTTCTTTAGGAATGGTGTCTGATAATCGTGAAGACA
This sequence comes from Zanthoxylum bungeanum, assembly GCA_019454045.1. Taxonomy (NCBI): domain Eukaryota; kingdom Viridiplantae; phylum Streptophyta; class Magnoliopsida; order Sapindales; family Rutaceae; genus Zanthoxylum; species Zanthoxylum bungeanum. The sequence goes on along the minus strand of SKCR01001176.1, from coordinate 108,290 downwards.
AAATTAAATTCATTAGGGATGGCTTGAGTAAGGAGTCTTTAGATGATATATCTTCAACTCTTGAGACGCATCCCAGTGGATATGTTTCACATAGCCATTCGCAAATTACATACACAATTCCAAAAAGAAAGACAACAATTAAGTCTTGGCAATCTGACTCAAAAAGACCATGTTTGCCAATTTATAAGAATTTGGATGGGAAGCTTGTCCCTGACGCATAGACGTCAATCAAGCCGCTACTTTTCTTGTACATATTATATCTCTTTGTCTTTTCCTAATAATTGTAAATTGTTTTTTTTCTTTTATTTTCTCCGACATGATCCATACCTTTTTTACTATCACGATTTATTTTACTGTTAACTAATAATTGTCATTTGGAAAGTACTAGTGCTATTTTACTCACCCTTTTCAGGTATTATAAATTCAACTCATCATTGCACTTTTGAAGACATCCAGAGTAAAATATGGAAGCCACTTCGAGAAGACGAGTTGAAAACATCTGTGTGTTTTGAGGTAGTAGTGTTGGTACTAAACCACAATACGTAGAAGCAGCACAAGAATTGGGTCGAGTCTTAGCTGCAAAGAATATGCACTTAGTATATGGCGGAGGCAATCTTGGACTTATGGGGATCGTTTCAAAAGTCGTACAAGAAGGAGGCAGTCACGTTTTGGGAATCATCCCAAAACCCTTGGCAGAAGCAAATCTTATTGAACCATCAAACGGAGAGGAACTGATTGTGCCAGGTATGTCTGAACGACTGGTAGAAATGATTAACCGTGCTAATGCTTTTATTGCTTTGCCAGGTGGCTTGGGTACATTGGAGGAAATTTTTATAGTGCTATCTTGGGCGAACTTGAACATACACTAGAAACTAATTGGGCTGTTTAACGTTGATGGATTTTATGATTTTCTTTGTGTGTTTCTTGATGATGCCCGGAGAAATGGGTTCGTGTCAAAACCTTTAAAAGAACTCCTCTTCACTGCCAGAACTGCTCCGGATCTAATTGACCAAATCTTAGCCTATGAACCACAAATTTACCTTATCCTTTCAAAGATAAATTGGTCTGAGGACGATCGTGGTAAGAGGCGTCAGATTAATCTGGATCTTAACCCTTAATTTCTTGTAGAATTTCAACTAACCAGGTATTATCTTCTACACACTTCTTCTACTGTTTAAGACATTGAGGACAATGTCTCATTTAGGTTTGGGGGAGGGAATTAGTTGATCAGTACCTTATTTTTAGTTTATGTGTTGTTTTTATTTTTAGTCCAAATTTTTTCGAAAAATACAAAAAAAAATTGAAAAATTTTCAAAAATTACAAAAACTTTTGCTTTTTTGCGTTTTTATTTTGACTAAAAAGGTGAAATTGGTAAGAGATAGCTGAGTAAGGAGTTTTCACTCCTGAGACGTATCTCAAACTTATTCGGAATAAGTTAATTTTTGTTTATTTCCTTTTGAATTATTTAATTTGTGAATTCTCCATAATACTGACTAAAAAGGATCTTCATATGCTCAGTTAGCAGATATTATCAACATGCATAGTAACATACAGACATGAGTTGTAATTGAAAAGTTTTAATATTTAGTGCTCTACTTTAATTGGAGAAAGCATCTCAAAAAGTGATGGAGTAAAAAAAAAAAAAAACGTCTGAGATCCGAGTTATTAAGTCTGTAAGGGTGTTTTAACACCTAGTGCCCTAAAGCCAACTGGTTTGGGAGTCACTGGCCAAAAGCTCGCTACATGGATCAGGATGTTGCAAAAATATATATATCTGAAGTCTGAGTAATTAAGTCTGTAGGGGTGTCTTAACACCTGGTACCCTAAAGCCAACTGGTTTGGGAGCCACCGACCAAACACTCGCTACATAGATGGAAGATATTGTATATAAAAAAAAAATCATAAAAAAAATCAGAAAAATTATTCCATTGCTGCAAAAAGATGTGAATTCTGATAAAACTTTAGGAAAAAAATATTACTCTCTTATCAACTACACTTGTGACTATTGTGGGCAAAAAATGAGTTGATTAATATTTTTTCGACTGTGTATATGGAGAAAGGTAAAAATAATCGGAGAATTTACTTATTCGGTAATTTAGAATGAAACAAAACAACTATTGACTTGGAGTAGAAGTTTCACAGATTAGTCACTAACTTCTTTTTTCTCTTTTCTCTTGTCTTTTTGCTTTTGTGTGCATTAGTTTTATTATCTTTTTACTTTTGTAAAACGTTTGTGGGTATCGTTGTTGTAAGCCCTCACGAGACTATAACTCGTCTACTCGGGACACCTAGGGGTTTTAAGCTTGTTGCATATAAATGCAACCGTGATCCATACGAAAGTGGCTTAGTTTAATTTTAATTGTTTCTTGTATTTTATTTTATTGTTTTGCTCGAGGAATATCAAAATGTTAGGTTTGGGGGTGTGATGAGCGGAAAATATATCAATATTACCGCCCCCCTTTTACTTAATATTTTGTTTAGTTTCTCGGGTTTGATGAACGTTTTGATGTGTTTTAGTTTATTTTGCAGATAAAATAATATTGGGACACAATGAAATCATTTAGGACGAAATGTAGGTCAAAAAAGGGTAAAAATTGGAATTGAGATATTAATTTTGGAGATTGGAAACTTTAAATGGCGTTTTAACGAAGTGCAGTTTTGGAAATTCCAGTTTTGCGCATCTGTCGTAGTTTAGGCATAACGTTTTACTCCGATATCGGATTGAGCTGATTCAAGTTCCAGATTAAATAAGAATCAAATATCTACAACTTTGAAAGACAAAATAATTTTGAATTCTGAAGATTTCATTCCCGAAATTGATGAACCATCCAGAAGTGTGTTGTGTGTAATTATTAAAGTCATTTTCAATCATTTTCAAAGCAAAAAATAAATAAATAAATAAATAATAAAAATTATCAAATCACCACCAAACATGATAAGCAATTAGTGGAGCAATCAATAATGGATTTGGTGGAGCAATTAGTGGAGCAATTAATAATTGATTTGGTGGATGATTTGATGGAGACAAAATTTTACCTATAAATACCAAGCCATTTCATTTGTAAAATTCATACTTTCTTCTAAGGAATTCCTTAAGAATACTAAGAAGGTTGTATCTTGTTTGTTTATTTTTAGCTTTTAGTAATTAATTTCCGCTTTCGCACTTTCTTTTCTTTACTTTTCAGTTTTTACTTTCCGCAATTTACTTTTACGCACTGTATTTTTCTTTCTTTAATTTTCAGTTTTTACTTTTCAGTAATGAGGAGGTAACTCCCCTTTCCTGGGGTAAAAGGTAAAACTTTTATTACTAATATTTAGATTAATCTCCCTTAATTATAATATATAAACTAGTTAAAACATGACTTAACGAGGATACCGCCATATTGGTCGGTTGGTAATTATTTAAATTGGATTTAACCTGACTAAACTGGATACCGCCTGATTGGTCGGTTGGTAATTAATTATTAATTTGACTTAATCTGGATACCGCCTATATGGCTGGTTTGTAATTATCATGCAAAATTAATATATTATATTAAGGGAGATATCTAAAATAGAAGTAATAAAAGTGGATCCTTTTACCTCAGCATTTTCTTTTATTGTATTTTTACTTTATTTACTTTTCAGCAATTTACTTTTCAGCAATTTACTTTCAGCATTTACTTTTCAGCAATTTACTTTTCAGCAATTTACTTTCAACATTTACTTTTCAGCAATTTACTTTCAGCATTTACTTTTCAGTATTTAATTTCAGCATTTACTTTCCGTCATTTACTTTTCAGCAATTCAATTTTTCAGCATTTTACTTTATGTCTTTTATTTTATTTAAGTTTTTACTAGCCTTAGTTATGTGTTAGTTATCTGGGGTTGTGATGAATTCTAATATCACCGGTTTATAAGGGGTTATTTTATAGTTTGGGTAATTTAAAGGTTTACTTATTAAGTCTTAAGCTTAATGCTTCTTGTTGTCTGATCACCAATAAGATTGATCTGGTAAATCTAAAATGAACTAGACATAGAGATTTTAGGTTTCAGCCTTAGACTTAATAGCACACTATCTTCCTTGAGGATAGATAACTCTTTAATAGATTTCCTTACAGATAGACATATACCTGTCGGGCGGGGGTAGCCATAATTGGAACTTAAACTTAATGAATCAAGATAATTTGGTTGACATAGAGATATGGTTCAATTGGGTTTAAACTGGTATTTGCGTCAGACCATCGACATAGGCTTTTGCATAATTTAGTGTTCCAGGTTAGTAAACCGATTTATTACACAAACATAAAATAATCACTTCATCTTTTAAAAGATATTAGAATGATTCACAACCCTAGATCTTTGTGTCTTTTGTTATTTTCCTTAGTATTTTCTTTTGTCTTTTTTTATTTATTTAGCAAATCTACAATCAACCAATCAATCAAGAAATCATTCTATTCTCCCTCAATTAGATATCTGTAAATAAATAGATTCAATAATTAATAACAACAGTAGGAATTAAGTCCTCGTGGGATCAATATTTTTATACTACTTGAACGATATGTACGCTTGCGTTATACGTGTGTGTTTACGCCGGTCACTTACAGAGCCAGACTGATTCCTTAGCTACTTCACAAGCTGCTACATATTTAGCCTCCATGGTGGAGTCAGCAATACAAGTTGCTTAATGCTCCTCCATACTATAGCCCCACCACCTAGGGTGAACACTGATCCAGATGTTGATTTCCTAGAATCGACATCCGTATGAAAATCAGAGTCTGTATATCCTCACAGAATCATATCCTAACTTGTATATACAAGCATATAATTTCTCGTTCTCCGAAGATACTTGAGAATATGTTTCACCGCTACCCAATGATCTAATCATGGGTTGGATGGAAACCTACTGACTACTCCCACTGCAAAACAGATGTCCGGTCTCGTGCATTACATAACATACATAAGACTTCCAACTGCTGAAGCATATGGTATATGTCTCATCTCCTCAACTGTTTGAGGTGGTCTTAGGAGACTGTTCCTTAGACAAATGAATTCCATGCCTGAAAGGTAAATTACCTTTCTTGGAATTCTGCATACCAAATCGCACAAGAATCTTGTCGATATAGGTTGTTTGAGACATTGCTAACAGTCGTTTCTTGCGATCTCGAATGATCTGGATCCCAAGTACATAACTTGCCTCTCCCAAATCTTTCATTTGGAATTGGTTAGCTAGCCAGATTTTCACGTCCGATAATATCTTTACATCATTTCCAATGAGTAAAATATCATCAATGTATAACACAAAGAAAACCGAATCTCCATCAATGATGCGCTTGTAGACACATGGCTCATCGATGTTCTACTTAAATTTATAAGACTTGATCGTAGTATTAAACCTTATGTTCCAAGATCTAGATGCTTGCTTAAGTCCATAAATGGACCTTTGCAACTTGCAAACTTTTTGCTCTTGACCTTGGGTAATGAACCCCTCTGGTTGTACCATATAGATACTCTCATCAAGATTACCATTCAAAAATGCAGTCTTGACATCCATTTGCCAAATCTCATAGTCATAATATGCGGCAATGGAAAGAAGAATCCTGATGGATTTAAGCATGGCTACTGGCGAGAAAGTTTCTTCATAGTCAACTCTCTATTTTTGGGTATAACCTTTTTGCCACTAGCCTAGCCTTGAAAGTCTGTACTTTCCCATTTATTCCTCTTTTTCTCTTGTAGATCCACTTGCAACCTATGAGTTTTACTCCATTAGGTTGGTCTATAAGTTCCCAGACTGAGTTAGAGTACATAGACTCCGTCTCGAGGTTCATGGCTTTGAGCCACTCCTCTTTATCAGTATCTTCCATTGCACTATGATAGGTCAATGGATCATCTATACCATCAAAAGATGCAACAACTTGCACCTCACCATTTCCTAGATAGCGTTCCGGTTGTCTTACAACATTCCCACTACGTCTAGGTGGTATGGTATCCTGATAAACTTGCATCTGACTTTCAGATGTAGAAGGTGTTATTTCTTTGTCAACATTTGACAATGGTGTACTGGTCGTACCAGCAAGTAACTCCTCAAGTAACACTTTACTTCGAGGTTTGAACTCTCTCATATAGTCCTCCTCAAGAAATGTAGCATTTGTCGACACAAATACTTTATTATCTTCTGGACTATAAAAGAATCCACCCTTAGTTTCCTTAGGATAGCCTACAAATAGGCACACCTGTGAACGTGGTTCCAACTTAGTAGTATTGTTCTTTAGCACATGTGTCGGACACCCCCATATGCGAAAATGTCTCAAACTAGCTTTACGACCATTCCACAACTCTAAGGGAGTCTTAGAAACAGACTTAGAAGGAACTACATTCAGGATATACATTCAGTTTGCAATACATACCCCCATAATGAACTAGGTAGAGTGCTATAACTAAACATTGATCTTATCATGTCTAGTAGGGTTCGATTTCTTATTTATGCAACACCATTTTATTGTGGTATTCCAGGTGCTTTGAGTTGTGAAACAATTACATGCTCAACTAAGAATTCCTCGAAATCTCTATCAAGGTATTCTCCTCCACGATCTGATCGTAGAATTTTGATGCTTTTACCTAACTAGTTCTCAACCTCAGCACGATACTCTTTGAACTTTTCAAATGTATCTGACTTGTGCTGCATTAGGTAAACATACCCATATCTGGAATAATCGTCAATGAAAGTGACGAAGTATTCAAAACCACCTCGGGCTTTTACATTCATCGGTCCGCAAACATCCGAATGTATTAGCTCAAGAGTTTCTTTGGCTCTTATCCCTTTTCCAGTAAAAGGTCTTTGGTCATTTTGCCTTCTAGACAGGATTCGCAGATAGGTAAAGTACCAAGTTTTAACTGATTTAAAACTCCATTCTTAATTAGTCTATCTATCTGGTCAAGGTTAATGTGACCAAGTCTAAACATCATGAGAAATCTTTTTGCCATTTAGTTTTAGATCTTTCAATCTTAAACATTTCAGTATTAAGCAGTGATTCATGCATTAACGGCCTTAATACATATAGATTATTTTCGGAGTTTCCCGTGCATATATTTAATCCATTTCTACTAATAATAACTGACTTATTATTAAACGAAAAAAAGAAAACCACATTCCATAAGTTTGTTACAGAAATCAAATTTCATGCGAAAACCAGGAATATAAAGCACACTATTCAAACATAAATAACTTTTATTAAAATTCAAATTTGAAACTCCCACTGCTCTTGCTGAAACAGCATCCTTTGTCCCAACTCTCATGGTAAAGTTACATTCAGTAAGGTCCCTCCATGAGTCAAGTAGCTGCAAAGAACAACAAACATGATTAGTGGCACCAGAATCAACAATCCATATGGATTTATCATCCTCCACCAAAAGAGACTCAATGACAAGTAAATCATAGTTACCTGTATTCTTCTTCTCTTTAAGCTCTGCAAGGTATTTTGGACAATTCATTTTCCAATGCCCTTGTTGTTCACAATGGAAACATTTTCCTTTGGCAATTGTTCCTTTGGAGCTTTTATTGTTCTTCTTTTTCATTGGTTTTGCCTTTACCTTCCAATTGCCTTTCTTCTTCTTCTTTAAATATTTAGAAGATTCGGCAACATTTTCCTCAGCATTGGGCCTACGAGAACCGTTCATAACAGACTCGTAATTGGTGAGCTCATTCAGCAGTTCAGTCAATGTGAAAGTCAACTTGTTCATATAACAGTTGCTCTAAAACTGCAGGAAACTCTTAGGATGGGTTTCCATGATCATTGTCACCTGGCTTTGCATATTAATACGTGCACCATGGGTTTCAGCCATGTTAAGATGAGCCATCATCCTTAACACATGGTCTCGGACTGATGTGCATTCCTTCATTCTAGCGGTCAATACAGAGGCAATTGCCTCATGTTGTTGTCGGTCTAAAGGTTGCCCAAACATGTTCTGTAATGACTGCATAATCATTGATGCTATCGCCATAGGCTCATGCTGTGCAGCAATAACCTCAGACATGGATGCTATCAAATAGCTATGGGCTTTCTCATTAGCTTTAATCCAATTATTATAGGCATTACGTGCAGCTCTGCCAGCATTAGGTCCTGGCTCAGGAGGACATTCCTCCATTATGACAAATTTAAGGTCTTCACATACCAAGATAGCATTCATGTCACTTTTCCATTGAACATAATTATCCCTGGTTAATTTTTCTTGTTGTTTGATAATGGAGATTATTGCAGATGCCATGGCTGAAAAAATAATATAAACGCGCATTCAATATTCATTCATCGCATATTAAAATTGTCAAACATTTAGGCATAAAATTAAACATGATGCATGATCAATGTATAATGAATTAGAAACCTAAAAGAATACTATGCCACGGTTATCTATCATCCCACAAATAAGTGCCGCCGTAGGGTAGGTCAAGTATTCGCATGATAGATTGAGACATTCTCAATTGATTATATATCTGAAATAACTCTTATTCCTATATTAATCAACTACCGTTATTTTGATCAAGGAAGCTTTGATTAACAACTTAATCATTCCTTTGTGAGTGTGACCCATTATTTCGGAACCCTTGGACTTAACTAGTGAAGTGCCGCCATAGGGTAGGTCAAATCACCAGATACATCTAGAGTCCCTATCCTTTCGGAATCCAAACCTGATATTGACCTAAAAAGGACACCATCCGTAGGGGGACGAAAGCAAAGCCGTCTCGAGGCGCCTATTGAATCTCACGTTTCTGGATAACAATATAGATCGTGGGATATATTGTTGTATACCCCTCTCCCACTCACTAGTATTTTATGAATCTTAGATTATGCTCGGCTAAAGTCATAACCTTAATTAATACTAGTTGATGATATAGTGATCTAACCAATTTTAACTTTTAAAAATTTTATTCACTAATTCCGATTAGTCTCTACTAACCAATTAACTTAATTAAACTAATTTAATCATGTTTTCTTAAGTGATCTAATCAATTTTAACTTTTAAAAAATTAGTTCACTTATAGGTTTTAAAAATTTAGAATTCAACTAATCGACTATATGTCATCAAACCATTTAATAGATTAAAAGTATGTTATTTACTCCAAATGTACGTGGAATTGTATCCCGAGTGCAAACCAAATTACCGTCCATTCGAAAGCGGCTATGAAATTTATATCGGGTTTCCATCTGATATACCAAGGAAAATAATGTACTCATAATGTCCATTTGTTCTAAACTTGAATTCGTAATTTTTAAACCTTTAAAATAATTAATCTTATTAATTCGTTTACATGCATCTTATATTCTAATTAAATTTTAAATTTACATAAAATCATATTTTATGACTTGAATATCATGCATGTCTACATGTTATGGCATGTGAAAATACAAGAGTAGGCACCATAGGCTATATGAAATGTTAATAAACAATTTAAAACACATACATATGCCCAGGTCTGGGCTGAAAATGTTCGTGTAGCTTTCTTTGGGCGTTCGAACGTTTCCAGGCAGTAGCCAAATGTTTGAGTTGCGTTTGACTGGCGTTCGAACGCTATCGGTCTGGTGTTCGAACAATAAAACTTCATATACTCCGTTCCGGAGCTTCCGGACTCCGTTTTGGTCCCCGTTTTTTTCTACGAAGTCGTAATGGAATGAAGTTTCACATAGATACATAAATTGTGTTAACCAGGCTCTTATTTGTTTTAAAAAAAATACTAATCTAATTAGTACAATAAATCCAAGGCATTCTTTGGTCTTCAAATCTTGCTTCATGGTATGTTGTTGAGTTCTTCGCGGAATAGGTTCGTAATGAGTCCTTCGCGACATCGGATCCTCCAAGTTACAAATGGAGTTACAAAATGGACTTATCACAAAAGAAATGAACTTACAACACTTGAAAGAATATGACCTTATGGTCTTACATTTCCAATACTAAATATAAGAGCCGGAAAAATTAACAATCAACGCAATACATTCATCACATGAATTAAAGTAAACATTCATCAAATGAACATTAAAAAATTCATCTCATGAATCTAATTACGCTTACTCATCACAACATGCATATTAAAAATTTATAACTAATATAAATTATTAAAATTTAAACTTTAAAAAGAGAAAGGGTTAAGAAAACTTTTCAACCTTAAGCGCTCTGATACCAATTGTAGGAAACGACTTTCCTTAGCGCGGCGGAAGTTGCTTGTGGTGGCACCGGGTCCGGTATGGATCTTCAAAATTTTCTTTGCCTTCTTCATTTGTTGTAGTAGCCAAGATCAATCCTTTGGTGTCCAACACTTGGATCAACCACTCGATCTTCCGAACTATGACTCGAAACCAACAAACCGAAGTGTGAGCTTCACTCACAAAGATTAAACCTCTAAACTATTTAGAGATTTAAGATGTCACAATGGTGTTTGGCTTTAGGAATTTCACAACACTTGTGAATGCTAGAACTCTCTCTATTTTCTCTCAAATCTTTTCTCACAACAATTGTGTGAATTAATGCAAAGTGTTAATCTTAGGAAGTGAGAGAAATGGTAGAGATTATATTCTCTTATACAAGCCAACTAACCTTGTCATTAAGCATCTAATGCTTTCTTGCAATGGCCAACACAAAAATGTGAATGCCATACCAAAGCATAAGAAAGTTAAACTAAAGACAATGGCTTTGTCATTAAGCATTCATGCTTTCTTTCAATGGAAAACACATAAATGTGGAGGCCATACCAAAGCATAAAATGCATTAGCTAATGACAAAATTATTAGGTGTATCCAAGCCACCTAATAGACATAATTGCTTGGATGACATGGTAAGCCATATGGCTTTGTCTCCAATGGTAAATAAAAATCAATATATTAATAATGATTTATTTACCATCAATTATGTTGTAGTAATTATCTCATAATTATTACTAACTTGATTATCTCATAATAAATAATTCTAGAAAATATTAAGTTAAACTAATTTAACATATTTTTCATTTGTGACAATAAATATTATTAATCTTATAATATATAAATAAATATAATGTGAGCATATAATTAGACAATCTAATTATATTAGGTTTGCTACAGTTAATCGAGCTAGCACGGGGACCAAATGGACCTACGGTTCCGAGCTCCAATAATTCTGAAATATTAATTAAACTCTTTAATCAAATATTACGAATTATTAACTCCGCGTTATTCCACTAAAAACTCGAAGTTGAACTCCTGTTAGCGTAGATGGATTAAGTAAACCGAATATTTTCGGTGTCCATCGATATAGTCATTACATATGGATATAGCCCTTCACGAATATCTCATAAATAGAGCCGGGTCATAAGTCCGTTAAACCCCTCTAAATATTTTGTCTCTTAAGCACCATTGATTCTATAATGAACAATTAATTCATAATAATTATGAATATAAAATACTTTCTATTCGTAATAGAAAAGTTGAGCGCTCAAATTGTTCAAGTCCCGAATCAACTCTTAAAATAGATATTCATCTGCTTCTCGTAAGAATGAGTGAATTTCATATCTATGTAAAATGTTCCCAGCTACATACCAAATCATATCCCCAAAATACGTAGTTATTGGCTGGGAATGCAACACCAACCTCACCATAGTAAATCAAAGGACATAACCTGGCATGCAGGAGTTCTTAGTACACTCAAGATTAAGATTTTATCCATATATGACCATCTATTAGATAAAATGAATTTCCTCGGTTAATGGATATTAAAAGAAATTCGTATTTATCTGAGTCCAGTCCTATATGATCTTATCATACAAGATGCCTCCATTCCCATGTCACTACATGAACGATCCCGGATCAAGATCGTCATACAAGTATAGAATGGACCGCAGCTATAGATAAACCACAAACAAAGTACCCTCATTGTACGCTCTCTATAGACTATTTAGATTACTAACTTTAGACTTAAATCCTCTTGTGCATCAAACATACATTAAGTCTAAAGGTACAAGAGTAATCAAGGTAAATAAGACAATTAGACAATATGTGATATAAATCAAACAACTTTGATAAAATGAATAATGCATTTATTATTATTACAAAAATCAATTTCGTTTACAATACATTAAGCTCTATGACATAAATCCCAACAGGTACATCAAGGGAGACACAACCAAACACATCTCACCTAAATTCTTCTGTACTCATGAGCTACAGCAGAGTAAACAAATTGATGTCAAACAAATACGTTCAACTGATAACTTTGCAAACCTATTTACTAAAGTTTTACCATCATCAACATTTGAGAAACTTGTATATAGCATTGGCATGCGCTGACTTAGCAAATTATCCTGATGATATATTTGAGGATGAGCATTGTAGGAAACATCTTTCCTTAGCACAGTGGAAGTTGCTAATGTGGGTACCGGCTCCGGTATGGACCATTAAAATTTTCTTTGCCTTCTCTTTTTGTTGTCGAATTCCTCTAACTCTTGGAGAGTTGATTTTACTCATTGATGTAGATGAGTTTCCTTTGACGTCCAACATTTGGATCAACCACCCGATCTTTCGAACTATGACTCGAAACCAACAAACTGCAGTGTAGGCTTCACTCACAAAGATCAACTCTAAACAATTTAGAGAATAAATGTGTCATAAAATGTGTTTGGAGTTTGGAATTTCTTTCAAACACTCTCAGAACAATTGTGAATGTTTGAACTCTCTCTCTTTTCTCTACTTTGCACTTGTGTGAATGAATGGAAATTGTAACTCTTGCAAGTGAGGAGAGATGGTAGAGATTATATTCTCTTACACAAGTCAACTGACTTTGTCATTAAGCATCTAATGCTTTCTTGCAATGGCAAACACATTAATTTGAATGTCATACCAAAGCATAAGAAATATTAAGCTAAATACAAAGACTTTTTCATTAAGCATCTAATGCTTTCTTGTAATGAAAAACACATTAATGTGAAGGCCAAACCAAAGCATAATAATTGTTTAGCTATTGACAATGCCATTAGGTGTATACATGCCACCTAATAGACATAATAAGTTGGAGAGCATGGTAAGTCATATGACTTTGTCTCCACGGTAAATAAAAAATCATTATCGTAATAATGATTTAATTACCTTTAATTATGTTGTAGTAATTATCTCATAATCATGATTTGATTATCTGATAATCAAAGAGTTCCAGAAAACATTAAGTTCAACTAATTTAACATAGTTTTCATTTGTGATAAAAATATTATTAATCTCATTAAAAATATATATAAATATAATGTGAGCATATTATTAGACAATCTAATTATATTGGGTTTGCTACAATTAATCGCGCTAGCACGGGAACCAAATGGACCTACAGTTCCGAGCTCTAATAATTTTGAAATATTAATTAAACTCTTTAATTAAATATTAAGAATTATTAACTCTGCGTTATTCCACTAAAAACTCGAAGTTGAACTCTCGTTACTGTGGATGGAAAAAAAAGCCGAACAACTTCGGTGTCCATCGATATAGTTATTACATATGGATAAAGCCTTTCACGAATATCTCCTAAATAGAGCCGAGTCATAAGTCCGTTACACCCCTCTAAATATTTTATCTCTTAAGCACCATTGATTCTATAATGAACAATTAATTCATAACAATTATGAATATAAAACTTTCTATTCGTAACAGAAGAGTTTAGCACTCAAATTTTTCATGTCCCGAATTAATTCTTAAAATAGATATTCTTTTGCTTCTCATAAGAATGAGTGAATTTCATATCTGTGTAAAATATTCACAGCTACATACCAAACCATATCCCAAAAATACGTAGTTATTGGCCGGGAATGCAACACCGACCTCACCATAGTAAATCAAAGGACATAGCCTACCATGCAGAAGTTCATAGTACACTAAAGATTAAGATTGAATCTATATATGACCATCTAGAAGATAAAATGAATTTCTTCAGTTAACGGATATTGTAAGAAATTCATGTTTATCCGAGTCCAGTCATATAGGATCTCATTATACAAGGTGCCTCTATTCCCATTTCACTACATGAATGATCCCGGATCAAGGTCGTCATACAAGTATAGAATAGACCGCAACTATAGATAAACCACAAACAAAGTAACCTCTTTATTTGCTCACTATGGACTATTTAGATGACTAACTTCATACTTAAATCCTCTCGTGCATCAAACATACATTAAGTCTGAAAATACAAGAGTAATCAAGGTAAACAAGACAATTGGACAATATGCGATATAAATCAAACAACTTTGATAAATGAAAAATACATTTATTATTATTACAATAATCAATTTCGTTTACAATACATGAAGCTCTAGGGCATATATCCCAACAATCTCCCACTTGAACTAGAGAAAATTGGACATGTCATGTAATCCTAAACCCTTTAGGTGACCTTCAAAAACTTTAACTGATAAGGTCTTTGTAAACGGATCAGCCAGGTTATCTGCATATGGAATCTACGTGACAACGACATCTCCTCTCTTCACTATCTCCTGGTGAGGTGATATTTTTTTCTCAATATGCTTACCCCTATTGTGGCTTCTTAGTTCTTTGGAATTCGCCACTGCACCACTATTATCACAATAAAGTATGAGTGGTTTATCCAAATCTGGAATAACTTCAAGATCTGCCTAGAACTTACGGAGCCAGCCTGCTTCCTTAGCTGCTTCACAAGCTATTACATATTCAGCCTCCATGGTGGAGTCAACAATACAAGATTGCTTTATGATCCTACATAATATAGCCCAACCACATAGGGTGAACACTGATCCAGATGTTGATTTCTTAGAATCGACATCCATCTGAAAATCAGAGTTAGTATATCCTCTCAGGATCATATCCTGACTAGAATATACAAGCATATAATTTCTTCTCTTAAGATAATTAAGAATATGTTTCATCGCCATCCAATGATCTAATCCTAGGTTGGATTGAACCTACTAACTACTCCCACTACAAAATAGATGTCCGGTCTCGTGCATAACATAGCATACATAAGACTTCCAACTGCTGAAGCATATGTAATATGTCTTATCTCCTCAACTGCTTGAGGTGTCTTAGGAGACTTTTCCTTAGACAAATGAATTCCATGCTTGAAAGGTAAATTACCTTTCTTGGAATTCTGCATACCAAATCGCACAATAATCTTATCGATATAGGTTGCTTGCGACATTGGTAATAGTCATTTCTTGCGATCCCGAATAATCTGAATCTCAAGTACATAACTTGCCTCTCCCAAATCTTTCATTTGGAATTGATTAGCTAGCCAGATTTTCACTTTCGATAATATCTCTACATCATTCCCAATGAGTAAAATATCATCGACCTATAACACAAGGAAAACCACTTTACTATCAATGATGCGCTTGTACACACAAGGCTCATCGATATTCTGCTCAAAGTTATAAGAATTGATCGTAGTATCAAACCTTATGTTCCAAGATCTAGATGCTTGCTTAAGCCTATAAATGGACCTTTACAACTTGTAAATTTTTTGTTCTTGACCTTGGGTTATGAACCCCTCTGGTTGTACCATATATATACTCTCATCAAGATTGCCGTTTAAGAATGCAATCTTGACGTCCATTTGCCAAATCTCATAGTCATAATAAACGGCAATGGAAAGAAGAATCTGGATGGATTTAAGCATGGCTACTGGCGAGAAAGTCTCTTTACAGTCAACTCCCTCTTTCTGGGTATAACCCTTTGCCACTAGCCTAGCTTTGAAATTCGGTACTTTCCCATCTATTCCTCTTTTTCTCTTGTAGATCCACTTGCAACCTATTACTCCATCAGGTTGATATATAAGTTCCCAGACTGAGTGATAGTACATGGACTCCATCTCAAGGTTCATGTCTTTGAGCCGTTCCTCTTTATCAATATCTTCCATTGCACTACGATAGGTAATGGATCATCTATACCATCACTAGATGCAATAACTTACACATCTCCATTTCCTAGATAGCGTCCAGGTTGTCTTACAACCCTTCCACTACGTCTAGGTGGTATGGTTTCCTGATAAACTTGCATTTGACTCTCAAATGTAGAAGGTGTTATGTCTTTGTCAACATTTAACAATGGATCACTGGTCGTACCGATAAGTAACTTCTCAAGTAACACTTTACTTGGAGGTTTGAACTCTCTCATATAGTCCTCCTTAAGAAAAGTAGCATTTTTCGACAGAAATACTTTATTATCTTCTGGACTATAAAAGAATCCATCCCTAGGTTCCTTAGGATAGCCTACAAATAGGTACACATGTGAACGTGGTTCTAACTTAGTAGTCTTGTTCTTTAGCACATGTGCTGGACACCCCCATATGCGAAAATATCGCAAACTAGATTTACGGCAATTCCACAACTCTAAGGGAGTTTTAGGAACAGACTTAGAAGGAACTACATTCAGGATATACATTGTTGTTTCCAATGCATACCCCCAGAATGAACTAGGTAGAGTGCTATAACTAAACATTGATCTTATCATGTCTAGTAGGGTCCGATTTCTCCTTTCTACAACACCATTTTGTTGTGTTGTTCCAGGTACTATGAGCCGTGAAACAATTCCATGCTCAACCAAGAATTCCTCGAAGTCTTTATCAAGGTATTCTTCTGATGTGGTTTTTCGGGCAGAAATGCGGCTATCAGGCAAAATCGACTTTTAAAACTTTTAACAGTCCCGGTGAATAATTGGTATCATATACCAATTATAAATCTGTATTTTGCCCAAAACTCTCATGACATTCATAAGTATCATAATTTCACCAAGTTACAATTTTTCCCTTAATGCGATTTTACGGAAAATTTCCAAAACACTTCCGAAACAATTCCGAAAATTCTAGAAATTTTTCTTACGCATTATTATATAATCAATTACATCCACGACAACTCAATTTCACAAATTAAGCCAAATTGAATTAATTACAAATTAATCAAATTAATTCTCAAATTAATTCAATTCATATCCATAACCGAATCCAAATTGGTCAAACATAAAGTCTCACCATAAAGTTACTCTAAAACAATTCTAGGTCACTTATGAGTGGCTAATATAACTCTAGAATGGCAATATGAGTATCCAATACCCTAATTGGGTCAATTACATTAAATTTGCCCTAATTTATTTACACATGCTACCCTAATATAATCAATTTATTTTTCTCACTAACAAAATTCATCAAACAAGCATAAACCCTAGCTACATCATATGTAATTCAATTGGAACAAATTGAAATAATTTTCAACACAACAAGTTAAGGAATTACCTTAACTTCTTCACTATCCATAGTTTAAGCTCCAATTGAAGTTGCTTATGCTTCCAATTTGTTGTTTTGTCCATCCAAGAGAAAAACCCAAATTGATTTACTTGAAACCATTTCCAAAAAAAAGCCATAAAAACACAACCCTTTTTTTTTCTTACCACATCACCATTGCTCAGCATTTAAGGAAATGGCCGAATGACATTTTTTCATCTCCAGATCAAGAAATGGAAATGGCCTTTGAAAGTCAAAGTGAATGAAAGAACAATTTTCATTCAATCCATTTTCATTTAATATTTACTTTGCCAAAATGGCCAAATAGCTTCCACCACACACACAAGCGTCAGAAGCTAGAAGTAAAAAGAATGAAAAACCATTTTCCATTTAATTTTAATTTTACCGAGAAAGAGAAGCATGTGATAAAAAACAAAATAACTTTTGAATACTCTCAATTAATTTCACTTGGAAGAGAACTAAGAAATAAAAAAATGAAAAACAACCTTTTTCACCTTTCTTTTCAGCTTTGGCCGAAAAATGGCTTCCCCTCTCATTTTGTCAGCTGGCCGAATCTGGCTAATGAAAACCTAATTTTTTTTATCATACTTTCAACTTGGCCGTAAGAGGCAATAAAAGGGAGAGGTAAATTCTCTACAATTTTGACAAATGTCCCAATTTTATAACTAACATTTAGTCAAAAGTTAGTAATTATCAAAATTGAATATTCCAAGAATATTCCATCTTTTAGAAACTAAATTAATTAACCAACATTTAACTAATTAATATAAAAGTGGTATATATGTCAAAATTCTAATGTGTATCTAATCAAATTATGTATCGAATATAAATACACATTAGATATAAAATTACCTCGGCATGTGTAATATTACGAATAATCAAATTATTCGTAATTAATTTCCCTAGTGCTCTACGAGTTTACTTTATTAGCGGGACTCTCTAGGTTCAAGTATATCTGTCATGGAATAATTTCTGTTTTCGTAATTTGCCCACTCGTAAATTACGACGACCACAAATAACCACGCTGAACCAAACAAGTCGAGGTCATCGCATACGTATAGTCCCTCTGTCATGGGTCATCCGAATTGTACAAGAGATATAGATAAAATGTCAAATCTCTGAAACGTACAATTCTGTATATCGCGACATATAATCGTGATTCTCTACACAAATACTCAGAACAATTTCACAGTATACCACGACCAAGGATTTTAGAGTATCACGAAGTGGATGCTTATATCCCGTACACGGGACTGATAGATCCTCTCTGGATACATCACAGGATATCGAGAGCATCAGTCCACACCCAATAGACATGCGGAGGTCTGATCTAAAAAGATCGTTGACGTGACTACAGTCAAAGTGTGGAGGATCGCTCACACATCCATAATGGTATCTCAAGTCGAAGGACCACTATGCTACTCGACTCGAGAAGATTCCTATTAACGTAGGTGTACCCTCTGTTAGGAATCTTCTGGTGAGTCGTTCAATGTTTATCAAATAAACACCTACATGTCTATACGAGTCTCCCAAGACTCATGGTTTATTAGGACAAACCATTAGACCAAGTCTCAATATACGACATGTACTGGTCTCTGCGGATTTTACTAACCGACCCGTGTCAGTAAATCTTGACCATGAACTTTAGTTTAGAATATATTTCTAGTAGTGAGACCTCCCAATATCAATTACAAATTACGCTGTAACTGCGCACTACAATATATATTCTCTGGTCTTTGTCTAATATACACATCACTAAACCTTTTAATTTCCACCTAATCTAGAATAGATTAGATCGAACATATATATAAAAGACAAGAGGTGCAACCTTAAATACATAATATTATGGAAAAATGTTATGGTTCGTATTCATGAATCAGTCATAAATACGATTTGGATTGGCGCTCCGAGCACCAACCCTAACATGGTAAAGCTACCTTTAGCGAGGTCCTTCCATGAATTAAGTAACTATAAAGTGTTAGGGTTGGTGCTCGGAGTGCCAATCTGGATCGTATTTATGTCCGATTCATAAATACGAGCAATTATATTTTCCATAATATTACTAATTTAATGGTAGCACCCTTGTCTTTTATACGCTTATTTGATATAATTGCGATTAGATATCTGATTACGATTAGATCGAAACTGAATCTGATTCAGTGGTACGTGTATATTAGACAAAGACCCTATGATTTACAGTATAGTACGCAGTTACAACGTAGTTTTTAATTGACATTGGGAAGCGTACTATTAGTTGTATATCCTTAAATAAAGCTCCTGGTCAAGATTTGCTAACATGGGTCGGTTAGTAAAATCCTTTGAGATCAGTACATGTCGTATATCGTGACCTGGTTCGATGGTTTATCCCAGTGAACCATGAGTCTCGGGAGACTCGTATAGACATGTAGGTGTTTATTTGATAAGACACTGAATGACTCACTGAAGGTTTCCTAATATATGGTACAACAATGTCAATAGGAACCTTCTCGAGTTGAGCGAGCATAGTGGTCCTTCGACTTGAGATACCACTGTGGATATATGGGCTATCCTCCACACTTTGATGGTAGTCACGTCAACGATCTAGTCATGATCAGACCTCCGTCTGTTCGTTGGGTGTGGACTGATGCTCATGATATCCAGTGCGTATCAAGATAGGATCCGTCAGTCCTATGTACAAGGCATAGGAATCCAGCATGTGTCTACGATCTAGTAATTCCATGGCTGTGGTATAACTTTGGAAATTAGTTTCGAGTGTTATTTAGAGATCGTAAATTGAAAGTCGACTATATTATACCGAAGGATTTGATGTTCTGATCTATATCTCAGGTATAACACGGATGGCCTGTGACGGAGGGATTATATGTATGCTATGACCTCGACTTGCATAGTTTAGCGATATTATCCGTGGTCGTCATAATCCACGAGTGGGTGGATTATGGACATGAAATTGGATTTCGTAACGGATAAACCTAAACTTAGAGAGTCCCACAATATGAAGTGTACTCGTTGAGCACTTAGGCAACTCGATATGAATAATACAGATTATTCATAATACTTCACCGATTAAATGAGTTAATTCGGATCGTTTAATCGGTTAAACGATAACACATGCATTAGAGAATTTTGTTTGATAATAATTATTGTGTATTCGTATTTGATACATAATACAATTAGATATACATTAATTATTCGTCAAATGAGATTTTGACTAATGCCATAAATATATGTATTTGTTATTTATTGTAAATAAAAATACATATATAATAATAATTACATTAATTGATTCTTAGAATATTTAATTGTTAAATATTTCAATAATTAATTTATCCAACTTTTTTTCATAAATGTTATGAAAAATATCCAATTGTTATTGGATCACTTGGCAAGATTAAAGTAAACTTTATGTGTTCAAATGTGATTTGTTGCTATAAAGTTTGCATTAAATTAATTGATTTAATTTTTTTAATTTGGACAACAATGCCCTACATTTTTAGCCACATCCTTATTTAAATGAAAATTTTATTTTCTCTCTCTCTCTCTTGTTGTATCATCCATTACCGAGAAACTCAAACATGAAAGATGAAAATGGGTTTCATTGATGCTTGATGATTCAAGCACAAATATTTGAAGGAAAATCAAGAATTTGCTAAATGAACTTTGGAGATTTAAGGTAAGTCTTCAAAACTCAAGCTTTGAAATCTTGTTCTTGATTCTTGACAATCTAGAAGGGTTCTAGGGTTCTTTTAAATCTGAAATTTTGGGGCTTTTGGTTGTGGATGGTAAAATGGAAGAATTAGTGCATGTGTGAAGTAGTTTTAGGCAATATTATTGTAATATTGTCTCAATTTGTTGTTGGAAAACTTGATTGCCATTATATAGTTGTTGATCCACTCTAAGATAACCTAGAATTTTTCTAGAGTACTTCATATGTGGTGGGACTCATTTGGTGTTTGATTAATTAGATTAATCTTGGAAAAAAAAATGGATTTAAAGCATGTATTTTGGCAAATTTGGTCACTGTTTCAGACCTGGAAACTTTACTGGTTTTGTGATGAAATTAGTGTCTTTAGAATGTTTTGGATGTGTTTTGGGAGTTGGCACAATTGCCGAAAAGTGTTTCTGACTAAAAATAAGCAAAAACTACCAAAAACGGCGTTACCGGGTGGATTTTGAGCCAACCGGGTGACGGCTGCCCAAGCAGTGAATACATCACTGTTCAAGCAGCCCATGAACTGCCCTGACAATATTGGATCTGACCTTGGCAGTTTCCATAAGTTTCGGGTGGTCGGTTCAGTAAAAAAACGCATGTTATTTTGCAGAAAAATGGTTTTCGTAAAAGTTTCGTGAAGTTTCAACATTATTTATGTCAATATTTGATATTGAATAAAAATGTTTAGGTGGAATATAAATAAATTATTCATATTAGATATTGAATAACTTATTTGGTATTTTGAAAAAGTTTTAACATACGATTTTGCCCGACCCGCGCTTCCGCTCCGCCCCATCACCCAAAACCCCAACAAAATTGGTATCAGAGCGGGTCTGATGCTTCATCTATTACATTATTCATGCTTATATTTGATTTTTAATCCAATTTTGATGTTCGTACATGCTTGTAATCTATATATGTTTATTTACTTTTCGATTTTACGTTAACGGAAAATATAACATAAATTTAATAGTTAAACTGTGTTATGTTTTCTAAAGTAGAATTGAAATGTTTAGAAAATAATTTAGATTAAAATTCTACTTTGGATGTAGATTAAAACTTCCAGAGGAAAATCCCCATCTTCAAATATGGCTGTAAAGTAACGTGTATTGGATACATGTTTCTTGGTCTGTCTTGTCAGTACAGTTTATGGGTATTTTTCTATAAGTGCATCTGAGATCTTGCCAAAGCTGTGAGGGTGTAGTTATAGGATTATTATCCATACCAGTTGTATATTGATGCTGGATAAATTCAAGTGAAAGTGGAAATCCTGAACGTGCCAAAGCTGTCAGGACTACACCGGTAGCTTGAGTTTGTCATTGACAAGTATAGCCTTGATACGCCTCCATGTGAACGTGCCAAAGCTGTCACAGCGAGAAATGGTCAGGATCGAAACCAGGAGTCACTAGTGAGTGATTGACAAAGAGTTGTCTACCTAATGAATATACGTAGGCGAGATCGTGACAAAGCTATGAGTCGAAATATATTCATGGGATCCTACTCTCACTATGGAATTCGATTTAATTATTGAATTCCCATTGTCCGTTGGGGATTACAGTATTACGTAAAGTAGTGGGAGACACTGCTGAGTTTTAAAATCCATAACTCAGGCTGTGTATAATATTATGGAATTTACTGCTTTCTTTTTCATTTATTCTATACTGTTTATAGATTTATGCTTCTAATTCACTGCATGTCTATTATTTGAATAGGTTTTCTGACTTTACCTATGGTTGCGTAGTTCTAGAATAGGTTCTAGAAGGACTGTAGACTTAGATATTATTAGATTAGTTCAAACCATCGGGAACTGTTGTTCCTATTTTCTTTGAAAATCAAGATGGTTTGTGACTTAGTTACTAAGTCACGATTAGGTAATCTAAAAGGATATCTGTGTTTAGGATATAACTATCTAGTTAGAGTTTTTTCTTATGCAATAAGAATTGACTTGAATGGTTCATGTCTCGAGATTCTTAACTGGCATTAAGAAAACCCCTTAAGTGTTTGTTTGTCTTATAATAACGTTTCTTGGCTTTAGTGACTTTTACAAGTCATGTGTCTGACATAATTTGCTAATCGATTATTTGCAAATGTTGTGAATAATTGAACGCAAATTATAAAGCTTAAGAAAGAGAGAGATATGTATAGTTGTGTATAGAGAATATCGATTCTCGCAATACGACGACTGTAGGTATTGGATACTGGATCTCCCATCTAGTTAATTAAAATAATATTTAATGACTGTTTTGATATTTGATATCAGAACTTGTGACTATTGGATAGTTACTTGTTCTGTATAAATAGTTGTTACATATTTTAAAGCGACTAGTAGTGTCATTAATAAAAGATAAGCATTAAGAAAATATTCAGTAGAATAAATAACTTAGAATTGTGCTTTATGAGATTTTATATTAAAAGCATTAGATGCTTGTTCCGTATGGTAAAGGATGGTCTGATACGAGTTCACACCACATATCCTTAAGGCAATTAGTTTAACCAATGATCGTCATTGGACCACAAGATTTATTAAACTAATACATTGGATGTATATGGTTTAATGAATTAGAAATTGCCACGGATAGTTTTCTCTACTCTGTAACTTAGTTAATGAATTGTCATAACTTAGTTACGAGTTTCTAATAGTGAACCTGTTGAACGTCTTGAATTGTTCAAGAACTGTCAATGTGTTTCTAATGAAACTCGGATAGAATTTTTTGAATAGTTCAAAGATATTCTATCTGTAGCGTTGAAAACTGTATCTTTAGAAATTCATTGTGCGCCTTTGAATTTTTCGAAGATGTTTGATATGATCAAATGCATGAATTTAAGGCAATTAGTTTTGAAATTATTTAATGAATTTGATTCTTACTTGATATTAAACTTTCGCGGTTCCATTTTGATGGAATTGGTCAGTGGGAGTAAATGAATCTGATATGATTAGATTCATTGATATTGAGTGTTACCGAATTAGTTTTTCAATACTCTTGGGGTCATGCTGTAATAACACTAATTCGTCTTTTTAGTTAAGGTTACATCCATTCCTACAGTTACATATATGATATGTATAGTAGAAAATTCGAATCTTGAAAAGTTTAAGATTCAAAACTTTCTTTTATATAATGGTTATATAATTGAAAGTGCTTGTGCCTCGGAGGTACGAGTGAAAGATTTATCATTTATTCTATTTAATGGAATATTGTATTCTATTTGATAAAATATCTTTTCTACGATCCCGAGTAATAAAATTGTTTTGTCACTTGGTGGTTAACATTGGATGTTGACGATTGCAGAAAAGACTTGACTTATTGAAGTCAAATGAGAGAATGATAAACTGTATATGGAACTACATAATTAATAAGATGAAAAGACCTTTAGACAACTTCTGTATAAGTTCAATAGGATGTTAGAATCATTTACAAATTATAAGATACTTAATGATTCTATTTTTTATTATCGAATAAAATTATCCTACAACTTATAGTGGAAGTGATATTTGATATCAATTCCGGAAATTGCCATTGAGCCATAGATCTAAGATTGTTCATTGCTTACTACGATCAAGTTTAGAACTTGATTAGGCTTCCGTTATGAATAGTTCATAAAATGTGCAAATTGTTTGCGCAGCAAAAGCAAGTGAGCTTGATAAAGGTTTGACCTTTATAGTATGACAGTGAGAAAGGTTATACTCAGTAGTCTATTGTAGATTCTGAGAAAACTTGTCTCTAGTCGCACTAACTGAACAATTAAGGATCTGTTGGTTAATGTTGCTATTAAACCGTGTGTTTTGGCTAAAGAATGCAATGTGGCGTTCTTGAATGATTTCTTTGAATAAGAGATCTGTTGTGGTTTCTTTGTTTGAAGAATTCATTCAAGAATGGCCCTAGAGTTTGTATTCTGCTAAGATCACAATGTAATATATTAGCTTATGGAAACTATTGTAGACTCAGGTAAGCTTTCTGAAAATCTGTGTTCTCTGATTTTGATATCAGTCAGACTGTCTGGTTTTATCGAAATATAGAGAATATATATTTGTCAGCAGGGTCAGTGGGAGCGTACAAATTTCTTTCTAGTATTATATATCCTTAAGTCTTCTTTTCTCCTTGAAAGCAGTGTGAGTAGTCTCTGTTATATTTGATATAAAGTTTTATATAAGATATAAAACTGAAAGACTTGTGAGATACTCCTATTAGTCGCGTATTAGATATGATTTAATAAAGGACACAGTAAGACTATCTGTATGACAGTTAGTGTAACTGTTTGACAGTTAACGTGTCTTTTATGTATATAGTATTCATCTTTCGTAAATGATGATTCCTTTGTCGAAAGATAGATTGATTGGAATGTCTAGTCAATCTTATGCATCATAGGATGATGGCGTAATGAGTACTATATTATGTGTGATTAAAGATATCAATTTAATCATAATTGTTAAGAGTTATTTTGATATGTTGCAGACCATATGATGGATCTTGAAACATGTTCTTTGTGATCTTTGAGATATTAAGAACGAGTTTCCCATACATGGAGAATTTAGTCAGCAACCACATGGTCAGATTAGTTTTGATTCTAATTATGAAATTAGATGGTCTATGTCATATAAAGTCAGAAAATATGCGGTGGGAGTGTCGTTGTTGATTCTACTAAACTAGTGGAATCAGTTGCAACTTATGAAGTATTGACTTATGAAGTTGCAAAGTGACCCTATAGATTAGAAGTTTTCATATTAGTGTAGTGTTTGCGGTTGTCTCACAGTATTTGGATTTGATCTCTAAATACATAGACAACTTAGTAGCTATAGCACAATACTGATATAGCGTCTAAGTCATATTGATGTAGAATTTGGATTCTGTGAAATATGAATGATGCTAGCTAAGGAAAATGGTTGGGTTTGTTGGACAGACTCAATTTGTTAAAGC
Source organism: Zanthoxylum bungeanum (assembly GCA_019454045.1). Taxonomy (NCBI): domain Eukaryota; kingdom Viridiplantae; phylum Streptophyta; class Magnoliopsida; order Sapindales; family Rutaceae; genus Zanthoxylum; species Zanthoxylum bungeanum. Next base: position 82,414 of record SKCR01001176.1, on the reverse strand, counting down.
AGGCTTACTTGTTGGTGCCTACCTCTTGAGTACTGGTGAGCTCTTGAGGGCCATGAGTATGTGATACATATTGAGATATGTATAGGATACCGTAGATTGGCATTAGAGCAAGTGGGAGAAATTTTTAGGGTTGGTGCTCGGAGTGCCAATCCGGATCGTATTTCTGTCCGATTCATAAATATGAGCAATTGTATTTTCCATAATATTACTAATTTAACGGTAGCACCCTTGTCTTTTATACGCTTATTCGATCTAATTATGATTAGATATCTGATTACGATTAGATCGAAACCGAATCTGATTCAGTGATACGTGTATATTAGATAAAGACCATAGGATTTACAGTATAGTGCGCAGTTACAACGTAGTTTGTAATTGAGATTGGGAAGCGCACTATTAGTTGTATATCCTTAAATAAAGTTCCTAGTCAAGATTTGCTAACACATATCGGTTAGTAAAATCCGCTGACACCAGTACATGTCGTATATCGTGACCTGATCCAATGGTTTATCCCAGTGAACCATGAGTGTCAGGAGACTCGTATAGACATATAGGTGTTTATTTGATAAGACAATGAACAACTCATTGAAGGTTTCCTAATATATAGTACACCAACGTCAATGAGAACCTTCTCGAGTTGAACGAGCATAGTGGTCCTTTGACTTGAGATACCACTGTGGATATATGGGCTATCCTCCACACTTTGATGGCAGTCACGTCAACGATCCATTCATGATCAGACCTCTACCGGTTCGTTGGGTGTGGACTGATGCCCATGATATCATGCGCGTATCAAGATAGGATCTGTCAATCATATGTACATGGCATAGGAATCCAGCACGTGTTTACGATCTAGTAAATCCATGGCCGTGGTATAACTTCGGAAATTAGTTTCGAGTGTTATTTAGAGATCGTAAATTGAAAGTTGATTGTATTATACCGAACGGATTTGACGTTTTGATCTATATCCCAGGTATAATACGGATGGCCTATGACGGAGGGATTATACATATGCTATGACCTCGGCTTGCATAGTTTAGCGAGATTATTCGTGGTCGTCATAATCCATGAGTGTGTGGATTATGGACACGAAATTGGATTTCGTGACGGATAAACCTAAACTTAGAGAGTCCCACAATATGAAGTGTACTCGTTGAGCACTTGGACAACTCGATATGAATAATACAAATTATTCATAATACTTCACCGGATTAAATGAGTTAATTTGTATCATTTAATCGGTTCAACGATAACACATGCATTAGGAAATTTTGTACGATAATATTTATTGTGTATTTATATTTGATACATAATACGATTAGATATACATTAATTATTCATCAAATGAGATTTTGACACATGCCATAAATATATGTATTTGTTATTTATTGTAAATAAAAATACATATATGATAATAATTACATTAATTGATTATTATAATATTTAATTATTAAATATTTCAATAATTAATTTATCCAACTTTTTTTCATAAATGTTATAAAAAAATGTCCAATTGTTATTGGATCTCTTGGCATGATTAAAGTAAACTTTATGTGTTCAAATGTGATTTGTTGCTATAAAGTTTGCATTAAATTAATTGATTTAATTTTTTAATTTTGACAAAAATGCCTAACATTTTAGGCCACATCCTTATTTAAATGAAAAAATTATTTTCTCTCTCTTGTTGTATCATCCATTGCCGAGAACCTCAAACATGAAAGATGAAAATGGGTTTCATTGATGCTTGATGATTCAAACACAATGATTTGAAGGAAAATCAAGAATTTGCTTAAAGAACTTTGGAGATTTAAGGTAAGTCTTCAAAACTCAAGCTTTGAAATCTTGTTTCTTGATTCTTGATAATCTATAAGGGTTCTAGGGGTTCGTTTAAATCTAAAATTTTGGGGCTTTTGGTTGTGGATGGTGAAATTGAAGAATTAGTGCATGTGTAAAGTAGTTTTAGGCAATATTATTGTAATATTATTTCAACTCGTTGTTGGACAACTTGGTTTCCATTCTAGAGTTGTTGATCCACTCTAATATAACCTAGAATTTTTCTAGAGTACTTCATGTGTGGTGGGACGCATTTGGTGTTTGATTAATTAGATTAATCTTGGAAAAAATTGGATTTAAAGCATGTATTTTGGAAAATTTGGTCACTGTTTCAGACCTGGAAAAGTTACTGGTTTTGTGATGAAATTGGTGTCTTTAGAATATTTTGGATGTGTTTAAGAAGTTGGCACAATTTCCGAAAAGTGTTTCCTACTTAAAATAAGCGAAAACAGCCAAAAATGGCATTACCGGGTGGATTTTGAGCCAACTAGGTGACGGCTGCCCAAGCAGTGAATCCGTCACTGTTCGAGCAGCCCATGAATTGTCCTGACACTATTGGATCTGACCTGGGCAGTTTCCATAAGTATCAGGTGGTCGGTTCAGTCAAAAATATGTTTTGCGTCATTTTGCGAAAAAACGAATTTCGTAAAAGTTTCGCAAAGTTTCAACATTATTTATGTCAATATTTGATATTGAATAAATAGGTTTAGGTGAAATATGAATAAATTATTCATATTAGATATTGAATAATTTATTTGGTATTTTGAAAAAATTTTAAAATTCGCCCGACCCGCGCTTCTGCCGCGTCCTATCACCCAAAACCTCAACACAAAGAACACCAAACATGGTTATTGGCACCAGAATCAACAATCCATACGAATTTTTCATCCTCTATTAAAAGAGACTCAATGACAAGTAAATCATATTTTCCTTTATTCTTATTCTCTTTAAGCTTAGCTAGGTATTTTGGACAATTCCTTTTCCAATGCCCTTGTTGTTCACAATGTAAACATTTTCCTTTTGCATTGTACCTTTAGAGCCTTTGTTGTTTTTCTTTTTCATTAGTGTTGCCTTAGCCTTCCAATTGTCTTCTTCTTTTTCTTTGCAGATTTAGAAGGTTCGACAACATTTGCCTCAGCATTGGACCTACGAGGACCCATCATCATGGACTCATAATTGGTGAGCTCATTTAGCAGTTCAGTCAACTTATTCATAGAGCAGTTGCTTTTAAACTGCAGAAAACTCTTCAGAAGTGTTTACATGATCATTTTCACCAGGATTTGCACATTGATACGTGCACCATAGGTTTTAGCCATATTTAGATGAGACATCATCCTTAACACATGGTCTCGGACAGATGTACCTTCATTTATCCTAGCGGTCAATATAGAGGCAATAGCCTCATGTTGTGCCGCTCCAAAGGCTGCCCAAACATGTTCTGTAAAGACTGCAAAATCAATGATGATGTCGCCATAGGCTGATGCTGTGCAGCAAAATGTTGGGAAGCGGCCGCGAGTGCGCAGCGGAAAATTAAAAAAAAATTATTATGCCGCTATCCCTATGCCCAAGACCTATTTGTTTTGATTATTCTACAAGCCTAGGCATGTTACTATATATTATAAGCATAAAAAACTCATAAAACATGCAAAGAACATAAACCTAAACATGCTAACTATCATAAGAACTCTGATTAAAAAAAAAACTTACTTGAACCGAAGGCTCCTCCAGTCCACCCTCTAATCTACAAGCTTTTCTCGAACTCAGCAAGCTCTTCCACGTTCCAAAGAGCCACCCAAGTGTGTGGCCTCCAAAGGTGCACACACCAAAGCCAAAACTCAACGGCAAGATTACGCCTTGAGTGCATGAGTATTTTGCCCTTGGTGCTAGCCTAGGCAAATACCTCAAAACTTTTAACTTGAGATTCATGTAGTCAATTAGACTTAAGGATCCTCTAAATCAGTGGCTTATTCTTAAACTTCAGAGTTGCTCACTTATATAAACCCAAGATATGAAAGGTTTTGGTGTAAAATTATGAAAAGAATTCTTTGGGTTTATATAGGTGCTTCAAAGACAACAAAATTAATTAAGAATCCGATGTGGGATAAATGCTAATTTAATCTTAGCCATTGGATCTTAATTTAATGGTTTAATGAGATTATAAAACCCTAATAAGAGTTTGGGCCGAATTGGAATTCAAAACAAATAAAAAATAAATAAAATAAAATAAAAAGGAAGAGGCGCATATGCGTCCCTTTTTTTTAATTTGTTTATTTATTTCAATTCCCAAAGTGCCTCTATCATCATTCACCAATCCCTAAGCCACTATGGAACCTCATAAATGATATGTTCAATAATTAAACAATTGAACCATTTATGAACAATTCCTACAGCAATTATAAATGATGTTAAATGTGTATTGTGCACTGTTAACCATTGATTTCGACTTTGTTGCGTGTGACCTTTTGGGTTCCCCTCAAGTTGGACATGAAATAAATCGTGATAATTTAATCGAACATAAATTATCCTATGATCAGATGGTCGTTCGATTTCAATGACCAAGGTTGACATCTAGCAACATGCCAAGGCCCCCAAATGAGAAGGAAAGATATATACCCATTATGTATGTGATTTACATATGATACGGTCCCTCGCCTCACTGTATCCCCACCTTTTGACCTATGGTACGGAAAGTGTCTACCCATATGGTCAAAGGTATGATGTTGATAGTGTCATGAATCGTGCTAACCCAAGAATCTCACATGATTCTTCAGCTGCCGCCAGAGTCTCAAGCACTGATCACACATATCAACCCGCGAACTAGAATACTACTCTTATAAGAAAATATTATCCGAGAGAGTGGCGATTCTCTATTTTATCTTTACAAACTTCATGTGTTTCAACAAATGACCCAATCATACCCTTATGACCGGATCTTTTGAACCGAGAATGAGAATGTCAAAGTTATTTCATCCACATATAAGATTGTAAAGACCTCAAGTCTAAGGACTAGTCATACAATCGATACATGAAAGTTCTCACAGACACATGGGATAAACACTTCATGTGAAAACTTTCGACGGTCAGTTCGATGGACACGAGCAACTCATGCATCCATGTGATACACCAAGCGGACGGATCTCCGCTAGTAGCCTATGAGATCGGCTACCCCAGTTATGGGTGGCATATTATCATGCTAGTCTCTCCGCTTGTGAACGCCCAGATTATTCACAAAACTATGACTAGGAAGTTTAAGAGTAATGATTCTCATAAGGCGTGGAAGCCATCATCTTATTACTCTAAGGGCTTTATTACAGTGTTTGATGATTCATATAAGTTATGTAAGACACGTATAATAAAGATTGCATTTTATTAATAATGAAAATATTACAAATACATGTATATATAGCCCATCCACAAGTTGGGTATAGGGCATATCCCTAACAATTCCCATTTGCTCTATAGCCAACTAGTATGAATCTGGACACCATACTCTCGGTGTGCCTATCATGCTTTTGTTGAGTCACCCTTTAGTCAGAGAATCTGCAAGATTATCTTCTGTGGGTATTTTCTCTATAATAACTTATTTTCTCTCAACAATCTCCCTGATGAGATGAAATCGCATGAGTACTTGCTTGGATTTCTGGTGGGACCTTGGTTTCTTTGATTGAGCAATGGCGCCCGTGTTTTCACAGTACATCGTGATGCCATTCTTTATTGCGGGAAGCACTTCCAGCTCCGTGATGAACTTCTTTATCTATACTGCTTCTTTAGCTGCCTCAGATGCTGTAATATACTCGACTTCAGTGGTGGAGTCCATTGTAGTTGACTGCTTTGAGCTTTTCCAACTGACAGCACCGCCATTCAAAGTAAACAGATATCCTATTTGCGATCTGATGTCATCCATATTGTTCTGAAAGCTCGCATCATAGTAACCAATGACATTCATCTCAGAACAATCTCCGTATGTCAAAAACATATCCTTAGTTCTTCTCAGATACTTGAGGATTGTTTTGACAGCTGCCCAGTGTTGCTCACCAGGATTTGCCTAATACCTGCTCGTTATGCTAATAGCATAAGAGACATCAGGTCTTGTACATAGCATGGCATACATATTATTGATCCTATTACTGAAGCATAAGGATCCTACTCATACGCTCTCTATCTGAAAGAGTATGTGGACATTGCTACTTAGATAATTTGATTCCATGACAAGTAGGTAAATTACCTATTTTGGAATCTTCCATTTTGAATCTTTTCAAAACTTTATCTATGTATGTAGATTGAGAAAGTCCTAACAACCTCTTAGATCTATTACGGTAGATCTTAATACCGAGGATGTAGGCTGCTTCTCCCAAATCTTTCATGGAGAAATTCTGAGATAACGATTGTTTGGTGGCTTGCATCATGGGAATATCATTCCGATGATTAATATGTCATCACATATAATACAAGAAATACAACAGCACTCCCACTACTTTTCCTGTAAACACAAGGCTCGTCTACAATTTTGATGAAGTCAAATTCTTTGATTGTCTTATCAAATCGTATATTCCAACTTCTGGAGGCTTGCTTGAGTCCATAAATGGATCGTTTAAGCTTGCATACTTTATGATGATCATCCTTAGATGCAAACCCCTCAAGTTGTGTCATATAGACTTCCTCTACAATGTTCCCATTAAGGAAAGCTGTTTTGACATCCATCTGCCAAATGTCATAATCAAAGTGTGCAGCTAGTGCCAGTAAAATTCGAATGGACTTTATCATTGCAACAGGCGAGAAGGTTTCGTCTAGTCAATTCCTTAGATTTATCTATAACTTTTCGCCACCAACCTAGCCTTATAGGTTTGGATGTTGCCTTCTGCATCAGTTTTACGCTTGTAAATCCACTTGCAGCCTATGGGCTTTATCCCTTCAGGTGCATCCACCAAGTCCCATACTTGATTCTGATACATAGAGTTTATTTCGAATTTCATGGCCTCAAGCCACTTGACTGAATCAATGTCACGCATTACTTCGTCATAACTGGTGGGATCGTCATTATCAATGACCTGATCATGTTCCTCATGAATATGGAAACCATATCTTTCAGGCTCATATCTTTCCCTACCAGACCTTCTAAGTTCATAACCTTGTGGTTGTTCCGTCGCTGCCTTTTGAGGGGCCTGAGGTTTAGTTCTATGTTAGTTTGTTCTTTTCGTACCTCATCGAGGTCAAGTCTACTCCCATTATATTTCTTGAGAAGGAATTCTTTCTCTAGAAATTTAGCATTTCGTGAGACAAATGTTCTTTGTTCATTTGGGATGTAGAACACGTATGCTCTTGAGTTCAAGGCATATCCTACAAACTTACATTTAACTGCCCTATCATCCAATTTGTTAGTTTATGTGAGCTTAACATATGCGTCACATCCCCAAACTCTTTGATAACTGAAGACTAGGACGTTTCCCAGACCATAACTCACATGGTGTTTGACTAACAGTCTTGGAAGGAACTTGGTTTAGTAGTAGTGTTGTAGTTTCTAAAGCAAGACCCCAAAATGAAATAGGTAGATCCGTGCCTAGCATCATTGATCGGACTATATCTAATAATGTCTGATTTGTCCTTTCGGAGACCCCATTATGCTGTGGAGTTCCTGGAGGAGTCCACTAGGAAACAATGCCATTTTCTCTTAAATAATCTTGAAATTCACCGCTTAAGTATTCACCACCTCAGTCGGACCTTAGTGACTTAATACTTTTATTAAGCTGGTTTTCTACTTCAGCTTTGAAGTCTTTGAATTTCTCAAAGGCTTCATATTTGTACCGCATAAGGTACACATACCTATATCGCGAGTGATCATCGATAAAGGTAATGAAGTATGAGAATCCACCTCTAGCGGTGACTGACATTGGTCCGCATACATCAGAGTGTATGAGTTCTAATGTCTCCGTTGCACGCTGTCTTTTACCTTTGAAGGGTAATTTGATCATTTTACCAAGTAAACAAGACTCATAAGTTCCATAAGATTCATATTTGAAGGGTCTGAAATACACATCCTTATGTAGCTTAGTTAATCTTGTTTCATTGATATAACTAAGCGACTGTGCCATAGAAGTGATTCATTGAGATTATTCGAGTTAACGTTATATATTAGAGGTTGAACATTCTTTGTTAGTTTGTAAGACATAGATACCATTATTCAAAATACCATCTCCATATTTTATTTCATTGAAATAAATAGAACATTCATTACATCTTATTAGGCATGAAAAGCCTTTATTACATAAAGAATAAATTGAAATGATGTTCTTTACTATAGAAGGTACATAAACACAATCTTCTAAGTCTAAAACTAAACCATTCGGCAAAACTAATGAATAATTCCCCATACACAATGCAGCCAGATTTGCTTCATTACCCATGCGTAAGTCAACCTCCCCATGACGGAGTCTCCTACTGTTTCTCAGGCCCTGCACATTGTTACACAAGTGAGTCCCATAATCGGTGTCAAGCACCCAAGTAGAAGGTTCAGAGTTTTGAGAATATAGTTCAATCATATACAACATACCTGAAGCATTGGGCTTCTTGGCCTCTAGGGCTTCCCTAGCTTCCTTGGCTTTTAAGGATTTGCAGTCTTTCTTCCAATGACCATTCTTTCCACAAAAGAAACATTTCCCATTTCCCGTTTTCTTCTCCACCTTTCCATTGGGTTTTAGGTGATCTGGAGCCTTGGCCTTGCCCTTATTTTTCTTTGGGCCTCGTGGCTTCAGGTTCGTACCCGTAAGCATGACGGAGGTTTTAAGCTCCGGTTTCAAGTCCTTCTCTGCTTGCTTTATCATATTGTGCAATTATGCTAAAAAAGCTTATTCATCAGACAAATGAAACTGCATAATAAAGTTAGAGAAGTCTTTTGGTGAGGACTGAAGAATTAGATCGTGACCTATCTCATGATCCATGATGAACCGAGGTTGGCCAATTTTTCAATCTGGCCAATCATCTTAAGCACATGTTCACTAATAGATCATTCATTATACCTTGTTTGGAATAAGGCAAATGACACTTGGAATCTCACGGTATGAACGGAAGTTACATACAACTCCTTCAAGTTAAAGATGATGGTTTGAGCATCTATATCTTCGTGAGCTTTCTGAAGTTCGTCCGACATAGAGCCAAGAATTATACAAACTGCTTGCTCATCATCATCGACGTGTTTCTTCCAAGCATCAAATGTATTTTGGTCAGCATCTTCTGCTTGTTCAGGGGAAATGGTCTTTCAAGAACATATAAAATTTTTTCTTGTCATAAGACAATTTTAAGGTTTCTAAACCAGTCATTGTAGTTTTCCCCTTTGAGCTTATGTTCATCAATGATGGAACGAAGTGATACTCTGTTTGCCATTTGAATGTTTGTGAAATATTTTAACCCACATGTTAAGAGAGAATGTTATTGTTAGGAATATGTTTTCATTAATGTTTCATAATAACATGGGCTTTTAATATTATGAAGTTGCTCCCACTCAATTGTTTTAAAATTTTAAGCAAATCGCATCAACCCCAATATGATGGATTTCTTGTGGGCAAGGATCCCATTATCATCATTTCATAACTCCGACTAGGGCCGGTCGTTATAAAATACGATAATTAGGTAGGTTCCCAACCAATTTATGATATAAATCACAATTCCTTGATCATTGGGTTGGGCAATCAAACATGACATAGTTTATGCTAGTCCTTGTGAACATCCGATCTTTGCCACTAAGTTATAAGACCACGCCTAAGGGTCGCTGCGTCTTATGACTCAGAAAAGTCAAACCATTGTCAATAGTAATGATTTAGGGACAAATTGGTATTGGTCAGTCTGGTAAAGTCTAGTCCTGCCAATACGGTTTAAGCCCTTTGAGTCTATACTTTACAATGGGAGGGAAATTTTAGACTTAAATTATTATTGAGGATTTTATCAAGTTTAAGTGAATAACTGTCAAATGGATTCCTCCATTGAAAATTCCCCAAAGGGAGGGTGGAGCGAACTCTCTTAAATACTCTTACCTTTTAGGCTCTTATTGCCTTGGTGATAGGAATAATCAATAGATCCTCCAAATTAGTCCAACACTTTAAACATGCTTTAAAGTAAGCTTTGAGTAAATGATTATCTAGATGTCTTCACAGCTTTTGCTTTTGGCTATAAAAAGGTAGTGTGTGAAGGAAGATACCAAATCATTATCTAACTCTAGTAATACATTTGGTTAAATTAACTTAGTTTGGAAAGTTTTATTAACGCCTTGGTCCCACCCCACTTGTATCTTTTATAATGTATTTTATTATAAACAAGTGATTTATATTTATTAGTCTTAAAGGTAATAAATCTCTAAGTTCATCACGAATAATTACTTAGCTAAGGGATACGCAATACACTCTTTATTTCCTTATAAAGTCTCTAGATGCTTGCACCCTAAAATAATCATGCCAATTCTAATCATACATAGAATCATCAAGCATATGAGTTTTAATATGTTGGGAATTTTTAGGCATTAAATAACTTTGATTAATAGTTAATTATGATATTGCATTTTATTTTATTCAAATGAATTTACTATTCACGTATTTTACAGATGCGTGAACTTTAAATGTAATTTCACAATTCAAATCTTAACCAAATCATGCAAAACTTGTGCCTAACATTAATTTCAAGGCGTTAGCTTTCCAACGAGCTTTTACACACCCAATTACGAGTTCAAATGAGAGAGAACTAATCAAAACAAAAACGGCGTGCCGATACCACTGTTGGGAAGCGGCAGCGAGTGCGCAGCGGAAAATTAAAAAAATTATGATGTCGCTATCCATATGCCCAATACCCATTTGTTTTGATTATTCTACAACCTAGGCATGTTACTATATATTCTAAGCATAAAAAACTCATAAACCATGCAAAGAACATAAACCTAAACATGCTAACTATCATAAGTGTTGGGTTTCTAAGGTCATCCCAAGATCAATCCAAGCATAAAATAGTGTGAATACGTAAAGGAGAATAGCGGAAATATACTCGCAATGAACGGATGGATGGTTGTGAGTAGAACAAAAATTTGGTTTGAGAAGTTCCTCCAAGCTCCTCCTCTTGAATGATGAATCCAAGCTCCAAGCTTTGAGATTTGAGATTCCAAGCTCTTGGGAAAGGTTTCCCTATCACCTTGAATGATTCCTTTGATGTGCTAGCAATGGGAATTTTACAACAAAATCACAATTCTTCCTTAGTAGTATTCGGCCAAGGAGAAAAAAAATTGGGAGAGGAAATTTTTGCCCAATGGGCGTGAAAGAGATAGAGCAAAATGGAGTGATTTTGTTGACTTGTATATTTGATATTCAAAAAATCAAATGATATACCAAAATCTAATAATTGGTAAAATTCCATCACCTTATCTACTTGAGTGTAAAACAAGTTTCCATCAATTCCTACACTAACTTCGATCACCATAAAGGTAAATGATTGACTAGTGATGAGACTTGATGTGACTTGTGGGCCCCACTTGAATTCAAAATCCGAGTGGTCCCGCAAACACTCCCGGGCTCGGGTTCGTTAATTCTGAATTAACGAATTTTCCGTTGCGGCGTAATTAAATCAAATTTAATTAAATAATTATGCCTAGTAAAATTACTATTCACGTCACTCGCGAATTAATTCTAAATTAATTCGTTTGCCCGAATTAAAATCTAATTTTAATTCCGTTATGAAATCTAATTTCATTTAATATATCGAATATATTATTTTATCGATTAATTCCAAATTAATCGTTCTCTCTCTTCAAATAGTATTTTATCCAAGATAAAATCTCTCCGTAATTAATCCTAGATTAATTATGTTCGAATCATACGTCATCGGTGAATCTTTGGGAAGCGACCCATGAGATCCATGGATATGTTGGCAGTAAATCCGGTCGTCGGACTATCCGAACACGTGCCTACCTCGTACCATATTTTTACTGATTTACGAGACATGGTTGGCTTCTAGCAAAGCACCGTTCCTACCCAATTCTCCAGAAATATTCTTAAAGGAATATATAATCTATGTCAGGCGTAGTATATGTAGTATTGCGTATTGCGATCCAGTATCGGATGTCACATGCAAGGCCTGGGGCTGGAATAGTGTCTGCCCCGTACGAAGCATATATCGGATCACAAGAAACTAGTCTCTTTAATCGGATAATCATGACCTTGTTATATAATCCCGATGGTTGCAACACATTAGAGTACCGGTTTCGTATCCATGCGTGATCATCATCTCCATATGACTAAAGTGATACTTCGGTCTTGACATCACACCCAATACACTACGATTCTCATTAAACCTAGAAGAGGCGTACACAGAACCTGTTAAAGTCCCGGACGACCAAAACCAAAGCGTATTGATTGTCGCAAGTACTAGCGATGTAAGTCTCTGGTTAAGACCAAATACACCTACCCTGAAGCGGATTCCCATAGACACATAGTCATACTACCAATGGGATTCTGCGGGGTCTATCCAGAGCGAAGCTGTTTCCGTACCATCAGTAAAAACAACCTCATATCACACTTGCATAAGTATCCAATACTTAAATATATGAGAACTATGATGTTAAGCTTCCATAACATGCACAAGTGCAATACTATTTTATTCCGCATTATCGATGTCCAGTCTCGATAATACTACGACTAGGGATATTTAATGATTAAACCTTTATGGATTGATATTGTCTCATATCTTATAATCTGGAACTAATCATAAGTACTTTTATCATTTATATATTTAAGTAATCAAATTACAAAATGATAAAACAATTTCCATTGTCACATAGTAATTTGTACAAAAACCACAATGTCTTTTACAATAGTGACGCTATGGGTCACAATTGTCCAACAATCTCCCACTTGGCCTATAGCCAGTCACTCAAGCATCTAACACCTGAACTATGTAAATGTCGCTCAAACTTTTACTGATGAATAGATTTCGTCAGCGGATCTGCAATGTTGTCCTCTGATGCGACCTTCTCGATCTTCACATCACCACGATGTATGATCTAACGAATCAGATGGAAACGTCAAAGAACATGCTTGGATCGTTGATGAGACCGCGATTCCTTAGCCTGTGCTATAGCCCCGTTATTGTCACAATACAATGGAACGGGCTCAGCTGCTAACGAAACTACTCTTAATCCAATTAAGAATTTACGGATCCAAACTGCCTTTTTTGCTGCTTCAGCTGCACATGCAATACTCTGCTTCTGTTGTTGAATCGGCAACAGTTTCTTGCTTGGAAGATTTCCAGCTTACTGCTCCGTTATTCAAACAAAATATGTACCCGGATTACGACTTACAGTCGTCTTTATCAGTTTGGAAACTTGCATCGGTATACCCAGTTACCTCAAGTTCTCCATCTCCATAGATTAAGAAAGTATACTTAGTTTGTCTAAGATACTTGAGGATATTCTTAACCGCCATCCATTGACCATCACCTGGATCGGCCTGATAGCGATTACACATGCTCAAAGCATACGAGGCATCAGGTCGCGTACATATCATGGCATACATGATCGATCCGACTGCCGAGGCGAACAGTTTCCGACTCATGTTGTTCTTTCTCATCTTGAGTTTTAGGACACATGTCCTTAGATAGAGTGACGACATGTGACACTGGCAATAGTCCCCTCTTGGACTGATCCATGTTGAATCTCTTCAACACTTTGTCAATGTACGTGCTCTGGGAGAGTCCAAGCAGCTTTCTAGATCTATCCGGTAGATCTTTATTCCTAGAATAAAGGCTGCTTCTCCCAGATCCTTCGTGGAGAATTTTAATGAAAGCCAAGCTTTCACCGATTGTAGCATGGGAATGTCATTGCCAATAAGCAATACATCATCAATGTAAAGGACAATGAATATCAGTGCGCTCCCACAAACCTTCTTATATACACAATGATCATCCTCATTTTGAACGAAATCATATTCTTTTATGATCTCATCAAAACTTGGTTCCAAGAACGTGATGCTTGCTTCAATCCATAAATGGATCGATTTAACTTACAAACCTTGTTTGCAAGTCTTGGTACGACAAAACCGTCAGGCTGTTGCATATATACATCCTCCAAAAGGTTTTTGTTAAGGAAAGCGGTTTTGACGTCCATCTGCCATATCTCGTAATCGAAATATGCAGCAATAGCAAGCATAATCCGAATGGATTTAATCATGACAACAGGTGAAAAAGTTTCATCGTAATCGACACCATGTCGTTGATGATACCCTTTCGCTATAAGTCTAGCTTTGTACGTCTGTATGTTGCCATCGATGTCGGTCTTCTTCTTGAAGACTCATTTGCAACCAATAGGCTTTACGCCTTCTAGTGCATCAACCAGTGTCCAAACTTGGTTGGTGTACATGGAATCAATTTCGGACTTCATGGTTTCTTTCCATAAAGCGGAATCGATATCTTGTATCGCTTCCTCATACATAGCCAGCTCGTTATCCTCAATGATATTGATATCCACATTAGGTGAGATCAGAAACCCATACCTCTCAGGTTGTCTTCTGACTCTCTCCGACATACGTGGTTCTTGTGCATTCGAAGATTGTGGTACAGTTTCATCCCTGATGAACTGTTCTTGTTCCGTTAAGGATTTTGTGCCAGAAACAGTATCACTCCAATTTTTATCGAGTTCTACTTTGCTCCTACTAACCACTGCATTTAGGAATTCCTTCTCAAGGAAAACCGCATGTAGAGCAACAAATACTTTGTTCTCTTGTGGGTGATAGAAGTAATATCCTTTGGTTTCCCTAGGATATCCTACAAATAGGCATTTATCCGATTTGGGTTCAAGTTTGGTACCTTCCAAATGTTTGACGTATGCCCAGCAACCCCAAATCTTCAGGAATGAGAAACCTGGTTTCTTTCCTGTCCATATTTCATATGGTGTCTGTTGAACAAACTTTGACGGAACCTTATTCAAAATAAGTATTGCACTGTTCAATGCATATCCCCATAAGGAAATAGGTAGCTCTGTGCGACTCATCATAGACCTTACCATGTCCAACAAAGTTCGGTTTCTCCGTTCGGACACACCGTTTAATTGTGGTGTTCCGGGAGGAGTCCACTGTGAAATAATACCATATTATTTCAAGTAATCAAGAAACTCATTGCTTAAGTATTCGCCACCACGGTCCGACCGTAATGTCTTAATACTTTTGCCGGTCTGTTTTTCTACTTCGTGTCGAAACTCTTTGAATTTCTCAAAGGTTTCCAACTTGTGTCTCATAAGATACACATAACCATAACGCGATGCATCATCCATAAAGGTTACGAAGTATTCATATCCACCTCTAGCCTGGCTAGACATGGGCCCACATACGTCACTATGAACGAGGGCTAACAGTTCGGTGGCACGTACACTCTTTCCACTAAAAGGTGTTTTAGGCATTTTGCCTAATAAACAAGATTAGCAGACGTCATATGAATTTGGATCAAATCCGTCCAAGTACCCACTCTTCGAAAGTGTGGATATGCGAGTCTTGTTAATGTGTCCCAGACGATAATGCCACATATAAGTTTCATCTTTGTTACTTAATTTAAGCCTTTTGTTTGTTACATTATATGATTGAGATTGATTTATATTCAAAATCTAAAGACCATTATTTACATCAGCAGTGCAAATCTCCATATCATTTTTATACATAAAACACCCAGTGTTTCTAAATACAAAAGTATACCCACATTGGGCTAACATAGATACAGAAATAATATTCATAGTCAAACTAGGTACATAATGACAGTCTGAAATTTTAAGTACATGCCCCGAGGGCAGTTCCAAAACATAAGTGACAACGGCCAAAACGGCGACTCGTGTCCCATTTCCAACTCGGAGGTCAATCTCTCATGAGGCCAGTCTCCTGCTAATCTACAGATCATGCACATCAGTACATATATAAGTACCACAACCATAATCAAAAATCCAATTTTTAAAACTAGTAGTAGACATGTTTATTTCTATAACAAACATACATGAAGCTGGTGTCTTGCCCGCTTTGATTTCCTTCATGTGTGCCTTGTACTCGCGGCAGTTATGCTTCCAGTGACCCCGCTTGCCACACTGCAGACATACATCCTGGGATTTGTCATTACCCATCCCAGAAGGTTTTGACGATTTGGCCTTGCCTTTCTTTTTCTTATTCTTTACACCACCAGTCGCCTTAGGTCAAGCCCTCGAAGACTGAGATGTTGAAGCGAAGTGCGCCTCACGCTTCTTGCCCTTTAGGAGCTCTTTTTCTGCTTCGCGCAGTGTAGACATTAACTCTCCAAGAGTTTGGTCTTGGTTCATCATATTTTAGTTCATGATAAACCCACTACAGTTGTCGGGGAGAAACTGTAAGATTAAATCTAAAGAAGTCTCAGCCTCGAAGACTATGCCCAGCTGTCCCAACTGTTCAATGTCAGCAATCAACTGCGACACATGGTGCTCGAAAGATGTACCCTCTGACATGCGAGCGCGAAAGAGCTTATGCAACTCATATCTCTGCGATCTAAGATTAGATCGATGAAGATCATGCAACTTCTCCATCATCTGATAGGGATCCAATCCCTTGTTCTGACAACGGAATTGTTGAGTCATAGCAGCAAGCATTATAGATTGAGCAGTGAAGTTGTCATCGCTATGAGTCTTCCAAAGTTCTAGCTCAACTATCTGATCAGATCTAGGCTTAGGCCCAAGAGGTCTCTCTATAGTGTAGAGCAACTTCTCGGATCCCAGGATAATCCTGAGATTCATATCCCAGTCTTGAAAGTTCGCGCCATTAAAGACATTTTCGCCTATGATAATATCTATAATGATCAACTTTCCTGTCATCTTAATTGTAATAGTCAAATTATTCAATTAACGATGTTTGGGTACAGTCTAACTGTTACAAGAAAATAATAAAATTTAGTCCAACTAATAAATATTTATTGACGAAAATAATTTGAAAGCGCGTAAAGCCAAGTATTTGAACGAAATTGCAAATTCAATACTGGCCTCCCACTATTTTTCGGCGAACCTCTAACCCTCTGTTGAGAACCTAGTTTCCTAGTGGGCTAGGATCCCGTTAAATAACACACAACCTTGACTTTGGCCAACAAGCTGTATGATATTTAACTAGGTAGATCTCTAAGATCAATTGGATCTCATCCAATTCCTAGATCTGGTAGGTGGACCTCCAAGTCCGAAACATATATACAATATATATGCCAATATATCCAATATATTTTCCTAACCTTTTACCTCTGAATCAACTAAGCCTTAACTTTGGCACAACAAGCTTAATGATTCCAGTTAAGCGGAACCCATTGACTTTGGAAAGCTTCGTAATCGATGTCGATGGACAAGAAGTGATCTTGACTTTGGCCAAAAATCACAACTTGGACAAGACATACGATATGGAACAAAGCCTTCATGATTCAAACACATCCGCGATGGACAAATGTCTTGACTTTGGCCAACAAACAGTGCCAATCTTGGATCTTGAGAAAGAATCACTCAATGGAAGGAAAACGCTTAATATTTGTTGAGGGTTTTTCGCGCGTAAATTGGCAACCAATTTATTATCTTTGATTAGGTCCCATCATACACCCTTAAGCATGCATTCTAAAAGCATAATAAGGCGCGGTAAATAAATTAATAATGATATGCGGATGGATATCTCACAAATTATTCCTAGAATAAATCACTCCATTTCCTCTCCCCGGCTAGCACTATTCTAACTTCTACCCAATTACATAATACAATTAAAGAAGCCTCATTAACATTGAGGGGAATTAGGTGATAAGAGAATTACAAAGAATCAAGAGATAAGGCTGGACACGCAGGTCCAATTTAATCAATTCTAAATTTACAACAATTTCCAAAATTGCCTTTTTCCCTTCTAATATCCATCTGATATACATTATTATACATACAATGCATCCATGTATTCACACAAATCATGTTATTCAATCAATCTAATCCAATTAATTAATCTTTGAATAATGTGATCATCCAATGTTCAAACAACGATTTGATTTGCGCGAGTCCAACTCGTTTAAGAATAAGTACTCAAAGTACGAATTCTTGAATTATATCGAACTAAAATTTTAAATCCAATTTAATTTGTATTCAATACTAATTCTATATTTAATTCCAAATTAAATAATTACACTTTAATGTGCCTTTACGACTTAGATTCTAAATCTAATCTTAATGGGTCTCAAAGCCCAATTAACATCCAATGTTCATTTAATTAAAGTCCAATGGGCTTTCAATTAATTTCTTAAGGCATGGCCTTTGGTCAATATGGGTCAAACCCAAATACCAAGGCCCAATTAAGGAATCACCCTATTTGCCAAGAAATCAATTTTGGCCCATTAGGCCCAATTAAATGTTTAAAGGCCCATTTGTTATATTTAGACTTAATAGAATGGTTTAGGCCCAATTTGGATCCAATCCAATTGTCCTAAACCAACTTGGCCCAACCAAGCCCATTAGGCCCAAATACAACATTTTTAGCCCAATTCCAAATTAAGCCCAATTAATTAAATTCTAATTTTCCAAATTTCAAAATTTAATTAATTAAAGTGTATTGCACTAATTAATTACCTAAATTAATATTTCCAAAATACTAATTTAATCAATTAATCATGCATTAATATTTTCAACACATGTCCAACATTATTGAAACAAAATCAACTCATTTTCATGTTTCTCAAATCACGGCAATTGTGGGATTTTATATCCGATTTTGATTTCAATCCAATTAAATCACAAATCAATATTTATCATGTATTTAAACTCATCCAATGATTTAAAAAAACAAAATCACCATGACCTAGGGTTTATCATAACATTTGGCCAAGCCATCAAGATTGGGGAAAATTAATCCAATTAATTTTTCATCAAATTGATCATGCATAACTCTAAGTTATCAACATACAAGCATACTCAAACAAACAATTCGATCAAATCATGCTCAAATCAAATTTACCCAAATTTTAGTACATAAACCCTAATCAAATTTCATGCTCAAATAGGCTCCATGATACCATTGTTGGGTTTCTAAGGTCATCCCAAGATCAATCCAAGCATAAAATAGTGTGAATACGTAAAGGAGAATAGAGGAAATATACTCACAATGAACGGATGGATGGTTGTGTGTAGAACAAAAATTTACTTTGAGAAGTTCCTTCAAGCTCCTCTTTGAATGATGAATCCAAGCTCCAAGCTTTGAGATTTGAGATTCCAAGCTCTTAGGAATGGTTTCCCTATCACCTTGAATGATTCCTTTGATGTGCTAGCAATGGGGATTTTGCAACAAAATCACCTTTCTTCCTTAGTAGTATTCGGCCAATGAGGAAAAAAAATTGGGAGAGGAAATTTTTGCCCAATGGGCGTGAAAGAGAGAGAGAGCAAGATAGAGTGATTTTGTTGACTTGTATATTTGATATTCAAACAATCAAATGATATACCAAAATCTAATAATTGGTAAAAGTCCATCACCTTATCTACTTGAGTGTAAAACAAGTTTCCATCAATTCCTACACTAACTTCCATCACTATATAGGTAAACGATTGACTAGTGATGTGACTTGTGGGCCTCACTTGAATTCAAAATCCAAGTGGGCCCGCAAACACTCTCGGGCTCGGGTTCGTTAATTCCGAGTTAACGAATTTTCCATTGCGCCGTAATTAAATCAAATTTAATTAAATAATTATGCCTAGCAAAATTACTATTCACGTCACTCGCGAATTAATTCTAAATTAATTCGTTTGCCCGAATTAAAATCTAATTTTAATTCCGTTATGAAATCTAATTTCATTTAATATATCGAATATATTATTTTATTGATTAATTCCAAATTAATCGTTCTCTCTCTTCAAATAGTATTTTAACCAAGATAAAATCTCTTCGTAATTAATCCTAGATTAAGTATGTTCGAATCATACGTCATCGGTGAATCTTCGGGAAGCGACCCATGAGATCCCTGGATATGTTGGCAGTAAATCCGGTCGTCGGACTATCCGAACACGTGCGTACCTCGTACCACATTTTTACTGATTTACGAGACATGGTTGGCTTCTAGCAAAGCACCGTGCCTACCCAATTCTCCAGAAATATTCTTAAAGGAATATATAATCTATGTCAGGCGTAGTATACGTAGTATTGCGTATTGCGATCCAGTATCGGATGTCACATGCAAGGCCTGGGGCTGGAATAGTGTCTGCCCCGTACGAAGCATATATCGAATCACAAGTAACTAGTCTCTTTAATCGGATAATCATGACCTTGTCATATTATCCCGATGGTTGCAACACATTAGAGTACCGGTTTTGTATCCCTGCGTGATCATCATCACCATATGACTGAAGTGATACTTCCGTCTTGACATCAAACCTATTACACTACGACTCTCAATAAACCCAGAAGAGGCGTACACAGAACCTGTTAAAGTCCCGGATGACCAAAACCAAAGCGTATTCATTGTCGCAAGTACTAACGATGTAAGTCTTAGGTTAAGACCAAATACACCTACCCTGAAGCAGATTCCCATAGACACATAGTCATACTACCAATGGGATTCCACGAGGTCTATCCAGAGCGAAGCTGTTTCCGTACCATCGGTAAACAAACCTCCTATCACATTTGCATAAGTATCCAATACTTAAATATATGAGAACTATGATGTTACACTTCCATAACACACACAAGTGCAATACTAGTCTATTTCGCATTATCGATGTCCAGTCTCGATAATACTACGACTAGGGATATTTAATGATTAAACCTTTATGGATTGATATTGTCTCATATCTTATTATCCGGAACTAATCATAAGGACTTTTATCATTTATATATTTAAGTAATCAAATTACAAAATGATAAAATACAATTTCCACTGTCACATAGTTAATTTGTACAAAAACCACAATGTCTTTTACAAATAGTGACGTTATGGGTAATAATTGTCCAACAATAAGAACTCTAATTAAAATAAAGAAAGAAAAAGACTTACTTGAACCGAAGGCTCCTCCAGTCCACCCTCCAATCTACATGCTTTTCTCGAACTCAACAAGCTCTTCCACGTTCCAAGGAGCCACCCAAGTGTGTGGCCTCCAAGGTGCACACACCAAAGCCAAAACTCAACGGCAAGATTACGCCTTAAGTGCACGAGTATTTTGCCCTTAATGCTAGCCTAGGAAAATACCTCAAAACTTTTAACTTGAGATTCCTCTAGTCAATTAGACTTAAGGATCCTCTAAATCAGTGGCTTACTCTTAAACTTTAAAGTTGCTCACTTATATAAACCCAATATATGAAAGGTTTTGGTGAAAATTTTTGAAAAGAATTCTTTGGGTTTATATAGGTGCTCTAAAGACAACATAATTAATTAAGAATCTGATGTGGGATAAATGCTAATTTAATCTTAGCCATTGGATCTTGATTTAATGGTTTAATGAGATTATAAAACCCTAATAAGAGTTTGGGCCGAATTGGAATTCAAAACAAATAACAAATAAATAAAATAAAAAAGGCGCATATGCGCCCCTTTTTATTTATTTATTTATTTATTTATTTATTTATTTATTTATTTATTTATTTATTTATTTATTCCAATTTCCAAAGTGCCCATATCGTCATTCACCAATCCCTAAGCCACTATGGAACCTCATAAATGATCTATTCAATAATTAAACACATTGAACCATTTATGAATAATTCCTACAACAATCATATCGTCATTGATTTCGACTTTGTTGTGTGTGACCTTTTGGGTTCCCCTCAAGTTGGACATGAAATGAATCGTGATAATTTAATCGAACATAAATTATCCTCTGATCAGATGGTCGTTCGATTTCAATGACCAAGGTTGACATCTAGCAACATGCCAAGGCCCCCAAATGAGAAGGAAACATATATACACATTATGTATGCGATTTACATATGATACGGTCCCTCGCCTCACTGTATCCCCACCTTTTGACCTAGGGTACAGAAATTTTCTACCTCTATGGTTAAAGGTATGATGTTGATATTGTCATGAATCGTGCTAACCCAAGAATCTCACATGATTCTTCCGCTGCCGCCAGAGTCTCAAACACTGATCACACATATCAACCCGCGAACTAGAATACTACTCTTATAAGAAAATATTATCCGAGAGAGTGGCGATTCTCTATTGTATCTTTACAAACTTCATGTGTTTCAACAAATGACCCAATCATACCCTTATGACCGGATCTTTTGAACCGAGAATGAGAATGTCAAAGTTATTTGATCCACACATAAGATTGTAAGGACCTCAAGTCTAAGGACTAGTCATACAATCGATACATGAAAGTTCTCACAGACACATGGGATAAACACCCCATGTGAAAACTTTCGGCGGTCAGTTCGATGGAGACGAGCAACTCATGCATCCATGTGATACACTAAGTGGACGGATCTCCGCTAGTAGCCTATGAGATCGGCTACCCCACTTAAGGGCGGATTATATCATCATGCTAGTCTCTCCACTTTGTGAACGCCCAGATTATTCACAAAACTATGACTAAGAACGTTTAAGAGTAATTATTCTCATAAGGCATGGAAGCCATCATCTTATTACTTCAAGGGCTTTATTACAATGTTTGATGATTCATATAAGTTATGTAAGACACGGATAATAAAGATTGTCATTTTATTAATTAATGAAAATATTACAAATACATGTACATATAGCTCATCCACAAATTGGGTATAGGGCATATCCCTAACACAAAAACCTCACACATGGATGCTTTCAAATAGCTATGGACTTTCTCATCGGTCTTAATCTAGTTATTATAACAGTTCTGCCAGCATTATGTGCTAGCTCAGGAGGACATTCCTCCATTAGGAAAAATATAAGGTCTTCACATACCAAAATAACATTCAAGTCACTTTTCCATTTAACACATTTTTCCCCGGTTAATTTTTCTTATTTTTTGAGAATTGAGATAATTGCAGATGTCATGGCTGAAAAAATAATAAACGCGTATTCAACATTCATTCATCACATATTAAAATTGTCAAACATTTAAGTATACAATTAAACATGATGCATGATCAATGTATAATAAATTACAAACCTAAAAGAATTACTATGCCACAGTTATCTATCATCCCACAAATAAGTGTCATCGTAGGGTAGGTCAAGTATTCGTATGATAGATTGAGACATTCTTAATTGATTAATAGATCTGAAATAACTCTTATTCATATATCAATCATTTACCATCATTTTTATGAAGGAAACTTTGATTAATAACTTAATCATTCCTTTGTGAGTGTGACCCATTATTTCGGAACCCTTGGACTTAACTAGTGAAGTGTCGCCGTAGGGTAGGTCAAATCACCAGATACATCTAGAGTCCCTATTCTCTCAGAATCTAAACCTGATATTGACCCAAAATGGACACTATCCGTAGGGGGACGAGAGCAAAGCCGTCTCGATGGGCCTTTTGAATCTCATGTTTCTAGATAACAATGGAGATCGTGGGATATATTGTATATATACCCCTCTACCACTCATTATTTTGAAGTTTAAGGTTTTTATCACACTAGTTTCTAATGTATTAAGAATATGCTCGGCTAAAAACATATATTTATTAATACTACTGGATTATTAGTGATCTAACCAATTTTAACTCTTAAAATTTTATTCATTAATCCCGATAGTCTCTACTAACCAATTAACTTAATTAAGCTAATTTAATCAAGTTGCTTTAGTGATCTAATCAATTCAACTATTAAATTATTAGTCCACTAAAACATTTTAAAATTTAGAATTCAACGAATAGACCAACTGTCATTAAACCATTAAATTGATAAAAGCACATTACTTATTCCAAATGTACGTGGTATTGTATCCCAAGTGCAGACTATATTACCCTCCATTCGGAATCGGCTATTGAATTTACGTCCGGGTTTCCATCCGATATAACAAGAAAATAATTTACTCATAAGGTCCATTTGTATTAAACTTGAATTCGCATTTTTTAAACCTTTTAAACCAATTAATCTTATTAATCCGTTTGCATGCATCTCATATTCTAATTTAACTTTTTAAATTACAAAAAATCATATTTTATGACTTGAATATCATGCATGTATTCATGTTATGGCATAGAAAAAATGCAAGAGTAGGGACCATAGGCTATATAAATTATTATTAAACATTTTAAAACATACATATTACCCAACTACGGGCTTCGCGACTCCCACTAATGGGGGTCGTGACCCGAGGAGACATGCGTTGTGATGTGACGTGAGGCAATAGCATCCAGTGGCTTCGCATATGTTCCGCATTGCGATGAGAGGAGGTTTGCGTCGCGACGCAACCCACTTCTAGGGTTGGAAATTCCAAAAACACACACATAACAAATTGCGTTAACCGGGCTCTTATTTTTCTATACTAATCTAATTATTAAAATAAATCCAAGACATCCATCGGTCTTCAAAACTTGCTTCATGGTGTATTGTTGAGTTCTTCATGGAATTTCTTCGTCATAAATCCTTTGCTACATCGGCTCCTCCAAGTTACAAGTAGGGTTACAATAGATCTTATATCAAAGGAAATGAACTTATATCACTTGAAAGAATATGACCTTATGGTCTTACATTCCCAATACTAAAACGATCAATGCAATACATTCATCACATAAATCAAAAGTAAACATTCATCACATGAACATTAAACCATTCATCTTATGAATCTAATTGTGCCTACTCATCACAACATGCATTTTAATAATCTATATCTCATATAAATTATTAAAACTAAAAATTTTAAAGGAGAAGGGTTAAGAACACTTTTCAACCTTAAGCGGGTTAAGAACACTTTTCAACCTTAAGCGCTCAGATACCAATTGTAGGAAACGACTTTCCTTAGCGCAGCGAAAGTTGCTAATATGGGCATTGGCTCCAGTATGGACCTTTGAAATTTTATTTGCCTTTTCCCTTTATTTTTATCGAATTCCTCCAACTCTTGGAGAGTGGATTTTACTCTTTTGATGTAGATGAGTTTCCTTTGACGTCCAACACTTGGATCAACCACCTGATCTTCCGAACTATGACTCAAAACCAACAAACCAAAGTGTGGGCTTCACCCACAAAGATCAAATCTAAACAATTTAGACAATAAATGTGTCTCAAAATGTGTTTGGATTTTGGGATTTCTTTCAAACACTATCACAACAATTGTGAATGTTTGAACTCTCTCTCCTTTCTCTACTTTGCACTTGTGTGAATGAATGGAAATTGTAACTCTTGCAAGTGAGGATAGATGGTAGAGATTATATTCTCTTACACAAGCCAACTAACTTTGTCAATAAGCATCTAATGTTTTCTTGCAATGACAAACACATTAATGTGAATGCTATGCCAAAGCATAAGAAATATTAAGCTAAACACAAAGACTTTGTCATTACGCATCTAATACTTTCTTGCAATGACAAACACATTAATGTGAAGGCCATACCAAAGCATAAGAATTGCTTAGCTAATGACAAATCCATTAGGTGTATACATGCCACTTAATAGACATAATAAGTTGGAGAGCATGGTAAGCCATATGGCTTTGTCTCCACGGTAAATAAAAAATCATTATCTTAATAAGGATTTAATTACCTTCAATTATATTGTAGTAATTATCTCATTATTATTAGTAACATGATTATCTCATAATCATGATTTGATTATCTCATAATCAAAGAATTCTAGAAAACATTAAGTTAAACTAATTTAACATAGTTTTCATTGGTGACAAAAATATTATTAATCTTATTAATAATATATAAATATAATGTGAGCATATTATTAGACAATCTAATTATATTAGGTTTGCTACAGTTAATCGAGCTAGCACGGGGACAAATGGACCTACAGTTCTGAGCTCCAATAATTCTGAAATATTAATTAAACTCTTTAATTAAATATTAAGAATTATTAATTGTGCGTTATTCCACTAAAAACTCGAAGTTGAACTCCAGTTACCGTACATGGAAAATAAAAGTCGAACAACTTCGGTGTTCATCAATGTAGTCATTACATATGGCTATAGCCCTTCACGAATATCTCATAAATAGAGCCGGGTCATAAGTCCCTTAAACCCCTGTAAATATTTTCTCTCTTCAGTACCTTTTATTAGATAATGAACAATTAATTCATAACAATTATGAATATAAAACTTTCTATTCGTAAAAGAAGAGTTGAGCGCTCAAATTTTTCAAGTCTTGAATCAATTCTTAAAAGAGATATTCTTCTGCTTCTCGTAAGAATGAGTGAATTCCATATATATGTAAAACATTCCCAGCTACACACCAAACCATATCCCCAAAATACGTAGTTATTGGCCAGAAATGCAACACCGACCTCACCATAGTAAATCAAAGGACATAGCCTACCATGCAGGAGTACATAGTACACTCAGGATTAAGATCGAATCCATATATGACCATCTAGAAGATAAAATGAATTTCTTCAGTTAACGAATATTATAAGAAATTCATGTTTATCCGAGTCCAGTCCTATATGATCTTATCATACAAGGTGCCTCTGTTCCCATGTCACTACATGAACGATCCCAGATAAAAGTCGTCATACAAGTATAGAATGGAACGCAACTATAGATAAACCATAAACAAAGTACCCTCTTTGTTTGCTCACTATGGACTATTTAGATTACTAACTTCAGACTTAAATCCTCTCGTGCATCAAACATACACTGAGTCTGAAAATACAAGAGTAATCAAGGTAAACAAGACAATTGGACAATATGCGATATAAATCAAACAACTTTGATAAATGAATAATGCATTTATTATTATTACAATAATCAATTCCGTTTACAATACATGAAGCTATAGGGCATATATCCCAACAAGCGTTTCATCAGATGCGCATTTCATTAGGGGGAGCAGAATCATTGACATCAAGAAATATGTTGGTTTTTTATGTATTGTACTCTTTTTCCTTTGACCAGGTTTTTGTCCCACTGGCTTTTACTGGCAAGGTTTTATTGAGGCAATATAATGTCAAATTAAAGTGATGGGTCCCAATGGGGAGTGTTATAAATAAGATGGTCTCTACACTTTTTTTTATATTTTAGTTTGCCTCTCATTGCTTAGGGATAATGATCTTAACCTAATCTCTCTCTATAAACAGAGAGCAAATCTTGTATAATAAAATTATTCAGAATCAATAAGAAAAGTCTGCAGCTTTCAAGGTACTCTTTTCTTCTATTTCTCTTTACTTTTATAACAGTTTCCATATTGTCATTCGGTTGAAACTTATTTTTTGTCCACCCTTATTCTCCATATACTTTGAACACTCCCTTTTTCAAATATAAAAAATGTCATCACTATAACCAATTTACTAGCACACTTATAAAAATATTGAACTAAAAAAAATTCTTAAAAATTAGTTATCGCAAAGCAAAAAATCTTGATTTTATTTTTTTGAGTAGTCTTCAACTTTCTCTGACCACGAAAAATTCTTACACCAACAAAAAAAATACAAAAAGTTTATTAAAAAAGAAATCAAACAGAAATTTGAATAATAGAATTGTAAAAGCAAAAGAATAATACGCCAAGGGATATGCTACAGAGATCTTATGCATTACTAAAAAATCACATGCCATGGAGCAATCACGTTTGCTGTGAAATGGTAGCTTACTTATTTATACTTATATATAAGAGAATAATGAAGGATAAAATGAGGTTTGTATTTTGCCAAAAGAGAATAATGAAGGTTCAAAGGCCTAAAGAGGTTGAAGTCAAATAAGGAAGAAGTATTCAGATTTGGGCTCATTTGAGTGTTTGTGGAAGTCGATCTGAGGTGGTCACAATTGCCCGACCTGATTGAAGAATTCATCCACCTCAGCACCCCGACCAGAGAAATGGAGCTGGGTTCACATGTCAGTCTCTACGTTAAGATCATACGACATATGCCCTAGTTAAAAGGATTAGTTTCTAGAAGGCTAATGAAAATTGTAGGAAAAACAACGATTTTCATTGTAAGTAGCCCCACCAACCGCCATAGAGTGGTGCAGTGGCATGGAAATGGAAGAGCAGTGATGTCATAGGCCGCCAGATATCGTCATAAGCCGGTGCAGTAAAAAAGGAAAAAAATGGCTAATCTGATTGGCCAAATTATGGGTAGTTGAGAAGAGTTGAGATAATAATGATGGCAATGTGATATGGGGTGGCATCATAGGTGGTGGAATAGTGAATTTGGAAGCCTATATAAAAAGGATCGAAGTAACATATACAAAGAATAATAATTTTGGCATCTCACAACTTGTAAAATATCTAAGAGCTTAAAAACTAGTGAGAGAAAGAGAAAAGCTTGTCGATTACTTGACCAAGTGATTTTTTTGTAATGGACTAGTGTGAGGCCTGAGGTGTTGAAAAATCCTTGTAAGCACATTATCCCAGTTGTAGCTCGGGTCGATCTTAACCCCGAGCAGTAATATAATACCCCCATTTGCTCCTATGGATGTAAGTTGGAGCCACTCTCTACCGAACAACATAAATTCTTGTCTCTATGATTATATGTCTGCTTGCTAAGTTTGCTTTGGTTCCCTACTAACCAAACAAATTTACTACTGAGCAAGGTTTGTTAGAGAGACTAATTTCTCATATTGCCCATGGAATGAAAAACAACCCTCTGTGGAGATGCAGTACGAAAACCCGGCTAACACAATAAGGTAATGACAATAAATTGAAGCCATTGATTTAGGGAAGCATCGATATAAGAGTGTAAGCAATAATGATATAGATCATCAGGTCGGATGCTTATCATTTAGAGTAGTTAGACGACACCTGATGGAATGAGGTGATGTTGAGAGATCATCAAACAGAAAGCTTGGAAGGCAAGCTATATAGTACGGTTGGGTGGGAGGACCTACGTGATGAGTATAGCCTCAGGAAGATCATAGCACGTACAGTGCAAGGGCCTAGGTGGTGATGGAGTTGGTGCTTGGAGTGCCAATTCGAATTATACATTTTATTATTTATAATAAAATAACTATATTTTTCATTCCATACCCTATTAATGGTATTGTCATTACGCGTATTAAATTGATGTATCGTTATGCTAAGAATGACATCGACCTTAGAATAGTTTTGACACTAGGTGTAAACTATTCTTAAAGTAAATATTCATAGTCGTTGGTTTTGGAATACGGTCGAATTCCTATAACCTAGACTAGCACATGTCGTATATTGGAATTGGAGTTCCAATGGTTTAACGCGATGTATCATGAGTTCTGGAAAATCGTATAGACATGTGGGTATTCGTTGGAGTGAATACTGAATGACTCATTGGTGATTCCTAATAGTTGGAAGTACACACCATCGTCAATAGGAATCTCCTCGAGTCGAGTAGCATATGTAATCCTTTGACTATATGATAGCATTGATTTTGTGTGAGATCCTCCACACTTAGATGCCATGTATGTCAGAAACCTTTCATTGTCTGGACCGATGCACACAGTAATCAAGTGCGAAGCAAGATAGGATCTGTCGGCCCGTATGTGTACCATAAGGGGTTTAGGTATCCATGTTAGTAAAGTCATGATTCTTAAATCCTTGGCCAAAGTCGGTCACCTAGGGTGTATCGCATCAGTTATGAAGAATCGTGGACATGTCGACATGAGATGTGCGTCTTGGAAACTTGACGGTATATTCTATGTTTCCTAAGCACAACTCGGATAGCCTACGACGGATGGATTGTTAAACATATGTGATGACCTCGACTTGTATAGTTCAGAAAGGTCGTTCGTGTTCTTCGTGAATTCGGAGGTGGCCGAATTGCGTACATATTAGCTAGGCTTATATGACGAACGTATCTGAACTTAGAGAGTCCCAATATGAAGTGTACTCATTGAGCACTTGGGTAGCCGATTATTTTTTATAAAATATAATATTCGATATTATAATTATCAACTAAGATAATCAAGTGTTATTGGATGACATTGATTATTTACTTTGACCTAATTGGATTAATTCAATAATTACACAAGGGCTTAATTGTTAAAATCATAATTATCTCTACCATTTGAGGATATTATGGTAATTGTAAGTATGTAATAATATGTGGTTTAGGCTTGATTTAATTGGATTAAATCAAGGTGGCAAACATTTAACTAATCCATTTCCTAATCTTTGGCTTGATTTAATTGTATTAAATAAAGTGGGAGACAATGGAGATTAGTCACACATAATTATACATATTTGGACAAATTAGATTAAGGCCACTTAAAAGTTGATTACAACTTTTATTAATTAAAAATTGCCTAAGTTTTGCTATAAATAGCAAGCTTCAGGAATGTTTTAATTACAAGTTCAAATACAAGCATAAGCAAATTCTTGAGAGATTAGCCTAAGTTAGATAAGTGTTTAGAGAAGCTTGTGAGGTCTCTACAACATTTCATCTAGGAGAAATCAAGATTGGATCTTGAAGTGAAGCTTGGAAGCATTGGAAACAAGATTGGATCTTGGAGTCAAGTTTGCACACCTTGGAGGTTCTCCAACAATTTCAACAAATGAGAAGTAGATTGGATCTTGCATCAAGCTTACTAGGTAATGTTTGATCCTCTCCAAAGCTATGTTTATTTGTGTATTAGATGCATGATCACATAGCTTAATGTTGAATAAGTCTAATCAATTGTGTTATGATACTTTAGAAGTATAAACACAACATGATTGTAATTAGGTCAAAGATGTTCATGTTGGACTTGGAACAATTAATTAGAGTTTGGAAATCTAGATTAAAGCTTAGAGCTATGGCTACCATTCCAGATTCACTTGACCACCTTAGGTGGACTAGAATTGTTCACGGACATTCGTAATTGGGATTCTAAAATGGTTTGTGTAATGGATTCAAAATTACGCTAATGCGTATTTAGAATAAATTTATGTTTTTGGAAAAATATTTGATATTTTGAAAAATTAGATTTGTATTCTATAACATGTGTTTATGTTGGTTTTGAAATTAAAAATTATTTTTGGTGTTTTTAAGTGATTAGGGAAGACCGGAAGCAATTAGGGTAATAGACCTTAATTGCATCAGCTCGCTGGAAAGTGTGTTCCAGTGAGCTGAGCAAAAGAAACAAAAAAAATAAAAATTAAGACCCGATTGCTACAGTATCGCACGCATTGTAGCGCGTGCACTGTAGCACGCACGTACTCACTTACGGGCACGGTAATTTTATTTTTGTTCGTTTTGGAGTTTCCGGACTCCGATTCAGTCCCGGTTTTTTCCTATACACTCGTAATGGAATATAGTATTTCATCAAATGATTTTAAAATTACACCCATACTTATATCCATGGGTTAGACCCATTTCCGCTGCTCGGGGCACCGATTTGACCCTAGGAGTTCCACAACTGCTCCAACAGAATGGTATCAGAGCAAAGGCTTAACCACACAACACATATTTTGAATCTATGCCATAGAAATTTTAATTTAATTATGCATAAGACATATTAGATATGTATTGCATGTTTTAAATTAAAACTTTGACCTAATTAAGTTAATGACTTGATTGTCATAAATCTCCCGTGATTAGGTGATTACTTTTAAGTAATAGTATTAATAATGTTAGAGCATTATTGGATGATCCGTCTTGTCAATACGGAGATGAATGAGTTCTTACTATTTATATCCAATATCGTCATTAGTGTGAGGGTACAAGTGCTCGAAACTTAGGTCGCTCCGGTAAAACATTAGATGTAGTGTGATGAGTTAACGTAGTTATCCAATATCATCATTAGTGTGAGGGTGTACATACGAAGCTCATTAGTGCACATTGACAAGTATACACCTAGAACACGTCTTAATCCAATACCGTCATTAGTGTGAGGATAAGAAACGGTTCATGACCAAACCAGGAGTCACATGAAGTGATTGACCTTGAAGGTCTACCTAATGAGTTTACAAAGGCCAATATCGTCATTAGTGTGAGGCTGGAGTAAATGTCATGGGATCCACTTCCCGCTATGAAATTTTGATATTTCTATTTTTCTGTTAAGGGAGATTACGGAATTACGTAAAGTAGTGGGAGGGCACTGATAGATTTAAAATTCAATAATCAATTAGTGTTATTACTTTTGAAATGAAAATTGTTCTGCTACTACTCAAAAATATTATCTTGTAGATGGCTGACGTTAATCCATTGATGAAACTTTTGGATTCCAATAAGCTAAAAGGAGCCGAGAACTATTTCGAAAGGGAAATGAACATACTCCTTGTCTTGGAGTATGAAAAGTTGACTTATGTCACTATCAATCCACTGCCTGTTGATATTGATCCTGACTCACTCCAGAAGAGCGAAAACTTTTGATAGATGGAAGGATGATAACCTAAAGGTGAAATCCTACATCTTAGGATCGATGGTTCCTATTTGCTGAGACAGTACATTGAAGTACCGGATGCTTGGAGCATCATGCGAACACTCAAGGAGTTGTTCGACGTAAATCAAGAGATGGAACTTTATCGAAGGTCTAAGGAACTGTTCCGTGTTGAACTCAAGGAGGGAGGAGCTGTCAGCACTCATGTTTTGAACATGATTGACCAAATTTGATATCTTGAACGACAGGGCATTGTGTTTGATGAAAGGCTAGGCCGTAATTTGATTTTGTCTTTTTTGCCTGGTTCTTATGCTGGTTTTGTATTGAATTTCCATATGCATTCGATGCAAGCCACATACGAAAAACTTCATAACATGCTACGCAAGGCGGAGCTATTGGACAATTATGACCCATAGCGTCACTATTTGTACAGATCATGGTGTTGTTGTACAAATTAACTATGTGACCAAGGATATTGCTCTCTTATCATTTGTGCTTAGATCACCCAGATGTATAAATGATAGGAGGTCCCTATGATTTGTTCCTGGATTGAGAATGATATGAGACAGTATCAGTCCACGAAGGATAAATCATTAAATATCCCTAGTCAGAGTATTATCGAGATTGGACACATCGATAAATGCGTAAAAGACTAGTATTATACTTGTGCGAGTTGTGAGGGCACAATAGCATAGTTCTCATATATTTGGGTATAGGATACTCATGCAAGTGTAATAGGAGGTTGTGTTTTACCGATGGTACAGGAAATAGCTTCGCTCTAGATAGACCCCCTCAGAATTCCATTGGTAGTATGACTATGTGTCTATGGAAGTCTGAAATCAGGGTAGGTGTATTTGTCTTAACCTGAGACTGCACCACCGCTAATACTTGCGACAATCAATATACTTTGGTTTTGGTCGTCCAGGGCTTTAACAGGTTCTGTGTATGCCTCTGCTGGGTATATTGAGAATCGTAGTGTGTTGGGTGTGATGTCAAGATGGAAGTATCACTCCAGTCATATTGGAGATGATGTCACGTAGGATACGGTACTAGTACTCTTAAGTACTGCAGTCATCGGGATATTATGACTAGGTCATGTATATCTGATTATAGAGACTAGTTACCATACATCCGACATGTGCTTCGTACGGGGCAGACACAATTCCAGCCCCAGGCCTAGCACGTGACATCTGATACTGGATCGAAATACACAATAATGCGTATACTACGCCTGATATAGATCGCTTATTCCTCTAAGCATGTTTATGGAGAATTGGGTAGGCATGGCGCTTTGCTAGAAGCCAACCTTGTCTTGTAAATCGGTACAAACGTAGTACTAGGTACTTACGTGTTCGGATAGTCCGACGACCCGATTTACTGTCAACATATCAGGGGATCTCATGGGTCGCTTCCCAAAGATTCACCGATGATGTATGACTCGCACTTTTATTAATCTGGGATTAATTAGATGAGAGAGAAAATTAATCTGGGATTAATTGCGGAGATATTTTTTTCTGGGATAAAATATCAATTAAAGAAAGATAACGATTAATTTGGAATTAATCGATAAATTAATATATTCGATATATTAAACGAAATTGGATTTCGACGCGGAATTGAAATTAGATTTTAATTCGGGCGAACGAATTAATTTAGAATTAATTCGTTAGCGATGTGAATAGTGATTTCGCTAGGCATAATCATTTAATTACGTCGCAATGGAAAATTTGTTAATTTGGAATTAGCGAACCCGAGCCCGGGATTGTTTACGAGCGCATTCGCATTTTGAATTCGAGTGCGGCACGCAAGTCAAATCAAGCGTCAAATCGTAGTCGCATCAAGCGTCAAATCATGTCACTTTGAGTGATGTGACAATTGATTGATTGATGTAGTGGTTGGCATTTATGGCTTTATTGTTTGACTTTTGAAAGCCAAAATTGTGTATATGTTTTTAAAAATCAATTACACACAAATAACACCTCTCTCTCTTTCTTCTTCATCTCTCTCTCTCTCACGCCCTTTGGGCTGTTCTTGTTCTTCTTCACTGGTTTGCCAAAACTGTGAGCCATAGAGGAATCAAATGATGATTTTGCTGCAAAATCAAGGTGCTAGCACACTCTAGGAGACATACAAAGGTGATAGGGAACTCACTTCATGAGCTAGGAATCAACACAAGCTTGGAGCTTGCATGGAGGACCACACATGGCCGATTCTTGGAGGAAAACTAGTCACTGACGTGAGCTGTTGGAGGGCAGATAATGATTTTTGTCTTCACAGCATCGTCTCAACCGATCATAGTGAGTATTCTGCAACTCCTTGAATGTATTCACATGTTGTTTTCATTGCTTGAAATGATCTTGGGATGCTTAGAAATTTCCAACAATGGTATCTATGAGCAAGGTTGAGCATGAAAATAAATTAGGATTAAAATTGGGTAAAATGAATTTGAGCATGATTTAATGAAGTTGGATGATTTAGTATGCTTAAATGTTATTGAATTGAAGATTGATTGGATCAATTTCAAGAAATTTTTTTGGAACAATTTTCCCCAATTTTGGAAGGCTTGGCCGAAAATGTCACTATGCCCTAATGTCTTGAATTTTGATTTTTGACCATTGGATGTGTTGGAAATCATTTGTAAATGTTGATTTAATGTTGAATTTGATTCAATTGGATTGGATTTAAAATTGGACAAATAAATCACCATATTGCCGAGAATAACATAGCATGAATTGGGTTTGATTTTTGATAAAATGTGCTGGACATGTTTTGTTGTTGATAAGCATGATTAATTAGGCTAATTTGGTATTTTGGAAATATTGATTTGGGTAATTAGTTATGCTATACACTTATTTTAATTAAATATGGAATATGGAATTTTTGTGTTTAATTAAATGGGCTTAAATTGGAATTGGGCTTGTAATGTTGTTATTGGGCTTATTGGGCTTGGTTGTACCAAGTTAAGTTTAGGCTAAATTGGTTGGATCCAATTGGGCCCAAAACCGCTTCCATAAAGCCCAAATGCGACTAATAGACCTTTAAAGTTTAATTGGGCCTAATGGGCCTAAATTGATTTCTAGGCTTATGGGGTTACTCCTTGATTGGGCTTTGGTTATTGGGTTTGACCCGAGTTGACCAAAAGTCCACGCCTTAAGAAATTAATTAAAAGCCCATTGGGCTTTAATTAAATTAATATTGGATATTAATCGGGTTTTGAGACCCGTAACGATTAAATTTGGAATTTAAGTCATAAAGGTTTATTAATAAAGTGTAGTATTTAATTTGGAATTAAATAGCGAATTAGTATTAAATACAAATTGAATTGGATTTAATTTTTTAGTTTAATTTAATTCGAGAATTCGTACTTTGAGTACCTATTCGCAAAACGAGTTTGACTCGAGCAAAATCAAATCGTTGTTTGAACATTGGATGGTCACTAATTATCAGATTATTTAATTTGATTAGATTGATTGATAACATGCTTGTGTGAATACATGGTTGCGATGCATGAATAATGTATATCGGATGGATATTAGATGGGTGGGGCAATTTTAGAAATTATTGTAATAAATTTGGAATTTATTAATTGGACCTGCATGTCCAGCCTATTACCTCATTTCTCATTGTATTTCTCTTCTCACCTATTCCCCTCAATGTAAATGAGGTTTCTTTAGAAGTGTAGTGTAACGGGTAGAAGTAATACATGTGCTAGCGGGAGAGAGGAAATGGGAGAGATTTGATCTAGGATCAATGTGTAAAGTATCCATCCGCATATCATTATTATTTCTTTATACGCGCTTTATAATGTGTTTAGAATGCATGTTTAAGGGTGTATGATGATGAGACCTTAACAAACATAATAAATTGGTTGCCAATTTGCACGCGAAAAACCCTCACAAATATTAAGCGTTTTTCCTTCCATTGAGTGATTCTTACTCAAGATCCGAGACTGGCATTGGTTTATTGGCCAAAGTCAAGACCTTTGTCCGTCGAAGATGTGTTTGAATCACGAGAGCTTTGTTCCATATCAGTGTCTTGTCCAAGTTGTGGTTTGTTGGCCAAAGTCAAGACCATTTCTTGTCCATCGACGTTGATTACGAAGCTTTCCATGGTCAATGGGTTCCGCTTAACTGGGATCACTAAGTTTGTTGTGCCAAAGCCAAGGCTTAGTTGATTCAGAGGAAAAAGGTTAGGCAATATATTGGATATATTGCCATATATAAGATATATGTTTCGGACTTGGATGTCCCCCTACTGGATCTAGGAATTGGATGGGATCCAATTGATCTTAGAGATCTACCTAGTTAATTATCATACAAATTGTTGGCCAAAGTCAATATTGTGTGATATTTAACGGGATCCTAGCCCGCTTGGAAATACGGTTTCCCGAGTACTCGACAGAGGGTTAGAGGCTCGCCGAAAAATAGTGGGAGGCAAGAATTGAATTTGCAATATTCGTTTAATTACTTGCCACACGCGCTCAATCAAATATCATTCGTCAAATAAATTAAATGTTAGTTGGACTAATATTTAAACGTTGTTTTAAATAACGGTTGTACTGTATTCAAACAATTCATTTATAGTTGATTAAATAGTTGGACTATAATAATCATTACAATAAATAGTACCTAAATCGTTGATTAAATAGTTGGACTATTAGAATCAAGATGAAATTGAAAGATTGAAATTTAAAACATAATCCTAGGGAAAATGTATTTAAATGGTTTAATTTTCAAATTGGAATAAAATTTTAGGATGGTCCTGGAAACTAATAAGTTACTTTATTTGATAAAATAACATATAGGCCTAAGCCAGGAGTTAAGCAAATAGTAGAGCATAATCTTTGGAAGATTTATGTGATGATAACTTTAGTGCTTAATCCATTATAAGCTTGTCGCAGTAGACTCCTTAATTTCTTTATCAGAAATAAGGATTAGATCTTTAAAGTATGATAATGAAATTAAAGGATTTTCATAGATCTATAATTAGATCTTAGAAGTACTAAATTGCAATAATAACTCTTGGAAAGTTAATGACTATTCTCAATGAGATAAAGTCAAAGTTTGCAATTAGGCAAGTATCGCAAGGCGCACCTTACTTCGATATTCTAGAGTGCCAAGGCTTGGCCAATGGCTTCTGGAATATTAAATAAAAAAAAGGCAAAGGCAAAATCATTATAATCTTCTGGGAAGATAAAGGACATATCCCAAAATGTCTGCTTAAATTGTGGCAAACGGGATCGCGGAACCGTGACTGCCGTTTGGACAAATCAGACATGAAGGAATTGAAGAACGGGCAAGGCTCTGACTTCAAATATGTTTGTCAAAAATATATTCACTACTAGTATTAAAATTGGATTTTAAATACTTAGTGTGATACATAAATATGTACTGATGTTCAGAATCTGCTATGAGCAGGATACTGACTTCAGTTGAGATTTAAATCTGCGAATTGAAAATGGAAAGAAAGTCGATGTTTTAACCGTAGATACCTAAGTTTATGAACTACCCTCGGGTACGTACTTAAATTAGGAAACTGTTATAATGTAACTAGTTTGACTAGAAACATTATCTCAATATCAGTGTTTAACCCGCTGTGGGTGAACCTTTATATTCTAGAACACTAAAGTGTTTTATTATATAAAGATGATATTGAGATAAACACATTAGATGTGAATAACAGAATTATATTTTGAATATAAATAATCTCAAACATATCACATGACAAACAAATAGTTCGAACTGATTTGATCAGAAGAAACATATTATGGCATTGTTGTCTGGGACATAATTAAACAAGACTCGTATATCCACACTTTTGAAGAGTGGGTACTAGGACATATTTGATCCTATTCAAATAAAGTCTACGAATCTAGTTTATTGGGCAAAGTGCCTAAAACACTATTTACTTAGTTAAAGTGAAAATGCCACCGATCTGTTAGCCTTATTTCATAGTGAAGCAAGTGGGCCCATGTCTAGCTAGGCTAGAGATGGATATGAATATTTCGTGACCTTTACGGATGTGGCATCGCGTTATGGTTATGTGTCTCTTTTGAAACACAAATCGAAAACTTTTAAAGTTTCGACACGAAATAGACAAACAGATTGGCTAAAGTATTAAACCGTCATGGTAAGACCGTAATGGAAAATACTTAAGCAATGAGTTTCTAATATACTTGAAAGAGTATAGTATTCTTTCAATGAGGACTCCTCCCGGAACACGTCAATCTGACGGTGTGTCCGAAACTGAGTAACCGAATTTTGTTGGACATGATAAAGGTTAATCATGAGTCGCTCTAAGCTACCATTTCATTCAACGGATAAGCATTAACAGTGCATAACTTATTTAGAATAAGGTTCCATAAAAATCTGTTTGACAGATTTCATATTAGATATGAACGGGAAAGAAACCGAGTTTCTCATTCCTGAAAATTTGGGAATGCTAGGCATATGTTTGGATGATACCAAACTAAAACCCAAATTGGATAAATGCCAATTGTAGGTCATTCTAGGGATAGTACTTATACAACTCAAATGAGAACAATGTAATTGTTGCTCGCCATGCAGTTTTCCTAAGAGGAATACCGATATGCAGTGGTAAGTGGGAGGATAGTAAAACTCAATGAAAATCGGAGTAATACTATTTCAGGCACCGAATCTTAATGGAACATAAATAGTTCATCAAGGATGAAACTAAACCAGTAATCTTCGAATACACAAGAACCACGTAAGTCGAAGAGAGTCAGAAAACAACCTGGGTATGGGTTTCTGATCTCACCTCATAAAGATGTTAATCTTATTGAGGAATACGAACTGACTACGTATGAGGAAGTGATACAAGGTATCGACTCCCTATTATGGCAAAGTGCCATAAGTCCGAAATGGATTCCAAGTATATTAACTATGTTTGGATACTAGTTGATGTACCGCAAGGTATTGTGTCTATTGGTACTATATAAGTCTTCAAGGAAAACATATATGGAAGGCAATATATCAACGTACTAAGCTAGGCTTGTAGCGAAAAGGTATCGTTATCAACATTGTGTTGATTACAACGAAACCTTTTATCTGTTGCCACTGTTGAATCCATTTGGATAATGTTTGCTAATGCTGCATGTTTCATTTATGAAATATGTCAGCTGAACGGGAAAATCGCTTTCCTGAAAATGAAACCTTTAGGAGGATGTTTACAACATCCTGACGGTTTTGTCGTACAATAACAAGCAAACAAGGTTTGCAAGTTATTCGATCCATGTTTGGATTGAAGCAAGCATAGGTTCTTGGAATTATCATTTTTGATGTAATCATAATGGTTTATGATTTAATTCAAAATGAAAATGATTCTTGTGTATATAAGGAGGTTAGAGGGAGCGCACTGACAAGAAAGTCCTATAAATAATGATGACATGTCATTTCTTGGAAATGACATTCCCATAAAATAATCGGTGAAATCTTGGCTTTCATGAAAATTCTCTGTGAACTCATACATTGAAAAATGTACGCGACCTGGTGTCTCATACGCTTTGAGCATATGGAGTCACAATCAGGCCAATCCTAGTGATGGTCACTGGATTGATATTAAGAACATCCATTAGTATCTTAGAGAACTAAGGATGATGTCTTAAACTATGGACAAGGAGAACTTGAAGTGACTATGATCACTGCAGCAAATTTCCTAAACCGATAAAACGACTATAAGTCGCAAACGGTACTATACAGTTTGAAATAACGGAACAGTGAGCTGGAAATCTTCCAAGCAAGATACTGTTACCGAATAAACAAACAATGCGGTGCTTCAGCTGAGGCAGCAATAGAAGCCATCTGGGTTGATAATAAATCTAATTAGATTAGATATAGTTCTGTTAGCAGCTGAGCTAGGCTACAACACAGGCAAAAGAATTAACGGTTTCATCAACGATCCAGATATATACTTCGATATTCATCTGATTCGTTCGGATCATACATCGTGGCGATGTGATGATCGAATAAATCGCATCAGATGATAATCATGCAAATCCCCTGACGAAAACACTTTCTCAGCAGTTTGAGCCAACCGTACATAGTTCGGGTGTAAGACACTCGAGTGACTGGCTGTAGGCCAAGTGGGAGATTGTTGGACAATTATGACCCATAGCGTCACTATTTGTACAGATCATGGTGTTGTTGTACAAATTAACTATGTGACAAAGAAGATTGCTCTCTTATCATTTGTGATTAGATCACCAAGATGTATAAATGATAGGAGGTCCCTATGATTTGTTCCTGGATTGAGAATGATATGAGACAGTATCAGTCCACGAAGGATAAATCATGAAATATCCTAGTCAGAGTATTATCGAGATTGGACATCGATAAATGCGTAAAAGACTAATATTACACTTATGCGAGTTGTGAGGGCACAATAGCATAGTTCTCATATATGTGGGTATAGGATACTCATGCAAGTGTAATAGGAGGTTGTGTTTTACCAATGGTATGGGAAACAGCTTCGCTCTGGATAGAACCCCTCAGAATTCCATTGGTAGTATGACTATGTGTCTATGGAAGTCTGAAATCAGGGTAGGTGTATTTGGTCTTAACCTGAGACTTGCACCGCTAATACTTGCGACAATCAATATACTTTGGTTTTGGTCGTCCAGAGCTTTAACAGGTTCTGTGTACGCCTCTGCTGGGTATATTGAGAATCGTAGTGTGTTGGGTGTGATGTCAAGATGGAAGTATCTTTCTGCTTGCTAAGTTTATTCTGGTTCCCTAGTAACCAAACAAATTTACTATTGAGGGAGGTTTGTTCGAGGGGTTAGTTTCCCATATTTCATTTGGAATAAAAAACAACGTCAACAGTTGGCACCGTCTGTGAGGATACAATATAAAAAAATAGATGTTGATGGTGGTTTTTCATCTCGAGGAGGTTAGAATATCAAAGAGGGATAGAATATCGTTTGTACTTGGCCAAAATAGGATAATAAAGGTCCGAAGTAGGGGTGGCAATGGGTCGGACCGGGCCGGGCTTTTGCAAGCCCGGCCCGAGCTCGGCCAACCAAAAAAAAGCTCAGGCCCGGGAAAAGTCCGGCCCGGGTGTCTTAAAAAAAATTAAAATTTAAAAATATATAAATAAAAAATATATTTACACTATATACAAAGACAATTTATAAATAAATCACAAGTTTCATTGATGAATTAACAATTTAAATGTTAAAAATAAATAAAAATGATACAAACATATTAAAAATATATACATATATTTAAGTTTTTTTTAAAAATTTTGGCCCGGCCCGGGCTTTTTCCACCCCGGGCCGGGCCGCGGGCTAAACTGCCACCCTTAGTCTGAAGGCCTAGAGAGGATGAAGTTAGACAGATGGACTTTACCCTA
Organism: Zanthoxylum bungeanum; assembly: GCA_019454045.1. NCBI lineage: Eukaryota > Viridiplantae > Streptophyta > Magnoliopsida > Sapindales > Rutaceae > Zanthoxylum > Zanthoxylum bungeanum. The sequence goes on along the minus strand of SKCR01001176.1, from coordinate 40,843 downwards.
TTATACGAAGGAGTTCTCTCGAGCGCAGAACCTACTGATGATGAAGCGAGTTGAGATACCGAACCGACCTAGGGAAGATGTATTCAGATTTGGGCTCATTTGAGTATTTACGGAAGCCGACCCGATGTGGTCACTATTTGTGAGCTCGACCTGGTTGAAGAAGTCATCCATCTCGGTATGCTGAGCCGAAGAATAGATCTGGGATCACATGTCAGTCTCTGCGTTAAGGTCATGTGATGTATGTCATGGTTAAAAGGATAAGTTTCTAGACGGCTAATGATGATCATGGGAAAAGCAACGGTTCTCATTGGAAGTAGCTTATGCCAGCCGCCATAAGACGGTATAGTGGCATTGAAGTGGTAGAACAGAACCGCCACAGGCCGCCGTAGATCGTTACAGTAAAAAGGAAAAAGAGCTAATATAATTGGCCAAATTGTGGGTAGTTGAAAATAATTGTTACTACAATGATGGCATTGACATGGGCTGAAATAATAGGTGGTAGAATAGTGAATTTGGAAGCTTATATAAAAGGGTTGAAGTCACATATTTAAAGGATAGTAATTCCGCGTCTCACAACTTGTAAAAGATCTAAGAGCATTTACACTAGAGACATAGAGAGAAAAGTTGGTCGGCTACTTGACCACATGAGTTAGTTGTAACGGGCTAATATAAGACCCGAGGTGTTGAAAACTCCTTGTAAGCTCACCACCCCACTTGTTGCTCAAGTCGATCTTGACCGCGAGCAGTAATATAATACCCCCTCTTTACTACCGTAGACGTAGGTTGAAGCCACTTTCCACCGAACAACATAAATATTTATGTCAGTGATTATTTGTTTGCTTGATAAATTTATTTTGATTCCCTACTAACCAAACAAATTGACTGTTGAATGAGGTTTGTTCGAGGGGTTAATTTCCTATATTGTCCTTGGAACCACTTGGCGCCATATGTGGGGATATAGTACGATATAGCAGCCAACACAAGACAAGAGATGAAAGTCATAGAGTTGGGGAAGCACGGTAGAAGACTTGATGCAAGAATGACAAGGATCATCTATTGGTTTTCTAAAAACAAATCCAAGATCATTAAGCATAAAAGATGTGTGAATACGCAAAGAAGTAGCGGAAAAACTTACATTGAACGGATTCTTGGATGTTGGAAAGTTCAAAACTTTTGCTCCTTAGAAGTGCTCCAAGATCCTCTTTGATGATTATGTGTTGAGCTCCAAGCTTGGTGAATGAGATTCCAAACTCAATGGATGTTTCCCTATCACCTTTGTTTGATCCTTTAAGTGCTAGCTTTGGAAGAATTTTGTAACAAAATCTTCCCTTAGGGCATTGAGGCTCTCGGCCAAGATGAGAGAAAAGAGAGAGTTTTTGTTTCTTTGTCTTGTGTTTTTGTTTCTAAAAACAATTACCAAGTAAATAACAAATGTGTATATGTTTTATTCAAAAACAAAAAAAACAAGTGTGTTGAGAGCAAAATTCATTTAATGCTCTCAACATCTTCCATCACCAAAAGGTGATTTAACTCACATCACAAAAAGTTGATAGGACTTCCATCACAAAAAGTGACTAGTGATGTAGGTGAAGTGGGCCCCACTTTAAATTCAAGTCGGGTGACGCAACACACTTTGGGCTCGGGTTCATTAATTCCGAATTAACGAATTTTCTGTTGCGACTTAATTAAATCAAATTTAATTAAATAATAATGCCTCACAAAATTATTACGAAAATCGCTTAATTCTATATCAATTTGTTCGCCTGAATTAAAATCCAATTTTAATTCCGCTTTGAAATCTAATTTCAATTAATATATCGAATATATTATTTAATCGATTAATTCTAAATTAATCGTTCTCTCTGATCTATTCGAATTTTATCCCAGATAAATTCTCGCTGTAATTAATCCCAGATTAATTTTCTCTCTCTCATAATTAATCTCAGATTAATTCTGTTCGAGTCATACGTCATCGGTGAATATTTGGAAAGCGACCCATGAGATCCCTGGATATGTTAGCAGTAAATCTGATCGTCGGACTATCCGAACACGTGCGTACCCGGTACCACATTCTTACCGATTTACGAGACATGGTTGGCTTCTAGCGAAGCGCCGTGCCTACCCAATTCTCCAGAAATATTCTTTAAGGAATATATAATCTTTGTCAGGCGTAGTATACGTAGTATTACGTATTGCAATCCAGTATCGGATGTCACATGCAAGGCCTGGGGCTGGAATAGTGTCTGCCCCGTACGAAGCATATATCGGATCACAAGCAACTAGTCTCTTTAATCGGATAATCATGACCTTGTCATATTATCCCGATGGTTGCAACACATTAGAGTACCAGTTCTGTATCACTGCGTGATCATCATCTCCATATGACTGAAGTGATACTTTCGTCTTGACATCACATCCAATACACTACGATTCTCAATAAACCCAGAAGAGGGGTACACAGAACCTGTTAAAATCCCGGACGACCAAACCAAAGTGTATTGATTGTCGCAAGTATTAGCGATGCAAGTCTCAGGTTAAGACCAAATACACCTACCCTGATTCGGATTCCTATAGACACATAGTCATACTACCAATAGGATTCTGATGGGTCTATCCAGAGCGAAGCTGTTCCCGTACCATCGGTAAAAACAACCTCTTATCACACTTGCATAAGTATCCAATACTTAAATATATGAGAACTATGCCATTATTCTCCCACAACGCGCACAAGTGCAATACTAGTCTATTCCGCATTATCGATATCCAGTCTCGATAATACTACGGCTAGGGATATTTAATGATTAATCCTTCGTGGATTGATATTGTCTCATATCTTATAATCTGGAACTAATCATAAGGATTTTTATCATTTATATATTCAATTAATCTAATTATAAAATGATAAAATAGTAATTCCCTTTGTCACATAGTTAATTTGTACAAAAGCCACAATGTCTTTTACAAATAGTGACGCTATCGGTCATAATTGTCCAACATATATGTCTATCCTGTAAGGAAATCTATTAAAGGGTTATCTATCATCAAGGAAGATTGTGGGCTATTGAATCTAAGGCTGAAACTAAAAATCCCTATGTCTAGTTCATTTTAAGTTTACCAAATCAATCTTATTAATGGCCAATTAACAAGAAGCATTAAGCTTAAGACTCAATAAACAAACTAAAGAATTGCCCATAAAAAAAAATCGATTATTAAGTGTGTAGATATTGTGTTTCATCATTTCCCTAGAATAAAAATAAAATGTTGGGGTTAAAGGATCCACATTTAATATTTCTTATCTAGGAATCTCACTTATTATAATATATAATTATTTTCGGTTCTGCTTTCTCAGGAATTAATAATGTTAAACATTTAAAACCAGCCATATAGGCGGTAATCCATTTAGTCCAATTACACCAGCCATATAGGCGGTAATTATCTTTCACATAAAGACCAGCCATATAGGCGGTAAAGTAATTTATATTTAGACCGACCATATAGGCGGTAATAAAGTCTGATATTAATTAATCCGGTTAAATTATAATTTATAAATTATAATTAAGTGAGATTTACCTAGATAATTATATTAAATGTTTCACCTTTTACCCCAGCGGAAATTTAACTACAAAACATAAAGAAAATAAAAAAATACTGAAATTAAAATTAAAAATAAAAATACATAAATTAATTATTACAAAAAATAGATGCAATCCTTAAAAACAGGGAAAAAATCCCAAGGAAAGCACAGCAAATGAGGTGCAGAAAGCCTCAATTTATAGGCAAAATTTGGGTCCGGCGTCGCGACGCCAACTTCTTTCTTTCATCGCGGCGCTGGCTGTGTTGACTCGGTCCACGCGGTTTGACTTTGACTATTGACGCGGATTTCATCGGCCCAAAAAGAATTTGACATGTGGCACGCGGTAAGATCTGTCCAATGATAGCTTGACACGTGTCAGAAGGTGATTCGCGGATGATTCGGTCCAATCAGAAGATGACACGTGTCACGCGGAGTGTCGGCACCATAGGTTTGTGACATGTGTCCCGGTGCATGTTAACAGATCCTCTGTGATGATGACGCGTGGCACGGCGCACGTTAGCAAGTCAATTTTCTCAGATTTTGACACGTGGACCTGCGCACGTTAGCATGGTGCGGCGCATGTTAGGCGTCGCGACGCAGGCAGCTTGCGCGTCGCGACGCAGCCAAATTACAAAAAATACCCGTTTTTCATCCTTTTTCACTGTTTTGGCCCCAAATTGCTTCCAATGCTTCCCAAACTTTATTTATCTACAAAATAACAATAAAACACATCAAAACGTTCACAAAACTCAAGAAACTATACAAAATATTAGGTCAAATGAGTGGGAAATAGTGATATAATTACCACTCATCACACCCCCAAACCTAACATTTTGCTAGTCCTCGAGCAAAACATAGAATAAAATAAATAAAATTTAACTAAGCCACTTTCGTAGGGATCACGGTTGCATTTAGCGTATGCAACAAGCCTTTAAACCCTAGGTGTCCCAAGTGGACGAGTTGTAGTCTCGTGAGGGTTTACAGCAATGATACCCACAAACATTTTTACAAAAGTAAAAAGAAAGTAAAACTAATGCACACAAAAGCAAAAAGACAAGCGAAAAGAGAATATATAAGTTAGTGATTAATCAGGTGAAACTTTTACTCCAAGTTAATAACTGTTTTGTTTCTTTCTAAATTACTGAATAAGTAAATTCTCCGATTATTTTTACCATTCTCCATGTACACAACCAACAAAATATTAAACAACTCATTTTGCCCACAATAGTCACAAGTGCAGTTGATAAAAGAGTAATATTTTTGTCCTAAAGTTTTTATTAGAATTCACACCTTTTTGTAGCAACGGAATTTTTTTTTTCTGATTTTTTCTTTGATTTTTTTTTATTTATATACAATACATTCCGTTTTTTTTTTTTTTTACTCCATCACTTTTTGAGATGTTTCCTCCAATTAAACTAGAGCACTGAATATTACAAACTTTTCAATTATAGCTCACGTCTGTATGTTACCATGTATGTTGTTAATATCTGCCAACTGAGCATATGAAGATCCATTTTAGTCAATTTTATGGAGAATTTACAAATTAAATAAATCAAAAAGAAATAAACAAAAATTAACTTGTTTCGAAAATGGGTTGAAATACGTATCAGGAGTGGGAACTCCTTACACAGCTATCTCTTACCAATTTTTACCCGATTAATCAAAATTAAAAACATAAAAACATAAAATATTTTTGTAATTTTGAAAAAAATTCAATTTTTTTGTATTTTTCGAAAAAAAATTGGACTAAAAATCTAATAAAAATAACACAAAATAAACTAGATACTAATCAACTTTTTCCCTCCCCCAAACCTAAATGAGACATTGTCCCCAATGTCTTAAACAGTGGAAGAAGAGTTTAGAAGATAACACCTGGTTAGCTGAAATTCTACAGGAAAAATTACCGATTAAGGTCTATGTCCAATTTACGCTTCTTACCACGATCGCTATCTGACCAGCTCAACTTGGAAAGAATGTGGTCGATTTTTGGTTCAAATGCTAGGATTTGGTCAATTAATTCTTCGGCCTTTGTTGCAGTCAGGAAAATATCATGTACTGATTTTGTGACGAACTCATGTCTTTTGGCTTCCGCAAGAAATACAAACAGGAAATCGAAAAAAATTTCAATGTTGAGTAATCCAATGGGCTTCTGATGAATATTCAAATGTGCCCATGATGCGACTAAGAATATCTCTTCAAACGTTTCGAGCCCACCTGGTAAAGCAATAAACGCATCAGCAGTATTAACCATTTCAAGGAGTTGTTCAGACATCCCCGAGACAATGCGTTCATCTCCATTTGTTTTTCCGATTATGTGTTCGTCCGCTAAAGTTTTTGGAATGATTCCCAAAACATGACAGCCACCCTCCTGAGCGGCTTTTGAAATACTTCCCATCAATCCAAGATTACCACCGCCATATACTAGGTGCATATTTCGTTCTGCTATGACTCTCCCCAATTCCTTTGCAGCCTCAATGAATTCTGGTTTATTACCAGAATTGGATCCACAGAAAACACAAATTCGCTTGATTCGCTGCTGTGATGTTGCTTCCATTTTCCTTCTCTTGTATATCTGGATGTGTTGAAGAGAGAAATGTAGAGCTGAATTTATAGAACCAGAAATTAGGTGAGTAATAGTAGCACTAGTACCTGCCAAATGACAATTATTAGATGAACGTTAAAATAAATCGTGAAAAGTTTAAAAGTTTAGATCTTGTCGGCGAAAATAAAGGAAATAAAAACAGAAAAGTAAATCAAAGTAATTATTAAGGCAACGGAATTGTGTACGCAATACGCACTAGCTTAGTATAAATTCATAAGGATGCGTCTCAAGAATTCATCCTTTACTCAGCCATCACAAATGAATTAGCTCTCTTCTTTGTGATTGCCAAACATCATTCCTTCTGTCTTAAAATGCTCTATTTGTGCTTTTCCCTACAAAAATAACACACAAAATTAAAAAATCTACAACATGTATACACAAAATATAAAAATAGAAATTACCAAAGTGCATGGGTTGCCTCCCTGCTAGCGCTAAATTTTTCTTCATCAGCCAGACGTGACAGAAATCCATATGTCAATGAGGTTTCAGCGTCGTTTTGGACGTCTGATTAAAGACAATCCCGTGAGCGTTGCTTTTGAAGGGTCTTTTCCAACGGAAAGGTGGCAAAAAGAGTTTTGTCTCATTCAGTGTTTGTGCCACATTTTTAACCTTTGTTGCTCCAGTGGTTCCTGAAAAGAAAGAAAGAAAATCAGGAGGTCTCGTATGGTGCTTGACTTGGAATGGTGGTTCCATTCTGTCAAGTTTCTGGGCGATATATTTGATTTGTACTCCCCAAAACAGTGATGTTTCGCCTGAATGCATTGGATCATCAATAAGCTCTGACATTTGCTCTTCCATTTGCTTTGTTTATTGCTCCACCTTTTCTTCACATATGAATATTAAAATTTCCGCATTCAATTCTTCATCTTTCATATGTGAAATGCATGCTCCATAAGTGTCAACCTGAGGATGTAAAGAGATGTCAGATTTTAGGTCTTCATCCTCTGATATGACTGGCTCAGGTAGATCTTCTTCAAACATTTGTGCAAAGCATTCTCCAAGATCTTCATTTTGAGGATGGAAAGTTTCATCCTCCTTTGTTGGTGCAGTTGGTACAAATAGCTCATCTTCTTCATCCTCGTCAGAGTCAGAATAATAAAAATCAAATCGAGATTCTGTTGGTTTGGGCTCCTGAACTGGTACCTCAGATTCCTGATACTGCTCAGCCTCTTCCTCTGCTAATGTGTCACCATGAAATGCTTGGTACTCGAAGGCTTCTTCAGTTTCATCTGAAAATATTTCTTGAGGTATGTAGCTCTGATTTTCTGTTAATTGTCTTGTTTGTTCTGTCACTCTCTGAATGGATGCTGATTGTCTCTGAATACTTTCGAATTGATCTTAGATTGATTCAAGCATTGTATCTAACTTTTCGTCTTGTTTCTTGAACCAATCTTTGAGCATGTCAACCATCTGATCTTCCTCTGATGGTTCTGGTTCTTGATGAAAATCGTAGATGGATGGTGGATAAAATGGAAAGTATGATGGTTCTATGTGCCTTGAATGATTCCAATAATTCTGCCACTCTGAAAGGTATATACATTGATTGCTCGGGTGGTTACCATCACATATCACACATCTCCCCATTTCGTTCTGATGAGCAAATGTAGTATTGCTTGATTCTGACATCCAGTGATAGTTGTTGGGCTAGACAACAGGCCTCAGAAAACCGGACTGTTGCTCCCAGATTTGGGGTGTATCTTCTAGTAAAGCTCGTGATCTCTCAATCTCCCAATAATGTTTCATTTTTTCAACCACCTGAAAACAAAAGAAATAAGTAAAAATTACAGATAAAAATAAAGAAAATTAGATACAAGTAATTTAGATAGCATCAAAATTAATAACTCAAGAAAATTAAGTCATCGGAAACGGCGCCAAAAACTTGACCGGCGTAAACACACACGTATAACGCAAGCGCACGTATCGTTCAAGTAGTATAAAAATATCGATCCCACGATGACTTAATTCCTACTGTTGTTATTAATTATTGATACTATTTATTTACAGGTATCTAATTATAGGGAGAAGATAATGATTGCTTTTGTTGGTTGAATGTGAATTTGATAAATAAAATACTTAAAGACACAAAAGAAAATACTAAGGAAAATAAAAAAAGACTCAAAGATCTAGGGTTGTGACTCCACACAATATTATTATAAAGATGAATTGATTCTCTTATATGTGTGTAATAATTTAGTTTGCTAACCTGGAACACGAAGATATGCAAAAGCCTCTGTCGATGGTCAGATGCAAATACCCAGTATAACTCAATTGAACCATATGTCTATATCAACCAAATTACCTGGATTCATTAAGATTAAGTTCCATTTATGGCTACCCCCGTCCGACAGGTATATGTCTATCATGTAAGGAAATCTATTAAAGGGTTATATATCCTCAAGGAATATCATGGGCTATTGAATCTAAGGCTGAAACTTAAAATCCCTATGTCCAGTTCATTTTAAGTTTACCAAATCAATCTTACTAATGGCCAATTAACAAGAAGCATTAAGCTTAAGACTCAATAAACAAACTAAAGAATTGCCCATAAAAAGAAAATTGATTATTAAGTGTGTGGATATTGTGTTTCATCACTTCCCTATAATAAAAATAAAATGATGGGGTTAGAGGATCCACATTTAATATTTCTTATCTAGGAATCTCACTTATTATAATATTTAAATTATTTTATGTTATGCTTTCTCAGGAATTAATAATGTTAAACATTTAAAACCAGCCATATAGGCGGTAATCCATTTAGTCTAATTACATCAGCCATATAGGCGGTAATTATCTGTCACATAAATACCAGCCATATATGCGGTAAAGTAATTTATATTTAGACCGACCATATAGGCGATAATAAAGTCTGACATTAATTAATCCGGTTAAATTATAATTTATAAATTATAATTATGTGAGATTTATCTAGATAATTATATTAAATGTGTCACCTTTTACCCCAGCGGAAATTTAACTACAAAACATAAAGAAAATAAAAAAAATACTGAAATTAAAATTAAAAATAAAAATACATAAATTAATTATTACAAAAAATAGATGCAATCCTTAAAAACAGGGAAAAAATCTCAAGGAAAGCACACCAAATGAGGTGCAGAAAGCCTCAATTTATAGGTAAAATTTGGGTTCGGCGTCGCGACATCAACTTCCTTCTTGCGTCGCGACGCTGGCTGTGTTGACTCGGTCCACACGGTTTGACTTTGACTATTGACTCGGATTTCATCGGCCCAAAAAGAATTTGACACGTGGCACGCGGTAAGATCGGTCCAATGATAGCTTGACACGTGTCAGAAGGTGATTCGCGGATGATTCGGTCCAATCAGAAGATGACATGTGTCACGCGGAGTGTCGGCACCATAGGTTTGTGACACGTGTCCCGGCGCATGTTAGCAGATCCTCTGTGATGATGACGCGTGGTACGGTGCACATTAGCAAGTCAATTTTCTCAGATTTTGACACGTGGACCCGGCGCACGTTATCATGGTGCGGCGCATGTTAGGCGTCGCGACACAGGCAGCTTGCGCGTCGTGACGCGACCAAATTACAAAAATACCTGTTTTTCATCCTTTTTCACTTTTTTGGCCCCAAATTGCTTCCAATGCTTCCCAAACTTTATTTATATACAAAATAACAATAAAACACATCAAAACATTCACAAAACTCAAGAAACTATACAAAATATTAGGTCAAATGAGTGGGAAATAGTGATATAATTACCACTCATCATATATTCAAGTAATCTAATTACAAAATGATAAAATAGCAATTTTCATTGTCACATAGTTAATTTGTATAAAAATCACAATGTCTTTTACAAATAGTGACGCTATCGGTCATAATTGTCCAACATCATCAAGTCGTATGTTTATCATTTAAAGCAGTTATGTGACACCTGATGGAATAATGAGATGCTGAGACATCATCAGACATAAATCTTGGAAGGCGAGCAATATAGCACGGTTGGGTGGGAGGACCTATGTGACGATTGTAGCCTCATGATGATTATAGCACGTATGGTGCGAGGGTCTGTGTGGCCTTTGACATCCTCATTTCAAGTGCATAGCGCGGAGAAGGGTCCAAAACTTGAGTGGTGTTTGGAGCCTCGAGATAACAATATCACGGGTGGCTTGAGGCCAGCGTGGATTTTGGATCCTCGGGGTCTGCTTAGCATGAGGAGGGATCATGCCCACATGCCACCACATTTTTAGGATCCATATCTCGAGATTAACAGAGGTCACCGCGGTTATTGGGTTGGGACATATAAATCATGTAAGGCCCTTGGACCTTAGTGGCTGATTGTAGCTCGTAATGGTTAGAAGGCTCAGGGTTGGACTTTCTCCCCCGAGGCCCTGTTGTTGTAATTAATGGCAAAGGGATGCGAGGTTTCCCTCGTGGTTTGTTTTTTGTTCTGCAGGGTTTTATAAATCATTCCCCTCCGAGATTTTAGGATGCGTGAGATAAAGCTTTTTTAAGCTGAGACGGTTGATTCCTTTGTGGCCGGTATTGGCTCGGGACTGGGTTACGTCCCGTCAAGGCCCTATTACTGTGTACTGGCGCAGTGATGGTTCATTCTCTTGCAGTCAACTGACTTATAAGACTTGGGGTCAAAATCTTCCCCCAAAACGTCTCTCTGTCAGATCAGCTCGGGGCTTGGTTACGTCCCGCCGACTCCTTATTATTGTTTTAACAGGCCAATGAGGGAATTTTCCATCATGCCTTGTTTTTTATTTTCTTGGAATATATAGAACATCCTCATGTAATTTCAAATTACAAGGCATGGGGTCAGAGTTTCTCCCACATGGCTTTGTAGAGAAGAGCAAGAGATGATGAACCTATTCTCATATTTTTGGCTAAGGACCAACCAGTTCTGACTCAGGTCAGCTCGATGATGGAATAACTACCTCATGGTATCAGAGTCGGATCAGCCTCAGGGCATCATAGTAGTGGTTGGGATTGAGAAAACAATGGATATGGTAACCGAACCATGAGCCAATTCAGAGCTTTTGACCTGAGGTTGATTTTCAGAAAGGCTGTGAAGCGTGGATTAGATGGAATTGAGAATCAGCATGAGAAGGAACCAACATCTTTTATAAAATTTCTGCTATCAACATGTTGATACCGAGAACAAGATGACAGATGTTGATGGTGGTTTTTCACCCCGAGGAGGCTCGAATACCGAGGAGGGGTATAATAGGATTTATACTTTGGTAAAAAAAAAGGATGATGAAGATCAAAGGGCCTAGAGAGGCTAAAGTCAGATATAGGGGTCTGACCCTATTATACGGAGGAATTCTGTCAAGGGCAGAACCTGCTGATGATGAAGCGAGTTGACATAACAACACGACTAAAGGAAGAAGTATTCAGATTTGGGCTTGTTTGAGTATTTGTGGAAGCCGACCCGAGGTGGTCACTATTTGTGAGCCTGGCTTGGTTGAAGACGTCATCCACCTCGGCATGCTGACCCAAGGAACGAAGCTGGGATCATATGATAGTCTTAAAGTTAAGGTCATATGACATATGCCCTGGTTAAAAGGATAAATTTCTAGAAGGCTAATGATGATTGTGGGAAAAAAACGATTCTCATTGGAAGTAGTCCCTACCAGCCGCCATAGGAATGTGATGTGGTAGGGAAGTGGCATAGTAGAGCCGCTATATGTCGCTATAGGTCGGTGCTGTAAAAAGGAAAAATAGCTAATCTGATTAGCCGAATTGTGGGTAGTTGAAAAGAGTTGTGATAGCAATGGTGGCAAGGTGACATGGGCTGACATCATAGGTAGTGGAATAATGAAGTTGGAAGGCTATATAAAAGGGTTGAAGCCATAGATTCAAAAGATAGCAATTTTAACATCTCACAACTTGTAGAAGATCCAAGAGCTTAAAAACTAGTGATAGAGAGAAAAAAACTGGTCGGTTTCATGACCAAGTGAGTGAGTTGTAATGGGCTAGTGTAAGACCCGATGTGTTGAAAACTTCTTGTAAGCACACTACCCCACTTGTAGCTCGGGTCGGTCTTGACCCAGAGCAGTAATGTAATATCCTCCTTTACTCTCGTGGACGTAAATTGGAGTCCCTCTCCGCCGAACCACATAAATCTTTTTCTCTGTGATTATCAGTCTGCTTGCCAAGTTTGTTTTGATTCCCTAGTAACCAAACAAATTTGCTGCTGATGAGGTTTGTTCAAGGGGTTAATTTCTCATAATTCATTTTGAACGAAAAACAACCATTAACTCTCTCTCTCTCTCTCTCTCTCTAACCTCGCCGAAAAAAAACACCCACTGTCCCCCGACCCTTGCAAGAAATGCACCACCTGAACTTGAATCCAAGAGTTGACAACCAGGTCCTAAGCCCTTTTGTCACCAAACCTCACCCCTTAGAGACGAAATGGTAACATACATTCAAAATAAGTATATTATTTTGCTAGTAATAGATTATCCTTAGTATTAAACTATGTAAGTGGTATTTTTGCATTAAAATATTTTATTAAAATTAAAGTATTCAAAGTAATTTTTAAATTAAATAAACTTGGCCATTGGTTAATTGGATTTTTAAATAACGAGTTAGCACTGCTTAAAAAACTAGTCTATCAATTGTTTTTGATTTTTTAGTATTTGTTTGGGTTAAATAATTAATTTCATTTCCACGGAAACAAATTGAATTGCATTATTATTTATTGATATGTTTTGTTCATCTTATTATTAGTGTTATGTTATCCATTTTAATTGAAAAGACGACATCATTTGAGACGGATCAAAACCCTGCACGAGGAAAAACATGCGAAAAAATATGATTCAGACTTTGTGACTTAATTTTAATTGAATTGTACTACTACACTTTCATATTCTTTAACGAAATGAAATAAAATTAATAATATTAGATAAAATATTTTGTTTCATCTTAATTAAATTAAAATTGTATCATTAACTAATGTCATATAATAAAATTGAATTGTATTATTATTTAGTGATATATTTTGTTCATCATATTATTAGTGTTATGTTGTCCATTCAATTTTACTATCTATCATAAATTTTTTAATATACTTCAACTTAATTAATTAATGTTCTCGAAATATTTAAATATTTCTAATATTTATGTTATTGTAATTTATGTGTCAAAATTTTTGATTATTTTTAAAGTTTTAATAAGTCATTTAAATTATATACACTTTTATAAATAAAAAATCCACTAAAATGGAAAACATCAGGCCCGGACAGAGGCACGACCCTTGTGATCCGCTAAGCTGGAACGGCTCGCAAAACATGCAAATATCTATCTTTATTAAAATTTAGATTTATACTAATAGAGATAGGCACATGCTGGGTGTAATATCCCGAATATTTTTCGGAACAGTTATGGAAGATTTCGGACTTGAAGTTTAGAATTTGAAACTGAATGATATTCGAAAATAAGACTTTATGTGTTGGAAAATAGGTGGGAATATTTTTAAGTGAAGTTTCGTCGCGTTGGAAAACGCGTGGTTTCGAGAACCGGTTATGCGGTTTCTGTTTATATCATTATCGTAAAATTTTGTTGCTTCGGCTATAAAAGTAGCAAACAAACTCTAATTGAACTATTTTTGAACCATTAGACACTTTTTTCCGAGACGAACAATTTTTATGTTGAACACGTTTTGAAATTTGCATTAGAAGGGCTTTAAAAATATGAATTCCCGTGAAAGTCCCATGGTAGGGACCTGACTGCAAATTCGCGGGCGTTTGAACGTAATTTTCAGAATTTTTTCTATAAATACCCCATAATTTTCAGAAATTGCAAAATTTCATAATTCCCACATTTCCTCAAAATGCCCCTTGTCTCTAAAAATTGAAGTAGCGATTGCCAGGTAGCATCAGCAACCAGCCGACTACGGTCGACCGTCGCGACGACACTAGGAGGGACGTCTTGCCACCTTGCATCCAACGGTAGCCGGTGGCGACGCTAGAAATGCTGGAAACGATGATGAAAGAGAGAGAGACTTGTGGCTTCCTTTTCCCTATCCCGGCTTATCACTTCGTTTCATGCCCCGAGCCACCTCCAAATCGAAGCTCTCTAAGAGTACGACAAGGTTGCGGTGTCAGTTTTGCGCTTGGTTTCACGTGAATCGAGAGAGAAAGATTCATATGAATAGTGACCCATGGTGAACAGTACCTCCAATCAGAATTCTTTCGATTCTGGCGCATTCATGAGATCGTTTGGAGTCCGTACATGCCATCGAAATCCCGGTAAAAATCTGTAAATTTCAAATTTATTGTTAAATGTTCGGATGTATCCAGTAGCTTTGTAGAGTAGAGTATTGATATAAATTGAATTGTTTGAGTATTAGTATATTGAATATGAGCATTTGGTAGAATTTAAGTGAAAACTGAACGAGTTTGGTTGATCTGATAGAATATGCAAGTTTCCGATAAAAGTGGATTTTTGAATTTGTATTAGCACGTGTAGATGTGCGTCATTGGGATAAGTTTATTATTGATTAATGTATATGATTTGGCGGTATAGAGGTTGAGTTGGTATAGGCTAAGACTTTTCTGGGTGTTGGAAGTTCGTGATTGATAGGATACATATATGAATCGTGAATGTTGATCGATAAGTAAAGAATGTGAGGATTGTAAAGGTCATGGTATCGGAATTCCAAGTAATGTGTATGTTCATATGTCTAATATATATACGTATGTGTATGACGATTCTGAATGATAAAGCAATGTTTGTCATGTATATACTTGTGTATGAGAAATCATGTGATGAGTTTGTGACATGTGATATATATGCATGTGTATATGTTTAATCGGTTAATGATTTTTGGTGTAATAGCCAAGCTGGTTAGGAAATCCGTTCGGACGGAATTCATCTCATACCTATACTAAAATAGGTAATGAGTCTTGTACGAGCATTGTGTGTGTAAGCCAGTCGTATTTATGCATTGTTGAATGATGTGATCTTTGATGTATTTGTTATGTGTGCTTCGTAGTTGGTTGCATGATGTTTGTAAATATCTCTGAGTGTATGTATGTGTATGATAGAACTTGTGATATGTATGGATTGTGTATGCATATGTGAAATGAATTGATGATTTGAAACCGATGTGAATATCAGAGGTTATAAAGCGTGTTTGCTAAGTGCTATTGGTATGTACATATATAGGGTAAGAATTCTGAAATTGTATTTGCATGTATATAAGATAAGTGTGCTACGGTATATGTGAATGTATATGAACCCTAAGTGTTAAGCTATTATTAGGTTATTGTGGTTTAAAAAAGGTTAAAGAAATATTGTTTTGGTATTAGAGATAGTTTGTAACTGAATTGAAGAAAGTTTGTTAGATTTACTGATTTGATGATATTTCAAAGATGTTTACTTGTGATAAGTATTAATAGGTGATCTCATGCTTCATTATTTAAACGGTTTCGATATTAGATGACGTACGTTGTGATTTCGAATCCATACTTTGTGTGCTTTGAATATCTTGCCATTATATTGACAACATATAAATATGAAAATATGAAAATTTGATATGGGTAAAGTATAAATGATAATAGAAAGATGATAATTCTAAAACCCGAAATAACTTGATAATTCTGAAAAACTTATAATGTGATTGACTTGTATGTTCTGTATGTAATACTAGCATGGTTACTTACTGAGTCTTTATAACTCACACCAAACCAGTTTGCTAGTTTTGTAGGTTGGTTACCAGGTGGGTCAACCACTTCAGCTTTGGAAGTCATGCTCGAGACGCGGATCACTCAAGCGACAGTCACCCTCGCAAGTGTCCTGAGAGAAGTTTTACAAGTTTAGGATATTTGGTTATTATTTTGGTTGTCATGCTGAGCACTTTGTTTGTAATAAGTAAATATTTTGATTGTTTATGATATTATGGGCATAGAGCCCTTGAGTGTTGTTAAATGATGTGGGCACAACGCCCTTAGATGTTGATTTTGATGTGTTATATGTGAACCTGAGGTCTTGTTGTTTGTTTGATGTTTTCTGAGATTCTGTTTTGATGCTGGACTGTGACCAGGTTTTCCAGTTTTAGGATATATCATGCCCGATTTTATGTAAATTTAGAGGCTTATGGAGATGGATTAATCATGTCTCTTACCGGTAACATTTTGGCTCTAGCGGGGTATTGCAATTATGGTATCAAAGCAAAGGCTTAGGTATCGGTGACTGCATTTATAGGGTATCTGATCGTCTAAGTAAGTTTTTCGTTACATATAGACTATATAGGCCTCATATTTCAAACTTAACTTAATTTTTGGTAAATGGTATGATGTGCAATGCTTTTGATTGATATGGATGATTCATATTGTCGGTACATGTTTGTATATTATGGATATATGTATGTGTAAAGGTATACTAAGTTAAAAGTATGTCGTTTATATGGGAATATGAATATGTATGTGATGTGAAATCATTATGTTTCAAGGTACGAGTTATGATATAATGTTGATAGTATGAATTGTGAACTGATATTTTGAATTATGTTTTGAAAATTTGGTATTAGATTTTTGACATAAAAGTATTTTGTAAAAGAAAAATGAAAGGAAATAAGGAAGAAAGAAAAATTTCAAATATTTTGATTTTAAGAAAATGTTTCCGCCTCGACGCTTGATTCACGTTTTCATGTTTTGAAATTTATCGATGTGTTTCTGTCGAGGTGTTTGATAATATGTTTCTGTCTCGATGCTCGAAAATGATTTTGATGTTTTTAAACTGTAAAACTTTGTTTCCGTTGAGACGCTCGAAAATCTGTTTCTGTCAGGGTGCTTGATGATTTAATATTTTTGCACTTGTATAAGTTTCGTTCCGGTTTAGCTGGGAGCACTTGTTATAGGATCCAGACCATCGGAAAATGGCGAGCCCACTACCCTGTCGACATGGTTCGTACACTGTCCAGTCTGTGTGCGTGACTGAACAGTG
Organism: Zanthoxylum bungeanum; assembly: GCA_019454045.1. Lineage (NCBI taxonomy): Eukaryota > Viridiplantae > Streptophyta > Magnoliopsida > Sapindales > Rutaceae > Zanthoxylum > Zanthoxylum bungeanum. Next base: position 23,732 of record SKCR01001176.1, on the reverse strand, counting down.
GACACTCGATATGTATTTGAAAAGGTTTACATCAAAGATTTATTTTGATTTACACATATTTATGTTTTGTTACAAAAAAATGATTTCAAAAAAATTACATTTTGATTTTGATACATTTCGATACTGTTTATGTTATTGTACGATATAATATGTTTCTGTCACGAAACTTGTATATGATTTTATGGTTTTATAATTTGATATGATATGCTTCCGCCGTGGCGCTTTGATAAGTGCGATTTATACCCACTTATTCTGCATTCTTATCTTATTATTTTGTTAGATTATGTATTATTTAATGTATTTTATAGTTTCTTTTATGTTTTATTGTACATTGGAACATGGATCTTGGAGCAAATTGAGGTGTTTTGGGACCTTATGGACGCATCGGAAGCACGCGAGAAGCTGAAAACGAAGAAAACACTCATCTTGAAAATTTAGGTTGGCGTTGCGCTGCCACTTTTGGCGTTGCGACGCCCCCCACATGATCCATAATACATATTTCCAGAGAGTTAGGCGCTGCAATGCCAAAAATGGCGACGCGATGCTACCACAGGAACCCATAAACTTCATAAAATCGTATTCTACATGCATAAGGTCTCCATGACTTCCCTATAAATATAGGAGCAGGTCCTAAGCCCTAAAAGATGAGACCAATACACAATAATAGAGTTCTAAACACATATTTTAGAGAGATCCAAGGAGGCCTCATTAATATTTTTAATATCTTGTTTATTTAGTTTTTAATCTTAATTTAGTTCTTTCTAAATAAAGTTAAGTTTATTAATTATAGTACTTAGTGCGAGTTTGATTACAATCCCTGTGGATTCGGCAATCTACTTATCATTTACTAAAACTTGACATCGTATACTTGCGGTACAATATAAAATATCACAACACGCTTGTATAGGGGTTTGTCCAACTGTAGTGGGCCGACCCGACCCTCTGTCGACAGGGGATCGTTTCGTACATTGTCTGATCTATGCGCGCAATTTGGGAAATGGGCGCTTGTTATGTTTCGTCCAGTTGAGTTATGATGGATGCTCAATACAGATTTACGGTTGTAGGCACTGCATTTTTGCATGTAAGTCCCTATGATGAGTCTCATTTGGAGACACTACCTTTTAAGTCACGGAAGTCGCGGGAAACGGACGTCGGAAGGGGAATTCAGAATAAGTATGTCAAAAGATTCAATTCACATGTTCACTGCTTTCGTTCGTGTTGCGTTCGTTAACACGTTCGAACGTCAAGCAGATTACGGGCGTTCGTGTAGCGTTCGAATCGGCGTTCGAACGGTGTATGTACTTCTGATTTTGCTGCTAGCCTCACACCCAAGCCCAATTAGCCCACCAAAGCCCATAAAACATATCCAAATAATAAAACACATATTTAACACATGGTGAAATTAAATAAAATCTAAAAATCATATACCAAATTAAAATAAATATCAAATAAAATCATGCCTAATTAAAATCAATCAAGTATATCATATTCCTAATCTAGCCAAGACATGTCCCCCAATCAAATATTAGACTTTCCTTGTACGACACTAATTGATTCCTTCCTTTTCAAACAAGGAGAAGCCCTAGCCTTTGTCTATAAATATCAGTTTGGGGCAAAGCCCCATATCAGCATCAATTTTAGGGATGAGTCCCGGGGGGCGAGGCCCACATCAGCATCAGTTTTGGGGATGCGTCCCAGGGTCGAGGCCCACGCGTCATCAGAACGCCAAAAATGGCACTCCGAAAGTGGAGCATGGTTCGGAAATGGACCACCACCACATCAAATGCCGAAAATGACACTCCGAAAATGGAGCACGGTTTGGAAATGGACCAAGGAAGGCCTAGCCCATCGGAATAGGAAAAATATCCACGCATACATGCATACATATCACATACATGCAATTTTTGTTTTGTATTCGCAGGTTTGTAGCGGCAAAGACCATCTCATCAAGTAACGGTTTAAAATGAGTCACGTTCTCGCACAGCACGGTTCGGAAATGGACCACAACAGATGCCGGAAATTGCGCTCCAAAATGGAGCACACACCACATATACCAGAAATGGCGTTCCAAAATGGAGCACACACCACAAATGCCGGAAATGGCGCTCCAAAATGGAGTACACACATAACAGATGCCGAAAATGGCACTCCGAAAATGGAGCATGGTTCGAAAATGGACCAGTATCTCTCGCCGAAAATGGCGCTCCGAAAATGACCTTCGAGAGGAGATTTAAAAGGTTAGACCTGATGGCACTTCTATTATTCATATTTATTCATCTCTTAACTGTTTTATTTATTTTCTTCACATGAGAGTCGTTTGTGGATGCATGTTGTGGCTTTGAATGGATGGAAAATGTGTCGTCTCTTGTGGTATATAGGATGGAAACCCAGATGTAAATTCCGTAGCCGAATCCGAATGGACGGTAGTGCGGTCTGTACTTGGGATACAACTCCACGTACCACTTGAGCAAACGGAACATATTTCGATATGTTTTATCTTGTTCGTTTGTTATCCGCATTTTATATTCTGTTATTTAATTTCTGCATGTCATTTGTTTGTGTAATGATGAGATAAAGCGCATGGGCTTAGTAAGTTGGATTAAAGGTCCTCCATTTCGGGGGGTTAAAATCCTTTACCACGATGCTTCGCTGCGCCGGATGATGTATATTCGGTTGAATGTAAGATGTGTTCAATCGGGTATACGAAGTCCGATATTGCTGTCTTTATTTTTATATGCATTATGTTATTAGCGCATGGGCTTAGTAAGTTGGATTAAAGGTCCTCCATTTCGAGGGGTTAAAATCCTTTACCACGATGTTTCGCCGCGCCGGATGATGTATATTCGGTTGAATGTAAGATGTGTTCAATTGGGTATACGAAGTCCGATATTGTTGTCTTTATTTATATATGCATTATGTTATTAGCGCATGGGCTTAGTAGGTTGGATTAAAGGTCCTTTATGTCGAGGGGTTAAAATCCTTTATCACGATGCTTTGCCACGCCTTTTAGCCCGTTATTATTTATTAGGTGTCATATATTCATTCGTTCACGTATGTGTCATGTTGTTTACAGCATTTTGGGGGTCACTGCTGTAACCCCATTCGAACGCGTTTCAGAACGCCGCACGAACGCATGTTTTCTGTCTCAGTTCGTTCGAACGCGTTTACGAACGCAACTCGAACGCGCATGCATTTTGCCTTATCATGCATCAGGTATCATTCTGTTCGAACGCATTTCCGAACGTGAGCATTCTGTTTCATTTCCATTTGAACGCGTTTACGAACGCTACTCAAACGCGAACCTTCTGTTTACCGTTCGAACGCGGATACGAACGCCCACGGTAAACAGGCCCTCTTCCATCACATCTCATGCATGGTTACTCATCTTGTCATTTACCTTTTTGATTGTTCATGTTCTCGCAGTTAGTCATTTATTGTGTCCACAATATCACATGTTCGTTTCCATGATTCATGTTTACACGATAGTTTTCTACGTATGCTTCCGCATTCATCCATTCAACATGTTCATGAAGTTATATGTTTGTCGTTATTCTGATTTGCTTTCATGTGTGATTGTACAATTATTATCTACTGGCATGCCTATGATCAAATATAATATGCTTATGAAAATATTGTATGTTTGTCGTTATGATGATTACCCTCATGCATGTGAATTTAAAAGTAGAATACTCTTGGAAATATGTTACGTAGATTCGATTAAATTAATGCACAAATCATTTCATTACAAGTGGCATAAGTAAGAGACCATTCCGAACCCAACGGTTTGAGGTATTCCCTTGCGAGGGGTGAGTGTGGCCTTAAATTATTTTCCCGGTTCACACCGGGTGGCGACTCCATTATTCTCCGGTTTAGTCCCCCTTGGGCTACTCCGTACTTCCAACTAGGCCGCGAACCCGGAACAGCATGCGTCGCCCAGTTTCTGTGTCCCACAACGGTGATGGATTTTGAAAATCATTTTTGTTTACAGTAAAAGAGTTTTTCAAATGTATTTTCAAGATGGTTTTTGAAAGATATCGTTTTATGTTTTCTATTTTAATGATGACTATTTTAATGATGACAGAGATTAACAGATTTCAGACTATCAACATCATAATAGCACTATGATTATGTGTCACTTCTAGCTGTGACAATGGATGTTTTGGTTGATATAAAAGATTATATTCATTATAAGAATGAGTATGTAAGTTCATAGTTAGACATGGATCTTTCGGGTATTATGATGGTTATATATGATATTTTGTCATCCATACAAAGTTGTATGTGCGATGGGGTATGTACGTATGTAAACTTTGATGTTGGTATCGTTTATAGATATGATATGAAATGATATAATGTGAAATGAATGTGTCCCTTTTCTGATTATGGACGAAATAGATTGTATGAGATTTGCATTATGTTTTCTGTTTTGATACTATATCAGATTGCCTGTAAAGAACCTTCTTCGATTTTGATGATGCATGTGACTTACTGTATGGAATTCATGTTTGGCTTCATGTTTCTATAATGAATGACTTTGAAACAGTTTGAGCGTGTTCCTATGAATGAGTGTGAATTTAGATGATAAGTTTGATGTGTTTTTGGTATGAAATGTTTGATTCGATATGTTTTGTTTTGAAATAGTATAGTTTGTATTAATGTATGAAATACGTAACTTTTGATGAGGTGTAAAATGAGATAACTTATGAATGCAGATAAGATTGTAATGTACGTGTATTTGATTTCGAATGATCAGCCGTAAGGACAGAGAATTTTGAGGACAAAATTTTTACAATGATGGGAGAATGTAATATCCCGAATATTTTTCGGAACAGTTATGGAAGATTGCAGAATTGAAGTTTAGAAATTGGAACTGAATGATATTCGAAAATAAAAATTTATGTGTTGGAAAATAGGTTGGAATATTTTTAAGAGAAGTTTCATTGTGTTGGAAAACGCGTGGTTTCGAGAACCGGTTACGTGGTGTCTATTTATATCGTTATCCAGGTAAAAGGTTATTATTTCGACTATAAAAGTAGCAAACGAACTCTGATTGAACTTATTTTTGAATCATTACACTCCTTTTTCTGAGATGGACAACTTTCATGTTGAACACCTTTCGGAATTTACATCAGGAGGGCTTCAAAAATATGAATTTCCATGAAAGTCTCATGGCAGGTACCTGATTGCAAATTCACGGGGTCATAATGTAATTTTCAGAATCTTTTCTATAAATACCCCATAGTTTTCAAAAATTATAAAAATATCATAATTCCTTCATCTTCTCAAAATGGCCTCCAACTCCAAAAACCAAAGTAGCGACTGTCAGGTCGCGCCAGCAGCCGACCGGCCCAGTTGACCGACGCGACGACACCAGCAAGGGCGCCCGACCACCCTACGTCCAACAGTGGCCGGCGGCGATGCTAGAAACTTCAGAAACAATGATGAAAGAGAGAGAAAGATGCACGACTTCCTTTTCCCGATCCCAGCTCGTCGGCCACCCTTCAAATCGAAGCTCTCGGATAGCAGTATAAGGTTATAGTGTCGGTTTGCGGAATGACGCTTGGTTTCGAGGGAATCAAGAGAGATAGATTCGGATGAATAATGACCCAAAATGAACAATACTTCTGATCGAAATTTCATCGATTCCAGCACATTCGTGTGATTGTTTGGAGTTCATATATGTCCTCTAAATCTCGGTAAGACCTTCTGGTAAAAATCCACAAATTTCAAGTATATTTTTAAATGTTCGGATGTATCCAGTAGCTTCGTAGAGTAGATTATTGATATAAATTGAATTGTTTGAGTATTAGTATATTGAATATGAGCATTTGGTAGAATTCGAGTGAAAATGGTACGAGTTTGGTCGATTCGATAGAATATGCAAGTTTCCGATAAAAGTAGATTTGTGGGTATAATGATGTGTTTTGATTTTAATGATATTTACGAGTTATATATGATATTACGAATATGTTTGAATAAATCTGGGTAGATTTGGAGGGTTTGCGACCCTTCCGTAGCGTTTGCGAAAAATTTTCAGAAGATTTTTCAAAAACATGTAAACCGGGGATTTAAGTGAACTAGTGGTTTAAAATAGTTTGTAATGATATTTTAAGAGTAATGGAACTGAAAACATTGAAATCGAACTCAATTTGGTTAGCCTGGGAAGATCCAGATTTTTGTGGTAGTTAAGTCGAGAATATCATAAATCGCGATTCTGACTGCATTTCGCTATTTGTTTTGACAGATGTGACTAGGACCAGGAGTGCTCGTGAAACCATGTAAGTAACTCATGCGATGCGTTCTCGAATCGTTCTTTTCATGCTTTATATATATATATATATATATATCTGTGTGTGTGTGTGTGTGTGTGTGTGTGTGTGTGTGTGTGTGTGTGTGATTGAAAGGCTTATGATAGTTAAAGATGGATTTGAGAAATGACATCGAGATCGTGTATATTTGAGATAGTCGACCATCACATGTACGAACTCTCATTATTGCTATGATATGAAGGGAAATATTTAATGATGTTGATGCCTAATGATGCATGTGAGTGTATTAATATGTAATAATATGTGTATGTATATGTATATGATAATAAGTTATGGACCATTTGAGTATAAAACGGTAAAGAGAATAAGTCACGATTTCTGTATTTGTATTAGCACGTGTAGATGTGTGTCATTGGGATAAGTTTGTTATTAATTAATGTATACGATTTAGCGGTATAGAGGTTGAGTCAGTATAGGCTAAGTCTTTTCTGAGTGATGAAATTTCGTGATTGATATGATACGTATATGAATGGTGAATTTTGATCGATAAGTAAAGAATGTGAGGATTGTAAAGGTTATGGTATCAGAATTCGAAGTAATGGGTGTGTGTGTGTGTCTATATATATGTATGACGATTATGAATGATAAAGCAATGTTTGTCATGTATATACATAAGAAATCATGTGATGAGTTTGTGACACGTGATATGTATGCATGTGTATATATTTAATCGGTTAATGATTTTGCGATGTAGTAGCCGAGCTGGTTAGGAAATCCGTTCGGACGGAATTCATTTCATACCTATTCTAAAAAAGGTATTGAGTCTCGTACGAGCATTGTGTGTGTAAGCCAGCCATATTTATATATTGTTGAATGATAAAGTCACCACACATGAAGCACCCAAGAACAATTCTAGGAATTACAAGAGTGGTCATAACACTCTAGAATGGAAACATATCATCAAATGATACATATTACAATAATAGCACCCAAAACACTTCACACATACATCATCACTTCCATATCCATCCACCAAAATCAAAAACCCCAATTTTAATAAACAAAGGAACCCTAGAACTATTCTAACAATTCAACAAAAAATAAGAAACTAATTTCCAAACTTAGGGTTGTAGAAGATTACCTTTAATCTCTTGATTTCCTAAGCTTTTTCTTGAATTTTTCTTCATTTGCTTCATGATTTGATCAAACAAATCTTAGGGTTATTTCTTTCTTATGCTTCGACCATGGTGGGTTAGAATGAGGAAGAAAACAAAATTTTTTCTTTAAATAATCAAGTGACCGATTTATACAAGGGTATTTTGGTCAATTTTAAAATTTAATCCAATTAATTATATTAAACTTTATGTTAACAAATCAAATTTGCATACCTAAAGTTTAATTAAATCATGTCATGTGTCACCAATAATAATTAAATATTTTTCATAACAATTATGAAAAGGTTTATCAACTAATTATTCAAATATTTAACATTTAAATATTTAAATAATTAATTAATATAATTATTATATATATGTATTTTATTTACATTAAATAACAAATACATATATTAATGGCATGTGTCAAATCTCATTTGACAATTAATTAATGTGTATCTAATCAAATTATGTATCAAATACAAATACACAATAATTATTAAATGACCAAAATCCCCTATACATGTGTTATCGTTTAACCAATTAAACGATTCAAATTAAATCATTTAATCTGATTAAGTTTTATGAATAATCTGTAGTATTCATAACGCGTTGCCCAAGTGATCAACGAGTACACTTCATATTGTGGGACTCTATAAGTTTAGGTTTATCCGTCACGAAATCCAATTTCGTGTCCATAATTCACTCACTCATGAATTATGACGACCACGGATACTCTCGCTAAACTATGCAAGTCAAGGTCATTGCATACTTATAATCCATCCATCACAGGCTATCCATATTATACCTGTGATATAGATAAAAACGTCAAATCCTTTCGATATAATATAGTCGACTTGCAACTTACGATCTCTAAATAATACTCGGAACTGATTTCCGAAGTTATACCACGGCCATGGATTTACTAGATCGCAAACACGTGTAGGATGCCTATGCCTTGTACACAGGACTAACGGATTCTATCTTGATACGCATTGGATATCATGAACATCAGTCCACACCCAACGAACAGGCAGAGGTCTGATCTTGAATAGATCGGTGACGTGACTATCATCAAAGTGTGGAGGATAACTCATATATCCACAGTGGTATCTCAAGTCGAAGGACCACTATGCTCTCTCAACTCGAGAAAATTCCTATTGACGTTGGTGTACCATCTATTAAGAAATCTTCAGTGAGTCATTCAGTGTTTATCAAATAAACACCTACATGTCTATACGAGTCTCCTGAGTCTCATGGTTCATTGGGATAAACCATCGGACCAAGTCATGATATACGACATGTACTGGTCTCAGCGGATTTTACTAACCGACCCGTATTAGTAAATCTTGACCAGGAACTTTATTTAAGGATATACATTTTATGGTGTGCTTCCCAATGTCAATTACAAACTACGTTGTAACTGCACATTCGTTATAAATCCTATGGTCTTTGTCTAATATACACATATCACTAAATCAGATTTAGTTTCAATCTAATCTTAATTAGATATCTAATCGCAGTTAGATCGAATATGTGTATAAAAGACAAGAGGTGCTATCAATAAATAAGTAATATTACGGAAAAAAGAATTGTTCGTATTTATGAATCGGACATAAATACGATCCGGATTGGCACTCTGAGCACCAACCCTAACAATTTCTCCCACTTGCTCTAGTGTCAATCCATGGTATCATATATACATCTCAATGCGTATCACATACCCACGGTCCTCAAGAGCTCACCTAGCACTCAAGAGGTAGGCAATAACAAGTAAGCTCGCTATTACAAATTAAGTTTGTCCAACAAACCCAATTGTTTTCCTTAGCCACATCATTCATATTTTGTAGAACCCAAGTTCTACATCAATATGACTCAGATGCGTCATCAATATTGCGCTACAACTACTAAGTTGTCTATGTATTTAAGGATTAAATCCAAATACTATACAGACAACCGCAAGCACAACACTAATATCAAAACTTCTAATCTATAAGATCACTATGCAATTTCATAAGTAATTACTTCATAAGTTGCAACAAATTCCACTAATACAGTAGAATCAACGGTGACATTCCCACTACATCTTTTCTGACTTTATATGACATAGATCATCTAATGTCATAATTAGAATCAAAACTAATATGACTTTATGGTTGCAGATTATATTCTCCATGAATAAGAAACTTGTTCTTAATATCTCAAAGATCACAAAAAACATGTTTCAAGATCCATCTTATGGTCTACAGCATATCAAAATAACTCGTAACAATTACAAATAAATTGATTTCTTTAATCGCGCATTATATATTATTCGTTATGCTATCATCATATGAGGCATTAGATTGACTAGACATTCTAATCAATTTCTCTTTCGACAAATGAATCATCATTTACGAAAGATTAATACTATATACAAAAGACACATTAAATGTCAAACAGTTATACTAACTGTTATACATATAGTCTTACTGTGTCCTTTATTAGATCATATCTAATACGCGACTAATGGAGTTTCTCACAAGTCTCTTAGTTTTATATCATATATGAAACTTTATATCAAATAAAACAGAAACTACTCTCACTACTATCACGGAGAAAAGAGACTTAGGTAAATTTTTTACCTCACCAACATTTCATTATTACATTAATAATGATAATATCGTTAGGATATACAACACTAGAAAGAAATTTGTATGCTCTCACTGACCATATTATCAAATATGCATTCTCTATGTTTTGATAAAATCAGACAATCTGACTGTATCGAAATTAGAGAATACAGATTTTCGGAAAACTTATCTGAGTCTACAATAAGCTCTATAAGCTAGTATATCAAACTGTGATCTTAGCAGAATACAAATTCTATGGCCATTCTAGAATGAATTCTTCAAACAAATAAATCACAACGGATCTCTTATTCGAAGAAATCACTCAAGAACGCCACTTTGCATTCTTTAGTCAAAATACATAGTTTAATATCAACATTAACCACACTACAACAAAATTGACTTTTAGTGGCGAAAATTTTCGCCACTAAAAGCCATTATTTCGCCATTAAAACTATATTTCGCCACTAAAAGTGTGACAAAAGGTATTAGTGGCAAAAATTTAATTCGCCACTAAAAGTATATTTTTTTCGCCACTGAAGGTTCATTTTTATTGGCGAAATAATTTTCGGCTCTGAAAATCATTTTTTTCGCCACTGAATGTCATTTTTAATGGCGAAATTTATATCGCCACTAAAAAAAGACCTTCAGTGGCGAAAAAGATAAAAGGCAATCTGATCAAATAAATAATTTTCAAATTTTAATACACCATATGTTATTTTATATTATAAAATGATACAAAATATAATTTTAATACATTAATTTAATAATCATATACATTAATATATGTAAATAAAATATTTGTATTTACAAGAATGATCAACTAGTTACAATTGAAAAATCAAAAGTTATTGATTTCGTCTTATGTCTAAACTTACATTCTATATCCAAACTACAAAATAGACTTTGAACATATGGTGAAAGTCAACGAAACCATTCATTGAATGAACTAGCTTCTCATTTGTAATATCTGCAAGGGACTGAAAGGAGTCGCTCTTCTTGTGCACAGTGACTGTTGGTTGCAATTTACTTGTTGGTTGAGCACTCGAAATCTCAAGACCTGATAGTACCTGAGATAAGAGAGAAAATGAAGCAAACAAAGTCAATTCTACAAAATATGAGCCAAGACCATGCAAGTGAAATAATATTCTTCTAGTGATATCTTCTATACCAGTTTTCAACATCCAATAATTTAGACAACCACAGCTTTTTCTATATATGTACTATCTAGAAAATATTTTCCAGACAAAAAAACCAACAACAAGATGGTTTGCTTCAATCATACAAAAGCAACCAGACCTTTGCTAATTTCTAGAAACAATGTTTTCCAGTAGAATAAATCAACAATAAGATAGTCAACATAATGTTTAATCAGCTCTACATTATGAAACATAGTCTAATTCATAAGTGAAATAATTTCTGATTCGTCAGTTGGATACCTAGATGCCAACTATCTTCAACTTCCCCCAAAACTTTGGATGCCTCGCATGTTTTTAGTTTTCTTGATCACTAAAGAGGGGAAATGGAGCTTTTAACTTTAAATAGCAAGTATACATGTTAGGTATAAATTGATGTTCTTGTGTCCATTTGAAAAACATAGGGGAAATAGTTATTAAACATTATCTAATCTGTTGTAAATTTGTAATTTTTCAAGTGTCTTAGCTATCAATTTTTTGAATGCATACACCTACTTCCAAATGATCTAGTGAGCAACTTCAAAGATCATTGATGCCTCAGAGAAATTTTATTCCAATATAAACTCAAGGACATATAGGTGAGAGAAAAAAAATTCAGTATTAAGATAATAAAAACTGCACATGTGGAAGAATTGCTTACCTCTCAATATCTTAACTGCCATAACTCCTGAAGGAGCATCTTCAAACGCAAGAATTTCTTATAAATCTACAGGGTCACCCTGTTAATGCAATGCCAATTGTCATGAGCAGTAGTGAATCAAGTTGAAAATCAGACTGCGATTTGTCATCCTCCAGATGGGAATCAGCAGTAAGTTGATTTTCTCCACCTTCACGTACTTCTTTGTCCTAGATTTATTCCAACAAAGTCCAATTCCGATAAAGAAACACAAGATGTTGAAAAGATCATTAACAATATTCAATGAAAGATAAAACATATTTTTCTTATATATATATAATCTCTCTTTTTCCTGCAAAATCTGTAAAACAGACACTGTAATTCGTTGTTTTTAAAACAATTACAAATTAATTAATTAACAAACAAGAAAGAAAAAGAATTGTTACCTTGAAACCTAGTTGGAGCTGAAATTTCCAAACCGACATGTACAGAGCGAGTAACATGTAAAGAATGTAAAATTGGCTGATTCTGTTAGTTTCAAGTTATTCCGCAGAATCTTTTAGCAATTTAACTATTTTATAGTAGTCCCCCAAATAAATTCTATAAACTAACAGAATCAGCAAAAACTTCATGTAGCTCAAAGGAAGTAACTTAAATGCCCTAACCTCATCAAAATCAGCAAAAATGCATGAAAACTCTGCCATGAACCACACCTATCAAGGACACAGTATCAAATAAAAATCCACAACTCAGCAAAGGAAAGTAAGGGTCGATAAGAATACTGAAGAAAAAAAATAAAACAAAACAAAAACAAGTTATTATAGTACCATCGCTAAAAGGCATTGCAAGCTTGAGGCCCTTAAACTCCTTTGATGTTCCACACCTTTTTTTACATGTCAACTCTCATACATTTTGAACAAACTTTTCAATGTTATGTGTGTAAGTGCCGTCTGCCTATTTGCACGTCAGGTTATAAATAGATTATTAGAGATGGGAAAAAAACCAAAACAGAACACATTAAAATATTACTTAACATACAACAAAATATATTAAGAATTTAAGATACTACTTAATATTCAAAAAAGATTTGGACCATCAGTATATATAAAAGTGTTTAATTGTTACTCTGCTGGGCATATTGATCTAGTTCTTTCAAGGAAAAGGTAATGACGTAAATCACCTGACTATAGATGAACCTTGTCAAGGTTTGGCATCCAAGTACAAAACCAGATTTTATTCACAAACCTTAACACAGATACCATTTACATGCATACATGAACAAGAAAACATAGACATTAAACGATACTTCCAAATTCTAGGAATATACTACAACTATCCCAGTAATAGCAAAAGACCTAAATGTTATTTATCTATTTATTTTCTCTTGGTAAGAAACTAAACCATGTACATTGATTCAAAGAAATAAGCTACAAAACTGGCCTAACTATTTACTTTACTTCAATCATTTAGACAAAACATCCAAGCACTCACAGATAGCAATTACAATTACATATGAATAACCAGAGATGCAATAATCAGGATGACGAAGCAAAGATAGTGTTGTCTCTGCAACCAAAAGAAGACTATAAGAAACAACATTCAGAAAGATGATAAGCCTAACAATAAGAAAGATATTCAACATTTATTAAGAATTTTACCTGTCAGTACATAGCTCAGACCTTCTGTGGTTGATGTATCTGCAACTTCAGCAATTCGATTAAGATCCTTCTGAAGAGACCGTCCAATGCCCAATAAACCAACCTGAAAACAGAGAAAGACAATGATTAGAGCCCTCCAATTCAACCAAATTCATTTAAATAAATAAGTATTATTGTAAAAATAAATGTTTATCCACCAAAATCATACACGAACCAAAAAGAATCTTGTTAGAGAACTTTCGTTCAAAATAACAGGGTTTCTGATTACATGAAAGCTAAAATTTAAGTATTACAGCCCTGAGGGACGAGGCAAAATCCCATTTTCACAAATACTAAAACTTCTCATTCTTGCTTACTTACTTCAGCCACGTAGCCAATTTTCATCATTTGCCAGATGCTTGCATAATCCAATATTATTGGCATTTGATAAAAACCTTCTCAAGGTATCACACCTAATTTTATCTACCAGAGCCTCAAAAACACAATACCACGAACTTCACAGGACGTGCTAATTTGAAATCGGAAATCATGCAAGGCACAACAATCAATTACTAAAGTAAACCACCAAGATAACCTATCATATCATTGATCCACAAACAGAAAACCTCATATTTGACTATCATTTCAATTGTAATAAACAATCGCAATGCATATCGTCAAATTTCTTACATCTCATCGGCTAACAAAAACGAATTTTAACTTTCTTCAAAACCAAACAACAACATAAAAAACACCGAGAATCCAATTCCAATGAATACTAAATCCTTCGTTTTGATGAAGTAAAAATGGAGGAAGAGGCCTGAATACCCAGTTGCAAATCTCTCACCAAAATCAAAAACTCAAATTCCCACATCAAAAATCTAATCTTGCAATGGCTAAAATTTATACATACCTCGAAGAGTGCCAAAATCAATTGAACTCTCCATTTTCAACACCCAAATATGTTTCCTCAAGCAGCGTTGCATGAACCAGCTTCCTGCACAACGAGCCCATCACCGCCGGGACAGCCACAAGAGAAGAGAAGCAGAGGCTTTAAGCTTGCAAGAAGGGCTGGAACCGTCGATTTAGGAAAGGAACAGGCTGGAATCGTCGAATTTAGGAAAGGAACAGGCTAGAATCGTTGAATTTAGGAAAGGAACAGGCTAGACAGCCACAAGAGAAGAGAAGCAGAGACTTTAAGCTTGCAAGTAGGGTTTAAGCTTGGATGAAGAAAGGGAGATAGGAAATGTCGATTTAGGAAAGGAAAAGGCTGGAACCGTCGAATTTACAGGGAGGATTTTTGATGAAGAACAAGTGGTGAGGGAAGAGTTGAAAGGGTTAGAGTTTTGTTTTGATGAAGAAAAAAATTGGAGGATTAGGGTTTCGTGGTAGTGGAAGAGGTGAGAAGATTTTGGGTCTGTAAACAAAAAAGAAAAAATTAGTTTGATAGAAGGGCACAGGCGCCAAATTTTTATCAATTAGAGGGGAAAAATTAGTCACTAAAAATATTTAATTTTAGTGGCGAAAATTAATTTCGCCACTAAAAGCTTATTTTTAGTGGCGAAATTTATTTTCCCACTAAATTTTCGCCACAAAAAATAAAATTTCTTGTAGTGCCAACAGATCTTTAATTGTTCAATCAGTGTGTCTAAAGACAAGCTTCCTCAGAATCTACAATAGACTACTGAGTATAACATTTCTCACTGTCATACTATAAAGGTCAAACCTTTATCAAGCTCACTTTGCTTTTGCTGTGTAAATAATTTGCACACTTTATGAACGATTCATAATGAAAGCTTAATCAAGTTAAAAACTTGATCGTAGTAAGCCATGAATAATCTTAGATCTATGGTTCAATGATAATTTCCGAAATCGATATCAAATATCTCTCCTACTATAAGTTATAGGATAATTTTCTTTGATAAGAAAACAACATAACCAATAAGTATCAAATACTTCGCAAATGATTTTGACATCCTATTGGACTTATATGGAAGTTGACTAATGATCATTTCATCTAATTAATTATGTAGTTCCAACACAGTTTATCACTCTCGCATTTGACTTCAATATGTCAAGTCTTTTCTACAAACATTAACATCCGATGTTGCACACCCAGTAATAAAATAATTTTATTACTGGGGAATATAGAAAAGATATTCTATCAAATATAATATAATATTCTATTAAATAGAATAAATGATAAACTTTTACTTGTACCTCCAAGGTGCAAGTACTTTCAATTATATAACCATTATATAAAAGTAAGATTCAAATCTCAAACTTTTCAAGTTTCGAATTTTTACCATACATATCATATATGTAACTGTAGGAACGAATGAAACCTTAATTAAAGAGATGAATGAGTGTTACTGGAGCATAACCCCAAGAGTATTGAAAACTATTTCGGTAACACTCAATAACAACGAATCAAATCATATAAGATTCAATTACTCACACTGATCAATTCCATCAAGATGGAATCGTGGAAGTTTAATATTGAGTAAGAATCACATTCATTAAATAACTTTAGAACTAATTGCCATAAATTCATATGTTTGATCATATTGAACATCTTTGAACAATTCAAAGACTCACTGTGAATTATAAAACATATAGTTTTCAACACTTCAAATAGAATATCTTTGAACCATTCAAAATATTCTATCCGCATTTCATCATAAACATATTGAAAGTTCTCAAATCATTCAAGACATTCAATAAATATTCTTTTAGAAACATGTAACTAAGTCATGACGGTTCATTAACTAAGTTACGAAGTAAAGAAAACTATCCATGGTAATTTATAATTCATTAAACTACATGCATCCAATGTATTAGTTTAATAAATCTGTGGTCCAATGACGATCATTGGTTAAATACAATATTCATTAAATGGATAAGGATATATGGTGTGATCTTATATCAGACCATCATTTACCATACGAAACAAACATATTATGCTTATGTGATAAAATCTCATAAAGCACTGTTCTAAGTTATTTAGTTAACTGAACATTTTCTTAATATTTATCTTCTTCATTAATGACCCTACTAGTCATATTAAAATATGTAACAACTGTTTATATAGAACAAGTAACTATCCAATAGTCACAAGTTCTGATATCAAATATCAAAACAGCTATTAAACATTATTTTAAATAACTAGACGGAAGATCTAGTATCCAATACATATAGTTTTCGTATTGTGAGAATCAATATTCTCTATACACAACTATACACATCTCTTTTCTTAAGCTTTATAATTTGCGTTCAATTATTCACAACAATTGCAAATAAATGATTAGCAAACTGTGTCAGACATGTGACTTCTAAAAGTCACTAAAGCCAAGAAACGTCATTATAAGATAAACAAATACTAATTGGGCTTTCTTAATGCCAGTCAAGCATCTCGAGACATGAACTAATTCAAGTCAATTCTTACTGATAAGAAACAATTCTTACTAGCTAACTATATCCAAAACAGATATCTATTTAGATTATTAATCATGACTTAGTAACTAAGTCACTAACCATCTTGATTTTTTAAGAAAATCGGAACAATAGTTCCCGATGGTTTGAACTAATCTAGAAATATCTAAGTCTACTGTCATTCTAGAACCTATTCTAGAAACATGCAACCATAAGTAAAGTCAGAAAACATATTCAAGTAATATACATGCAGTGGATTAAAAGTACAATTCTATTAACAATATAGAATATGAAGGGGTTTTATAGCGGAAATCCGGTAACACAACGGAATAGTAGAAAATCAAAATTTTCCGATTTCAAAATTTTTTTCTCGGATCAATTAAATAAACTTATTTATTTAATTATCCAATTATCAAATTCTGAAAAATTACACAAGAAATCATATTTCTTGGTAATTACCGAATTGCCCCATAACTTTGTAAATTGATCATTTTAGTACAAAAATTATCAAATATAATTTTGGATGATTCCAAATCATTTCTAAAATATATCCAATACATCAAAATCAGATTTGCAATAAATCCCCAATTTTTCCTTAAATTGTCGTGACTACCCAAAATTTTCAAGTAATTACATTTTGGTCCCTCTTGTTCAAAAATGACAAGATCAAATCCAATCAACCCAAAAATTTACATGCATCATATTCATACCGTAATACATCACATATATGAAAAGCCTCAAATTTAGAGTGGGTTATGAACCCTAATTTTTCAATTTTACCAAATTATCCAATTTAACCAAATCTTTAAAATCCAACACTTTAATCTATTCAATACTTCACCAAACTAGCCCCACCACTTTGAAACAACTCTAGAACAATTCTAGGTCACCAAGGAATGGCTTACTAACTCTAGAATGACAATTTTGATTTTTAAAGAATCAAAAGTAAGCTTTTAAACCATTTAAAACTCACTTACATGCATCAATCTTTCATACAAGTTCTCAAACAAATAAACAAAAACTATAAGAGTAGAAAGAACATCAAAGCATCACAAAATGAAGCTAAGCATGTTAGAAACATATTTCATGTTGAAGGTTAAGAAGAAAAACTTACAAAAACAAGCTTTTTCCTTTTTCCTTCAACTTTTGCTCTCAACTCTCTTTTGTGTTATTTTTGTGTGTTTGAAACTTATTAAACCCTAAAAAATGAAACAAACAATTTATATCTCTCCCATTAGGCCTTGCCGAATTTGTGGTAAAAGAAAATATCATGATATTTTCAATTTGTTTCATTAATTAAAGCTTTATTAACTTGATAAAGTCATCATTAAACAATTTAATGAATTCCTTAAAGTCAAATAAAGCATCTTTAAGTCATCTCAACAATTATCACAACTTAGGATATTTGTATTTTTAATCAATTTAATTATTTAACAATTAAATAATTATTTAAATACAAACATATTAAATATATGTATTATATTTACATTAAATATTCAAATACATATATATTTATGATATAAGTCAAATATCTCAATTTGATAATTAATTAATGTGTATTTGATAAAATCTATCATTTAATGTAAATACACAAAAAATTAAGAAATGGCTATTAGGTCCCTACACATGTACTTTTACGTTTAACTTTTAAACGACTTATAAATAATCAATATTATTTATAAATGTTGCCCTAGTGCTCTACGAGTATATTTCATTAGTGAGACTCTCTAGATTCAGGCATATCCGTCACGAAATCCAATTTCGTGTCCATAATTTACCCACCCGTAAATTATGATGACCACGGATAATCTCGCTGAATCATACAGGTCGAGGTCATGCCATATGTATAATTCCTCCGTCACAGGTATCTGGATATATCCCAGAGATATAGATGTAAACGTCAAATCTCTATAGGGACTATCCTGTCGACGTCTCTATTAGCAATCTCAAAAAGAACATTTAGAACTAACTTCTAAAATGTACCACGGGCCCATGGTTTTTATCTGATTGCTAATCATATATGGACTACCTATGCTCTGTACACAGAACTGACGGATCCTATCTCGACACACACAGGACACCCTGAGGATCTATCTACACCCAACGAACATGATGAGGTCTGATCTTAATAGATCGGTGACGTGACTGCCATCTAAGTGTAGAAGATGTCTCATATGCCCACAGTGGCATCTCAAGTCGAAGAATCACAAAAGCTACTCAACCCGAAAAGATTCTTATTGACGTTGGTGTACCATCCATTAAGAATCTTCAGTGAGTCGTTCAATGTTTATCCGCTATAAACACCTACTCGTCTATACGAGTCTCCAAGACTCATGGTTCATTGAGAAACCATTGGAATCATATATTCCAGTATACGACATGTACCGGTCTCAACGGGTTTACTTTACTGACCAAGTAGTGTAAACCTTGACCAGGAACTGTCTGAGAATGACAACGTCATGATACAACTCAATGTCAGTTGTGACGCTTTTGCAACAGTATCATGACTAATCATCCTAAGGTCTATTACGTCTTTACCATTTTAAAAGATATATTATATTACAGAAACTGCTTATATTATTCATAATAAAACGTTTTATAGTAGTGTTCATAAAGAAATACAACAGGAAATCGGTGCTCTGAGCACCAACCCCAACAGAATAAAGGAAAACAAAAGCAGCAATTTCCATAAAATTACACACTGCTTTAGTTATGGATTCTTAACCCAGAGCCTACGTATATTCATTAGGTAGACAACTCATTGACAAACACTCACCAGTGACTCCTGATTTTGGTCCTGACCGTTTCTCGTTATGACAACTTTGACACGTTCAAAAGGAGGCGTATCAAAGCTTCACTTGCCAATGACAAACTCAAGCTACCGATGTAGTCCTGACAGCTTTAGCACATTCAGGATTTCCACTTTCACTTGAATTTGTCTAGTATCAATATACAACCGGCATGGATAAACTACACACTCACTGCTTTGGCACGATCTCGGATGCAGCCATAGAAAGTTACCCATTAACCGTATTGACAAGACGGACCAAGAAACATGCATCAAATACACATTACTTTACAACCTTATTTTAAGCGGGGAAATTCCTTAAGGAAACATTGCTCCATATCAAATGCAGAATTTTAATCTAAATCATTTTCTAAACAACTCAATTCTACCTTAGAAAACATAACTCAATTTAACCATTAAATTTCTGTTACGTTTCCATTAGCGTGGAACCAAAAAATCAAGAAATATATAGATTACATGCATATGCAAATATTAAAATTGGATTACATATCATATATCAAGCATGAATAATGTAATGGATGAAGCATCAGACCCGCTCTGATACCATTTTTGTTGGGGTTTTGGGTATAGGACGCAGCGGAAGCGCTGTTCGGGCGAAATCGTAATTTTAAAATTTTTTAAATTACCGAATAAATTATTCAATATCCAATATGAATAATTCATTCATATTCCACCTAAAAATATTTATTCGATATCAAATAACGACATAAATAGTTGAGAAACGTCGCGAAACCTTTACGAAAACGTTTTTCCGCAAAATGGCATAAAACGCGTTTTTGACCGAACCGACTACCCAATACACATGAGGACTGCCCAGGTCAGCCCCAATAGTATTAGGGCAGTTCACGGGCTGCCCGAACAGTGAAAAATTCACTGTTTGGACAGCCGTCACCCGGTTGGCGCAAAAGTCACCCGGTAACGCCATTTTTCGCCGTTTTCATTTATTTCAATTCCGAGACAATTTCCGAAAATTCTTCCAACACCCAAAACACATCCAATACATTCAAAAGGCATAATTTTCATCACCAAAATAGAATTTGTTCCAGATCTGATCCAGAACATAAAAATATGACTTTTCATGCTTTAAATCCAATTTTTCAAGATTAATCCAATTAATCAAAACACGAACCAAAGTCACCACACATGAAGCACCTAAGAAAAATTCAAGGTATTACCAGAGTGGTCATAACACTCTAGAATGGCAACATATCATCAAATGATACATATTACAATAATAGCACCCAAAACACTTCACACATGCATCGTCACTTCCATATCCATCCACCAAAATCAAAAACCCCAATTTTAAGAAACAAAGGAACCTATAACTATTCTAACAATTCAAAAAAAAAATAAGAAACTAATTTCCAAACTTAGGGTTGTAGAAGATTACCTTTAATCTCTTGATTTCCTAAGCTTTTTCTTGAATTTTCCTTCATTTGCTTCATGATTTGATCAAACAAATCTTAGGGTTATTTCTTTCTTATGCTTCGGCCATGGTGGGTTAGAATGAGGAAGGAAACAAATTTTTTTCTTTAAATAATCAAGTGCTGACTTATACAAGGGTATTTTGGTCAATTTTAAAATTTAATCCAATTAAATTATATTAAACTTTATTTTAACAAATCAAATTTGCATACCTAAAGTTTAATTAAATCATGTCATGTGTCACCAATAATAATTAAATATTTTTCATAACAATTATGAAAAGGTTTATCAACTAATTATTCAAATATTTAACATTTAAATATTTAAATAATTAATTAATATAATTATTATATCTATGTATTTTATTTACATTAAATAACAAATACATATATTAATGGCATGTGTCAAAATCTCATTTGATAATTAATTAATGTGTATCTAATCAAATTATGTATCAAATATAAATACACAATAATTGTTAAATGGCCAAAATCCTCTAATGCATGTGTTATCGTTTAACCGATTAAACGATTCGAATTAACTCATTTAATCTGATGAAGTTTTATGAATAATCTGTATTATTCATAACGCGTTGCCCAAGTGCTCAACGAGTATACTTCATATTGTGGGACTTTCTAAGTTTAGATTTATCTGTCACGAAATTCAATTTCGTGTCCATAATTCACCCACTCATGAATTATGACGACCACAGATACTCTCGCTAAACTATGCAAGTCAAGGTAATTGCATACGTATAATCCATCCGTCACAGACTATCCATATTATACCAGAGATATAGATAAAAACGTCAAATTCTTTCTGTATAATATAGTCGACTTGCAACTTACGATCTCTAAATAACACTCGGAACTGATTTATGAAGTTATATCATGGCCATAGATTTACTAGATCGCAAACACGTGTAGGATGCATATGCCTTGTACACAGGACTGACAGATTCTATCTTGATAAACACCCAACGAACAGGCGGAGGTCTGATCTTGAATAGATCGGTGACGTAACTGCCATCAAAGTATGGAGGATAACTCATATATCCTCAGTGGTATCTGAAGTCGAAGGACCATTATGCTCGCTCAACTCGAGAAGATTCCTATTGACATTGGTGTACCATCTACTAGGAAATCTTAAATGGGTCGTTCAGTATTTATCAAATAAACACCTACATGTCTATTTGAGTCTCCCAAGACTCATGGTTCATTGGGATAAACCATCGAACCAAATCACGATATACGATATATACTGGTCTCAGCGGATTTTACTAACCGACCCGTGTTAGTAAATCTTGACCAGAAACTTTATTTAAGGATATACATCTTATGGTGCGCTTCCCAATGTCAATTACAAACTACGTTGTAACTGTGCACTACATTGTAAATCTTAGGGTCTTTGTCTAATATACATGTATCACTAAATTAGATTTAGTTTAATCTAATCTTAATTAGATATATAATCGCAATTAGATCGAATATGTGTATAAAAGACAAGAGGTGTTACCAATAAATAAGTAATATTAAGGAAAAATGAATTATTTGTATTTATGAATCGGACATAAATATGATCCAGATTGGCACTATGAGCATCAACCCTAACATTTTCACTTACCTAGTTCATTGGTTTCGCCGAACTTACCTGCCTGCGTTGTAGTTTGATTATTATTTGATTGGCCATCGGGCTTTATTCCCGATGCGCTGAATGGTTGTAGGCTTTATTCCCGACTTTGATAATCGTGGGCTTTGTTCCCGGTGCTCTGAATGATTACGGGCTTTATTCCCGGCTTTGATGATTGTGGGCTTTGTTCCCGATGCTCTGAATGTTTTGCGGGCTTTGTTCTCGTCTTTGATGATTATGGGCTTTGTTCCCGATAATTTGAAGGGTGTCGAGCTTTACTCCCGACTTTAATAATTGTGGGCTTTGTTTCCGATGCTCTAAAGGGTTGCGAGCTTTATTCTCGACTTTGCTATGAAGGGATGCAATGTCTACAATTATATATTATTAACTTTCAATAATTATGAGAGTTTAGAAGGATTATAAATTTAAAACTTTCAATAATTAGTATAAAAAATGAAGAGTTTGAGAGAGTTGCAAGATGAAAGATTATATGTTTAGTCATCCATCATTAATACACCATTTCATACAACTCATTTATTATATTAAAAAAATGACTTTAAATAGTTTTGCCTACATGGATTGTCTCAAAGAGTGGAAGCTTATATGAACAACCTAAGAGAAAGGAAGCCTACGTGGACACTCTCAAATGAAAGAAATATACTTTGACCTATGACTTGGTTAGTAGGTCATAACCTTAATTAAATACACTGTTAATAATTTTCAATAATTATTAAAGAAAATGAAGAGTTTTAAGGAGTTTAAAAAAATGAAATATTAGATGTTGAAGATTTTGAAAAATGAATAAGAGATTTAGTGATCCATGTTTTATTTGGCAAGATCATAATATTAATTAAATTCCTATTGAATTATAATTTATTGATGGTGGCCTATTACTTTTGACAAGCCAAAACATTAATTAATACACCATCTGATACAACTCATTTATTATATTG